>CM067339.1:172177657-172777657 GCA_034376525.1 Nicotiana benthamiana
TTTTTTGTAAAAATACAAAAAAATAGTTTTAATAAAATATTTTCATTTTTTAAAAACTGAAAAAATATTTTCATTTTTTTTCATTAAAAAACAAAAATATTTTTTCTTTAAAAAAATTTAAAAAAAGGAAAATAAAACCAAATACTTTATAAAAACTGAAGACAATATTTTTCAAAAACGAAACTATTTTATTGAAATTATTTTTTCCAATTTTTAAAAAACGAAAATATCATATTATAGTATTGTTTCTGTTTTTACAATTTCTTTTTCCAGTTTTTACAACAAAAATGCTTTAGAAACACTGAAAAATATGAAAAAAATATTTTTTTGTAAAAATTTAAAATAAAATTAGAAAATTTTACTAAATTAATGGACTATTGGTGCATCAGTTTAAAAAAAAATATTTTACAAAATAAATTTTTTGTAAGTTTTATAAAAAATAATTTTTAATTTAGCATTGATCCAATGGTCAAAGAGCATAAGTGAACCAAAAAGTGGATGAAAGAATATTTTTTGCCCCATAAATAGATGAAGCGTATTTTTAAATCTTTTTCGATAATTTAGGGACATTTTTAGCCATTTTTCTAAAATCTATATCTTCTATATATTATTAAAAGGATATAACAAAGTCCTCTCCTTGAGCTAAGTGAAAGCATAAAAAAAGCCACATGGCATGATTAGTCACTTAGTTAATAATTAGTTATTATTTTTAAATTTAAATATCTATCAAAAATAAAATAATAAAAAATAAAAACTACCATCTCTCTCTTTATATATATATATATATATATATATATATATATATATATATATATATATATATATATATATATATATAAGTTACTTTAATTAAATAATAAATATAAATATCTTATAATTACTTATAATAATAAAAATGAAAATATAAGTCTATATAAATAATTACCCATTTAAATTTGGTGGGAGTCATTCAAGTTGGAGTTTTAAAATTATTTTTTAAAAAATAAAAATAAAAGAAAAATAAAATTAGCTATAATGAAAAAAACAAAAAAAAAAAAGAAGAAAAACTACCCATTCAAATTGGAGAGTAGTTTTAAGTTGGAGTTTTAAAATTATTTGAAAATGAAAAATAAAAATAAAGTAATAAAAAAGTCACATGGCACAATTAATTAATAATAATAAAATATTTATTAAAGTTAAATAAGAAATTAACTACTCAAGCATGGTGAGGCTTGGTTTAGGTTAGTTAATTTCTTTATTTCATTTTTAAAAATCATTTTTGTTTTTATTTTTCAAAATAAAAAGTGTATTAATTCATTAAAGTTCAAATAATATTATTGAGAAAAATATAAAAAAAATTTACAATAAAAAATATTCTCAAGAGTAATAAAATATATATCTATATTGCAAAAATATTAGTGCAATCTATATTGCAAAAATATTATACAAGTACTATGCTAATAATTTCTATTAACAATATAATTATATCAAATATTGAATAATATAATAAACAAAACTACATAACAAAAAAGTTATTTAATGACTATATAAGTCCATTTAATTAATAGAGATTTTATTCATTAAAATTTTGACAATATATATTTTATTGATATAAATTAAAGAAGTAAATCATTGTGATAATTCGAAATGTAATATTAAAATATTAACAACGTGAAAAAATTGTAGGAAAAACTCCCAATAAATTTGGAGACAAAAAATATGTATAAAAATATATAAAAAGACACAACGAAATTAGATACTCAAATATGGTGATACAATAAAGATAAATACATAAAAAGGAAAAGTTATTTGATGTCTACATAAGTCCCTTTAATTTAATCGAGAATTTGTCCATTAAAATTCAGACATTACTATTGAGACCAATATAATAAATTTAATATAAATATTATTTCAAGACTGATAAAAATATATATCTTCTATTATGTTACTAAAATAAAGTAGCAGCGGAAAATATTTAAATAAAGTAATATTTTAATAAAAATTTCTTTTAACAATGTAATAATACTAAATATTGCATGATATAATAAAGAAAAATGAAAAACAAAAAAGTTATTCGTTGCATGTATAAGCCCCTTTAGTTTAATATAAATTTTATTCATTAAAATTTAGATAATATTATTAAGAACAATAGAATGAAACTTAAAATAACAAAATATTTCAATATTAAAAAATTATATTTCTTCTCTTATATTATAAAAAGAAAGCGAGCAGAAAAAAATAGTAATCAAAGTAATATACCATTAAAAGATTTATTAACAATGTAATAATACTAAACAATGGATAATACAATAAAAAATATAGAACAAAATAGTTATTCACTGACTATATAAATATTTTTAATTTAATGAAAATTTTATTATTAAATATATGGTATTAACAAATAAAATGATAATTTAAATTTATTAAAGTAATACGGTCTAAAAAAATCAAACAAGCGGATCATAATTTAATTTAACTAATATTTTTTTTTAATATTTACCGTACATTACTATTGGCAATTGCTTAATGTGCAAGTTCCAGAAGCTGGTAGAATCAATTGTTTAACTTTTAAAGAATCTTCTAGAAAGGCCAAGGAATCATTGCTTTTGCCCGTTTCTCGTCGGACTTGGTTATATATACTCAATGACGAATCAGTCCTTTGTTTCCAAGTCCAAAAGCCTTTGAACTTTGATTGCGACGGCTCTTTTGGCATTATTTGTACGCGCATATAAGGGTATTATAGACTTTTCAACATCACATTTGGAAAGTACGACTCCTTTTCCAATTATAATTAGTCCTCCTTTCGTGACCAGAACTAGGACGTGTGAACCGAGCTTGTCCCGTGTTTATTATTACAAAAACACCCTTAACCTCACTTTTATTTGACCGCGTCTTGTGGGTATTATTGTCATTAACCAAATCCGACCGTCATTAGAAAATAGACCTTTGTCCCCTCAAATCTATATCTACACTCACCTCTAAAGTTGCTATTCATTTAATCAACTCTTTTCTGCTTATTAAATCTCTTTCTTTGACGCTTGAGTTTGTGAACCAAAAGAGAAAATTTCCTAACTTATGGGTTCTGAAGGAAACAAGTTTAACGACGGTACAAGCTTCCAGCCAGCGGAGCCAACACCGTGTGGAAACGGTTGCGGATTTTTCGGCACGGCGGCGACGATGGGACTTTGTTCGAAGTGTTACAGAGATTATAAGATGAAGGAAGACCACGCGACGTTGGCTAAAGTAGCGATGAAGAAGCTTGTTATATCTAGGCCTCAAGGTGTAACGGCCGGAAAAGTTGTTCCGTCGTCGTCGACGGCAGTGGTTGAAAAGGCGGCGGTATCGGTAGCGGAGGTCGCCGGAAGTGAGGCGAAATTGGCGGTGTCGAACCGGTGTTTGACTTGTAGGAGGAAAGTAGGGGTAGTGGGGTTCAAGTGCAGATGTGGTAGTACCTTTTGTGGGACCCATAGATACCCAGAACAGCATGATTGTACCTTTAATTTCAAATCAAAGGGAAAAGAAGAGATTGCTAAAGCTAATCCTGTAGTTAAGGCTGATAAAATTGACAGGTTCTAAGCCGCCGAACCAAAATTCAGCTCGGGGTAGGAATTTTCTTTTTTGGTTTTTCAAATTTGTGGCGGTGATTTGGTGTTGGGTAGAACAGGCTGGATGGGTGGTTAGGTTCGCTTTGGAATTTATGAATGTAAAATATATTTGCTATTTATTTATATAATTTGCTTCCAATTGCTCAATGATTGAATGATTGTTTTAAGCATTCATTCTAGCTCAACTGCTGCTCCCCACCCATTCACACGCACACCCCTAACCCCGCTCCCCCCCAAAAAAAGGGAAAAGAGATAAATAAATTTTAGATTTCGCTTTCGTGTTTTTAATAAATGATTAAGGTCGCGTACGGTAGAAATTGTGGGCTGATTTTTTTTTTTCCTAATCTCACGCTATTTTTTTTCCGAATAGCTAGAAGTATTAAGCCTTAATGTAAGCTAATTATATAAGAAAATTTAAGGTAACTTCTAACCAAAATAATTCATCCTAGAAGATAAAAAATAAGTAAATATAATTAAGTCTTATTATGTAACTTAAGTATGATCATTTTCGTGAATAATAATGAAGAAAATATAGATAAAAGGAGGTCATCGATTCTTAACTTGACTCTTATATATTTGATATGGTGAGATTAGTGATGTGCAAAAAAGATTCGAGCTTCATTGTTTTTTCTCCTTTTCTTCCCTGAAAATATATTGTTTCTGAATTAGTTTTAGCCCCCTCTCTTCTTTTCAGTATTCTTTTTTATTCAACGGTCGTTAACTATAGTACGTTGTTATTGATCGACCCTTTGAAATTTCATAATATTCGATTCGCTGTTCAAGCATTTCGAAAACATGACTTCACCATGGCGGAGGTACGTGTCGCTATACCATTGTATGAGTATGATGACTTTTTGTCGTTTCTCTTTACGCGGATTCTTGTCTAGTCAGATTTTGACCCACATAATTAGTCCCTCCGCCTATTTGGGGCCATCTTTTGATGAGCTTAATGGGCGGACTCTGTCGATTCGAAAGTTCTGAGAAATCTGAGTAGTTTACGCGAGAGGCGAGTACCTCATGGTGAGGTGGCAATGTGATGTTTCGAGAGCTGCGTCAGGCCGTCACATCAATTAAGAATATCATTAAAACTTCTCGTGCGTCATTATGACGCACGTTTCCTATGCATTACATCAGTTTCCCTTTCCATTTTCAAAATGGCATCGTTTGGTTTTCCTGCTCAGGGCATTTATATCCCTATAAATATAGGAAAATCATACATTGAAATGTTGTGCTTCCCATTCGCTTAAGAGAGATTTTTGTAGCTCTTCTTCTTCTCTTTCAGTTTCTCACATTTCCCTTGTCATTCCCCATTATCAAAGAAGAGATGACTAGTGTATCTTCCAATCCTGATAGAGCTGCGGGTGCTCCGGTGCCGGAAAATGATATTCCTTTACTCGAAAAGGGTGTGGCTCCGGTGGAGGACGAGAGTTTTTCGATGGTAGATGAGGTGGTTCCCCGCCCGGGAAAGGCGAGGACTGACTTCAATAGCCCTGGTAGGGATGAGCCGTAACCTATTCTTTCTATAATGGACGTTGCGGCGCTTACGACATTCAAAGCCAAATGGGGAATACCCGATCATATTGAACTAGTTCTAGCGGATCGTGACATAGTGCATATACATCACCCGGGCTATTACCTGTTTTACGCATATCCATTTGTCAGCGGATATTCGCTTCCCCTTCCCTCCTTGGCAGTGGACCTCTACCGTTTCTACGAAGTGCGTCGATCTCAACTCTCTCCATACACATACAAGCTTTTCCTTATGCTTATCAACTACACAGAGTTGGCCGATCGGGGAGTTTCTCTACTACACATGCTTCACATCTTCGTCCCCCATTTTCTTAGGGGCAGGATGATTCACCTGCGCCACCGAGGAACCAAGGGTTTGGTGGTGAAGATAGATGACAAGGCCAATCACCACTTTTGGGAGAACTTATTCTGCGTCCGAACAGAGCACGTGGTATCGAATCCTACGGGGTATCCTAAGTCATGGAATTTCTCCAGTAAGTCTCCCTTCCTTTTTACTATCTTTTTTTTGTGGCTGTTGGTCGCCTTTCTTTTCGTGACCCCATCGAGTGTTTGTTTTTTTGTCTTTGCATCCGAGAGAGCACCTCTTCCGCAAGTTGGCAACATTCACGAATGAGTGAGCGGAATTCTCCCTCATGCGATGGGGATCAGTGAATGGGCACCTTTTCACAAGAAATTTGGGTGCAAACTTTCCACTGGTAGGTCGGCTCATATCGGCCTTAGTTTCTTTGTTCTTTGCTTCGTCTTTTTTCTTCATCTTATATCTTTATTTGGTAAAGTTTCTCATTATCAGTTCGGAGATGGGCGAGAAGAGTAAGGGCTTCTGTCCTTGCTTTCCATCAACTGGCTTCCTCTATTCTATCCGCACCAAGGGCAACAGTGGATGAGTGCGTCCAAAGTTTTGTTGCTCGGCAGCCCGCGTCTACAATCGAACCTATTCGTTCGGAGGTTGTTACTCGGTAAGGGACTCCAGTTCCCAGAGTCCGCTCAACGGGCCAACCTTCTCATGGCATTGGCAAAGAGGCCTCGTCAAAGAGGCGAAAGATAGTGTTGGAGGGGGCGTCTTTGGCCGAAACGCCCACATGAGGCGAACATGTTTTGGTGATGCCTGAAATCGGCGGTGATGCCAGCCTAGGTGCGAAGGAGATAGCAGTTACGGACATGGAAGAGGCTGCTGCGGTGGGGGGACAAAGTTCCGTGGCTGTTGTGAATATTTCGACGTCTCAGCCGGCCCGTACCCCATCTTTGGTCAATGAGAGGTTGAAGGGCGTAGTGGTGGTGGACTATAAATCTGTTTCTGACATCGATCCTGAAGACATGAAGATGTTCGAGGAAGTATTTACCAAGGTTGATGTCAGGTGGAAGGCCCTTCCTATGTGATTGAGATTTCGTCGGGCTTTAATGTGTTGTAGGACGCGATGGACTTGGTGCCCCAATTTGACCTTCTCTGTTCACCTTCCGAAAGTGGGTCTATTCGGGAGATCAACAATTCTAGTTTGTCACGCGGTGTGGCTGGGATGGCCTTAAGGGTGAGGTTCCTTTTGCTATTTTCTTTGTTTTGTGCCATTTGCTTTCGGTGATTCTTTCTCCCCCCTTTTTAGACTTACATGTTGGAGATCAAAAGTGCTCATAGGGCTGAGACGCGGACCGAAGTCTTTTTGAAAATGGTCGCGAAATATTACTAGTATCGGAACAGATGCAGTGAGATGCATGCACAACTTAGGGCGGGCGGTAATACTCAATCCGTCAGGGAGAAGTTAGAGAAAAGGGACGAGAAATTGATGTATTCTATCCGTAGTTGCAGTGCGCTCGATGAGTACGTTTCTTAATGCCAAAGATGAGGAGCTCGACGTGGTCAAAGGGGTGACAGCGTAATGCGAGGACTTTCAGGCGAAGGTGTTGTCTTTGCAAGCCGAGCTTTAGTCGAATGCCACTAGAGTCACCAATTTGAATGCAGAGTGGAGGAAGAAGGTGGCTGAGCTAGAAAAGAAGACGACCAAATTGGAGGGAGCCGAAGGAGCTCGAGTGGCAAATTTAGCAAGGGCGATGGCGCTGGAAGATAGTATCCACGTCCTCAGGTCTGAGCGGGAAGCCGAGAGGGAGACAGCCGCACTAAGGGAGAATAACTCGAGAAACAGATTTGTGAACTTGATCGGGATGCTTCAAGACTAGGAGATCGCGTTACGGCTCTTGAGGCCGCGAAGGCGCAGCTGTTGGCTCAGGCCCGCCCTCAAGAATCAAAACCTGTTTCTGTCCCCAACCATTTGTACGCGCTATGGGTTCATGCTGAGGGCTAATGATATATATATATATATATATATATGGGTTTGTGGATGGCGGAGAGAGTTCCTGAGACTGCTTTCAAAGATGCTCGGTTAAGGCATGTGAGGCTCGTCTTGCCTGTGGTTACGACCCTATGACACCGGATACCAGTGAGGTTGTTGAGATTGAAGATGGGCTTCTTTCAGATGATGACAATGCTAGAGAAGATGGTGGAGGAGATGAGAACAAGTGAAAGTTTTATTAGCTTTTGTACTTAGCTTTGTTTTTTTTCCTGTTCTTTTGTTGTTGCTGGGTTGCCCCCCTTTTTGGCCCTTTGTAAGATACTTATCTTCTCTTCGAATGAAATAGTTGGCTTGCCTTTGTTTGTATGTTGTTGGCTTTCCCTTCTCTTTTTCTTTTCAAATTTCTTGGATTTTTTTGCAATGAGTCCCTGACTTTTGGTGGTTGATCTAAGCGGGTTCGGATTCGACCCGATAATTTTAACTTGACTTTGTTAACCCGAGCAAGGTCGAATTTCTTCTTGTAAATTTAAGCGAAGTCAATTTGTATTTGTTAATTCAATCAAGGACGAATTTTGTCATACCCATTTTTAGCAGAGCCACCTTTGATTTTTTAATTCGAGCGAGGTCAAATTTTGTTTCTTCAACTTAGGTGAGGTCAGTTTTGACTTGTAAATTTGAGCAAGGTCGAATTTTCTCTCCATCTTGGTTGGAGTCAGTTTTGACTTGTAAATCCGAACAAGGTCGAACATTGACTTATTAATTTGAACAAGGTCAAATTTTACTTTCACTTGGCGATGACCTGGGACTATATGGGTGTAAATTCGAATGAGGTCGGATTAAGATATGTGATAAGTTCGAGCAAGGTCGAATGTTGATTTATTAATTCCAACGAGGTCGAATTTTACTTTCGCTTGGCGATTGGCTGGGGCTGTATGGGTGTAAATTCGAACAAGGTCAAACTGTGACCCCTTATGAGTTCGAATGAGGTTGAACGTTGATTTGTTAATTCGAACGAGGTCAAAGTTTACTTTCCCTTGGAAATGGACAGGGGACGTATGGGTGTGAATTCGAACGAGGTCAAACTATGACCCGTGATGAGTTTGAGCAAGGTCGAACTTTCCTTGCACTTGCCGATGGGAAATTGCCGCGACAGTGTAAATTCGAGCGAGGTCGAATTTTTCTTTACGTGGTGATGGCTGGGGGCGTTAGGGTGGTAAGAATGTTGCGTGCTATCTTGTTTTTTTGGAGAGTATTACTCGTTGCTGCATCATTCATGCATACGTCAGGGTGAGTCCTAGTTCATCTAATCATTCTTTTATTGGAGAATATCATGCGTTGATGCATAATTTATGTATGCATCGAGGTGTGTCTCAAATCTTGATTTTATTGGAGAATGCGAGCGTTGCAGCATAATTTTATGTATGTGTCGGGGTGAGTGATAAGTTAGGATTTTACCATGTTTATACCTATACTTTCTATTGCTTTGGTTACAAATTGCTACAAATAGTCCGAAAATGCTTATAAGTTATGCTTGATTGCAGGTTTGAGCGACAAAGTGACAAATGTCAAAGATCAACTCAAAAAAGAGTGAAATCGGCTCAAGCATCAAAGACCAAGAAAATTGAAGGAAATAGAGCCTAGTGCGGACCGCGCAATAGTGACCGCGGCTGCACTAGGAAGTTTAGAGAGATGGTATATATAAGACTTCAGCTACGTAGCCACTGTCAGATTCTCGCGGCCCGCATTAAGCTGTCGCGGCTGCGCTGCCCTTTTACATGGTCCGCGCGAAGGATATTTAGAGAGCTGTCATAACGACAAATCAAAGCCACACGGCCCGCTGCCCTTTTACGCGGTCTGCGATCCTCAACTTTAGAGAAGCTGAAATCATCAATCCAAGAGCCAGCGCGGGTGCGGTCCTTTTTGCGCTGGTCCGCGCTGACCCCGTAGGGGTGTTTTTGTCTGGTTTTTCCAACCTAGTATAAATAGAATATTTTATCATTTTTAGGGTAGTTTTTTGATATTCTGAACACAGCTGTGCACTTGGTAACGAGATTGTAGCCATTTTTGGCACTTTTGCTCTTTATTATTGTAGATTCTACATAGTAATTAATTAACATGTTTAGTTCCTCATCTATTTCTTCTGTTTACTCTTTAATGATCTATAGCTAAACCTTTTAGCTAGGGTTGTGTCTCAACCCTAGTGTGGGTAATTGATGGGTGTTTCCATCTAGGGTTAGATTGATATTGGGTGTTCGTTATTTGGGTTTATTTTGTGTTTCAATTACAAATTTTTGGTTGCAACCATAGATTTAAGATTAGTGGGTTCAACTCTTCTTGAGAAAGAGAGTCCATGTCCCTAAAATTGACCCAACAAGGAACCACGATGGACCCATTAGAAATGGTAGTCCCAATTAACGGGTTAATCCTCAAGAGAGTAATCATCCTACTTGAACCCTAGTTGCTTGGTCTAATTAGCCTACCCAATTGGTCTCGAGAGAGACAATTGGGAAAAATCGTTTTCTCTTCTGAGAGGTGTGAGAATGGGTAAAATTGTGCAACGGTTATAGCATAAACCCCAAATATATCAATCTACCCTTAGTAACTTCTGCCCATCGATTAGCCACCTAGGTAGTGTCATGACCCTAGTGCCTTTTCTCAATATTAAATACAACTTAACAATATTCTCTTAGCATAATTTAGTTTTAATCATTAGTTTCATAATAGTAGTTATAAAAATAAATAAAACCAAAAATGTTTGAAGTGACATTAGAAGCAAAACCGCATCTCTAGACTAAACAGACAATACAACTCCACTACTAGCTCCCTGTGGAAATTCGATCCCAAACCACTATTCGGGTAAAAGCTATTACGAACCGCTTTTGCTACCTTTGTGTAGCGTTGAGTCAGCATCGATCACTTTTTGGCGTCATTTCCAGGGAGCTTACGGTGTTGACTATCTGTTTAGCTAATTTTGTGTTTTGCTTCTCTTTCCTTCTTGTTTACTAATTTTGTTCTTGTCGATCAACAAGGTACAAATGGCTCTCAATGCAAATGACCCTCTTGGAAATTCCATGGCGGGGGAGGAGGTTGAAGATATTGATCAAGATAAACTTATACCTCAAGCTCCACGTAGAGGTAGAAATGCCAATGCAAATACTAATCCGAATGAGAATATTCCAGACCCTCCTCCGCCACCTCCAAGAGTGGCTCCAAGAGTACTCCCGAATCAAGGATATGTGAGTGCCATCGTTCCTCACTGAATTTGGGCGGGGAACTTTCAAATCATAAATGTAATGTTGACCTAGCTCGAGCAACGGGGGTATTTTACAGGTGCCTCCGATCAAAATGCATACAAGCTCTTGAAAGGGTTCGTTGATACATGCTGGGGTAGCAAGAAAATAAATGTGTCCGAGGATTGAGGCTTTTACCATTCTCTCTTCAGGGTAAAGCATTAGATTCGATAGAAAGGCTCCCTAATCATTCCATCACAACTTGGGATGAGTTGGCGGATAAATTCTTTGGCAAGTTTTTCTCGCCAAGTCATATGGCAGCACTTCGGGATGAAATTTTAGCCTTCAAGCAAGAGACAACAGAACCTTTGCATGAATATCTAGGAGAGATATAGAACAATGGTGAAGGAATGCCCTAATAATGACATGACTGAGGCGATGATTCAACAAACCTTTTATCGGGGCATCAACACCACGAATCAATGCATTATGAACCAATTAGCTGGAGGAAACTTCATGAAACTTTCTTACCAAGAGGCATGTGATGTACTTAATGAAATGGCCAACACCTCTTCGGCATGGCAAAGTCGAGCAAATGTGCCCAAGGTGACCCCACGGTCATCCATTTGCACAAGGAATTGCATGATCACGGCCAAGCTATTGCCGAGCTTACAATAACTATGAATCAATTGGCGAAGGAGCAATTGCAACAAGTCCAAAACCCACGCCAAATCAATGCAATGGAAGGTGTTTCTATGTTGAAAAGGGGGAAAAGATGGCAACAACAACCTCAAGGTAATTGTGAGCAATTTGACAACAACAATAATGGTGGTGGTTATTCAAATGAGTGCTATGATGATCAAAGTGAAGAATGTCAATATGTCAATAACTAACAAGGAAATAGAGGGAATCAAGTGAATCAACAATAGCGTCCCCAAGGAAATTGGAGCAATCAAAAAGGCGGTGGAAATTGGAATAGTAAAATAACAAGGTGATGGCAATTGAAACTAAAACAATCAAAGCAACAATTGGGGCAATCAACAAGGCGGCGGAGATTGGAATAGTAACAACCAACAACAAGGTGGTGGCAATTGGAACAACAACAATTAAAGCAACAATTGCGGTAATCAAGGCAACAATCAAGGCAATTAGAATGGGAACAACAATAATTGGAGCAATAACAACAATCAAGGAGGGTGGAATAATAGTGGAAACCAAGGCAATCGGGGCAAGGTTTTCAAAGTCCTCCCACGTACAAACAACCGAACAATCCACCCCTTTTTAAATCTCAAGGATTTAGTTTGTTAGGTAGTGATATGGTGAGAATAGAAATGATGGTCGAACAAATGATGAAGAAGAACCAAGACTTTGATACTCAATTGGCTTCCCGCAATACATTTATTTGGAATTTGGAGGTGCAACTAGGCCAAATCTCACAATCGTTGAATACTCGACCTAAAAGTGCTCTACCAAGTGATATGGTAGTGAACCCAAGGGAGGTAAAAATTATGTGATGGCGGTTATAACAAGAAGTGGTAGAGGCGGTGATGTGCTTGCCTCGAATGAAAATCAAGTTGTGAATGACGAAGTCGAGTTGCATGATGATAATATGCCTTTGGATGTTGATGATGCAGTTGAACCAAATATGACCAATGATGTATGGATTGATATTGATGATGAGGCCGGGGTAGAGACTCAAGATGTCGGGAACCCATCTAGGGAACACATTATTGATATGCCCGAGCCGGTGATTCCCAAGGCCAAGGCACCCTTGCCTAGGCCACCTCCACCTTATCCTCAACGGTTAGCAAAGCAAAAAGGTGATAATCAATTCAAAAAGTTCATCGAAATGATGAAGAGTCCTATTATCAATGTTCCGTTGGTGGAGGCACTTGAAAAAATTCCTAGGTATGCAAAGTTCATGAAGGACTTGGTAACAAAGAAAAGGTCGATGGAGTGTGAGACAATTAAAATGACGCATCAAGTGCATTCTATGGCCCCAAAACATGAAGACCTCGGAGCTTTTACTATCCCTTGCACTATCAGTAGTGCGGAGTTTTCCGAAGCCCTTTGTGACTTGGGGTCTAGTATTAATTTGATGCCTTATTCGGTTTCCAAAACTGTGGGAATCGAGAACCTAGGCCAACCTCTATGAGACTTCAAATGGAGGATCGATCAATGAAGTGAACCTTGGGAATAATTGATGATGTTCTTGGTCGTGTTGATAAATTCATATTGCCAGCCGAATTTGCATATTGGATTGTGAGGTGGAATTGAAGTGCCGATTATTTTTGGAAGAACTTTCCTAGATACGGGGAAGGCATTGGTTGATGTTGAAGCTGGTGAGTTTACATTCTGTGTGGGAGATGAGAAGGTGGAATTCCATGTTTGCCAATTAATTAGACAACCCAATAGCATGGAGGTGTGTTCATTTGTGGACATTGTCACAGCTGTGATAGTGGATGACACAAGTTCCATGATAAATGTTAAAGATCCTATTGAGGTTGTGCTTCTTAACATGGATGTCAATGATGATGTAGTGGAGTGGAGTGCGTGAATGCATTGCATGGTTTGGGTTCACATTCATATGAGCATTGAAAGTTATCTTTGGATCTTGAAAATCGTAAAACTCCACCAACAAAGCCATCGATTGAGGAGCCACCAGTGTTGGAGTTGAATCCCATTCCTCCACACCTCAGGTATGACTTTTTGGGTTCAAATTACACTTTACATGTTATTCTTTCATCTTGATTAACTAACATGCAGGTTGACTCCACTTTGGCGGTTCTTCCAAAGCGCAAAAAGATGATTGGGTGGAAATTGGCCGATTTGAGGAATAAGCCCCGCCTTTTGCATGCATAAAATCATCTTGGAGGACGATGAATGGCTTTCACTTGAACATCAAAGAAGATTAAATGAAGCAATACAAGAAGTGGTAAAGAAAGAGGTTATCAAGTGGCTTGACGCTGGTGTGGTTTATCCAATTTCCGATAGCTCATGGACCTCTCCGGTCCAATGTGTGCTAAAGAAATAGAGGGTTGACGGTGGTGACAAATTCCAACAATAAGATTGTTCCCACTCGAACCATTATTGGGTGGAGAGTTTGTATGGACTATCAGAAACTCAACAAGGTAACTCGGAAGGATCATTTCCTATTGTCGTTTTTGGACCAAACGCTTGATCACCTTGTTGGATGAGCTTTCTATTGTTTTTTGATGGGTATTGATGCTATAATCAAACTTTAATTTCCCCGAAAGACCAAGAGAAGACCACTTTCACATGCCCATATGGTACATTTGCCTTCTCCCGAATGCCATTTGGGCTATGCAATGCTCTGGTGACCTTCCAACGTTGCTTGATGGCCATTTTCACCGACATAGTGGAAGATATATTGGAGGTCTTTATGGATGACTCTAGTGTGGTTGGTGACTTCCTTTGAAGAATGCTTGGTAAACTTGGATAGAGTCTTGGCCCGATGTGAAGAAACTAATCTTGTTCTCAATTGGGAAGAGTGCCATCTTATGGTGGAAGAAAGTATTGTATTGGGTTACAAGATTTCTAAGCATGGGATTGAGGTAGACAAGGCGAAAATTGAGGTGATTTCGAGGCTTCCTCCCCTTACTTCTATAAAAGGGGTAAGGAGTTTTCTTGGGCATGCCAAGTTCTACCGGTGATTCATCAAAGATTTCTCGAAGGTCGTGAATCCACTTTGCAAGTTGCTAGAGAAAGATCCCATGTTTATTTTTGACGAAAAATGCATGGAGGCCTTTGAACTCTTAAAGCACAAGTTGACCACAACTCCTATCATCACCGCACCCAATTGGAGTTTGCCTTTGAACTAATAGGTGATGCAAGTGACGTTGCGGTGGCGGCAGTATTGGGTCAACGAATTAGCAAAATGTTTCATCCCGTGTACTAGGCAAGCAAGACAATGAATGAAGCTCAACATAATTACACAGTGATGGAGAAAGAACTTTTAGCTATTGTATTTTCCATGGAAAAGTTTAGGCCATATCTTATGGGGGCCAAAGTTATTGTGCACACAGACCATGCCGCCCAGAGGTATTTGATGACCAAGAAGGATTCCAAGGAGAGATTGATGAGATGGGTATTACTTCTCCAAGAATTTGACTTAGAAATAGTGGACCGTAAGGGAAGTGAGAATCAAGTTGCAGATCATTTTTCTTGGTTGGAGGAAGAAGGGAGACCATGCGACATCCTTGAAATAAATGATACATTCCCCGACAAGCAACTTCTTTCTGTGTCAATGTGTGACATGCCATGGTTCGCGGACATCGCCAACTTCATTATGACCGGAATTGTTCCATGTGAGCTCTCTTCCAACCAAAGAAAGAAAATAATGCAGGATAGTTTGGATTTTTATTGGGATGATCCATACTTATTTAAAATTTGCACAGATGGTGTGATTAGAATATGTCTCCCGGAAGGTGAACAATTGAGCATTTTGGAGGCTTGTCACTCCTCTCCCTATGCTGTCCATCATGGAGGGGTTAGGACGGCTTCAAAGGTCTTGAGTTGCAGCTTCTATTGGCCGACATTGCTTATAGATACTAGTGATTTAGTAAAGAGATGTGATGCATGCCAAAGAGCCGGCAGAATCTCAAAAAGGGATGAGATGCCCCTCAATACAATTCTTGAGGTGGATATTTTTTATGTTTGGGGTATCGATTTCATGGGTCCTCTCGTGAGCTCTTGTGGGAACACTTACATCCTCGTGGCGGTGGACTACGTATCAAAGTGGGTTGAAGCCGTGTCTTTACCCAATAATGAAGCCCGAAGTGTTGTGGCATTTTTGAAAAAGAGTATCTTCACAAGGTTTGGCATTCCTCGTGCTATCATTAGTGATGAGGGGTCCCATTTTTGCAACAAAGCTTTTGATTCATTGCTTGCTAAGTATGGAGTAAATCACAAAGTGTCTACCCCTTATCACCCTCATGACAATGGCCAAGTGGAAGTCTCTAACCGAGTAAAGATATCTTATCCAAAACAGTCAATGCAAATCAGATCAATTGGTCCAAAAAGTTAGATAGTGCTCTATGGGCCTACCGGACCATATACAAGACCCCAATTGGTATGTCTCCGTACTGGTTAATATTTGGGAAAGCATGTCACTTACTGGTAGAATTGGAGCACAAAGCTATGTGGGCCTTAAGAAAGTTGAACTTGGAATGGGATGTTGCAGCAAATCTCCGTGTTGAGCAACTTCATGAGCTTGATGAGTTTAGATTTCATGCATACTCCAGCTCATCCTTGTATAAGGACAAGATGAAGTATCTTCACGACAAATATTCTCGGGGGAAGGAATTCAAGGTTGGTGATATGGTTCTTCTTTTCAACTCTCGGTTGAGGTTATTTCCGGGAAAGCTCAAGTCAAAGTGGAGTGGGCCATTCGAAGTTGTATCCGTGACTTATTGTGGTGCTCTTGATCTCAAGAACAAGAATGGTGAAATTTTTACCCTTTTGGCACTTTAAAAACCAGTACCTTATTTTTATTGTTCCTCATTTTCTAAGCCCATTCTTCTTGCTTGATTAGATTAATTGCACTCATTCTTCATCAATCTGGTAACATGTCATGCACTCATGACTAATTAATTTCTTAGATTTTATCTTCTTTGTTTCCCAATAATGTAACTTTTCTTTTTCTTCGCATTTTTCTTTGATTTTCTAAGTTTAAGTTAGATTCTTTTCTCATTTTTTTTTGTGTTGAACATGCTTAAGGATTGGGTAACTGAGTAGGGACAAGTAGGAGATAAAACTGAACACAAATGAACGAAAACATGACACCCTAACTAAGTTCCCTAACCGTAGCTTAGCCCGGACCGCGGTCATGCTACCCTGACGCGATCCGTATTGCATTTTTGTGCAGACCTCATAGTTCTTTTGTTGCATGTTTAATGTACCCATCGCGGCCACATTGCATTTTTGCACAGACCGCGCTGAACCACTGCGGCCGCGTCCCCATTTTTGTGCGGCCCGCAGTGAGAGATTCAGAGAGTGTGTTTTGGGGCTTTTTCCCAGCGTGGCCGCATTGCACTTTTGCGAGGACTGCGCTGGTCCACCGCTGTCGCGTCCCCATTTTTGTGCGGCCTGTAGTGGGAGATTCAGAGAGAGTGTTTTGGGACCTTTGCCCAACGCCGACCGCGTCCACTTTTGTTTGGTCCGCGGTGCTATGTGTTGCAACCTGTTCTGCCATTGTGTTATGCACTCGTGTCCTCAACCCATTTCATTCACCTGGTTCAGTGCACGTGCTTAAACTAACAATGTTAGATGCTTATCTTTGCAGATAATGGTTAGACAAAGGGGCAGCAAACAATCACAACAACCTCGGAGAGGTGGTTCCTTCCGGGGGTAAGGGCAAGAGAGTGGTCAAACTCCCTCCCCAGGCTCGGGAAAACATTAAAAAGACCTAGAAACTGATAAAAGCTGCTGATAAGGTTGCTACTCATTCGCCGGGGAGTGAGTATCTACCCTCCAAATCCATCTCCATGGATTCAATCCCAACTCACATAGCCGACCCCCTCCACCTAGTTGATACCCCTACACCATCACTCACATCCAAAAGACATGTGAATGTAGTCTCGGATTCTTCTGACGTGTTTGCAGCCGGTAGTGGGAAATAATCCACCTTCCCCACAGCTTCATTATCTGGGGAGAGTGTAGGCAAAGATAAGGGAGGTGAGCCTCAAATTAAAGGTATTGAAAGAACAAGAAAACCTGAAGCTTGGGAAGATCGGTTGCAGTCAAGTGGCATTTCACAAGTTTAGGGAGTGGTGACCGGTGAGGATGTTGATACCGGAGAGAAGTTTTATTGACACTAACCTTTTACCCCCCAACCGGAATTAGGGGTGTTCAAAACCGATCCGAAACCGAAAACCGAACTGAACCGAAGCTTAATGGCTTAATGGTAACGGCTTAACGGCTTAACGGACGGAGAACGGATTGAATTTTTTTTATTAACGACTTAGCGGTTTGGGGGCGGATTATTTAATTTTCTTAACGGGTAATCCGTTAAGCCGTTAAGAATATAAATATATATAATTTATTTTTACTTATATAATTATATATATGAAATATAAAAATAAAAAACCTTAAAATGAATAAGTATAAGTGTATAAAACTATAATACAAATAAACTAGAAAAACAAAACCCCCCACCGTCACTTCTGTACTCTATAGTCTATACAGATAGCAAATAAAAGTTATTTGGTGTGCTGCGTCCTAGTTGGTGACCTCTTAAGAAGTTCATCAATATACTGATCAACAAATTGTCAAAGCTATGAGCTTGATATTTCAGTATAGTGTGCGGACAGAATACATTTGAGCCCTTAGGTATTAAACCGATAAACCGCCCATTAACCGCCCGATAAGAGCTAACCCAATACCAATCCGCCCGATATCTTATCGAGTGGCTAACGGATGAATACATTTAAAAACCGATAACCGATAAGCAAAACCGTTAAAGTAAAAAGCCGCCCAATCCGCCCAATGAATACCCCTAACCGGAATGTGCAAAGGGATTCCGAACTAGAAAATGCTGGGAGTTTTTCTTATAAAAGTGCATAGATGTAATTGAGCACATGGTTAGGGAATTCTACTCTAACGTGGCTCACATTGTCAAGGATACTAAGGTGACCAAAGTGAGAGACAAAGTAGTGTTGTTTGATGGCAAATCCTTGAATGACTATTTGGGGGGTTCCGAGATGAGGACGAGTCGCTTTACCTAGCAAAGTTAGAGATGGGGGAGGAAGTTTGTCCTTGGTTGGCTCAGTTCTTAGCTATCCCAGGTACTGTGCCACAGTGGTTGCAAGCATGGAAGAAAATATTCCGGAATACCTTCAACTTTGAGGCTCGAGGGTGGTTAACATATGTATGCAGTCGACTTGACCCTTATACCCATGATAATACTATTCCACTTACCGGGGATGTTCTTGTTGCATCTATTATGTCCGGATACCCTATCAATGTGGGCAATGTGATGTCCAGGGTGATTTCTGCCCTTTTTCCAGGAGCATGACTGGAACTACCCTTTTTCCAACACCCTTTCCATGTATTTTAGGGATCTGGAGGTGGAGAAGAAACGGTATGACATCAAGACCAAGCCTCTGTCTCCTTAATCTTGGTATAGCATGTAAGGTTTGGACAACCCTAAATCCAAGAACTATAAGCCACCTGCTTCTGTCCCAACTGGCTAGTTTTAGGAGTCAGTTGCTATAGAGCCTTCTACTGTACCTTCCACTGAGCCTGCTGCCACTACAGTTGTATACTTGCCTCCGGGACCATCCTCTTCCACTATTCCCAGTACTTCAGTGGGCCCGGGGGTGCCATATTCCACGACTCATCCCTTCACTGCCCATACGTTGAGCCACACATTGGCTAGCTTGAACAACTGGATGTAGCTGCAACATCCAAGTTGTCCGCATTGTCCTCCACTATTCATACCCAATTAGTACTTCAGCCAGCTCAGATTCCTCAGTCTATTGAGGAAACTTTGAAGAAGCTCTTGGAGAACCAGGAAAGTATTATGAAGACACAAGCAACTTTGAATACTGTTGTAGAGTTAATGGCAAGGCTCTGAAGGAGCTTGCCAAGGAGGACAAGAAGATGAGGAGATCACGGGCTTCTAAGGAGTCGGTGAAGCAGCTCCGGACAGATGTGGACAAGCTATTGGCAGATCAGATGCCTATAGACTTGTTATTCAGAGACCCGTCCCTAGATATTGCAGCACCAGCAGTACAGTCACAACAGGAGCGGGCACCCAAGCAGCCTAAGAAGAAGAAGAAGCTCCCAGTACAGTCGATGCAGTGATTGAGGTGGCAGTCCTATAGAAGGCCTCTTCCGGTCTACCACATGCTGCACCTATCATTCAACCGGTCTAGGAGCAAGCCCCACTCCCAGCACCTGAGCAGAAGGAGTCCGGAAACCAGTTTGAGGTTCCCGCCCATACAGAAGACCAGGAGACCACTGACGATCCCATGCAGACGAACTAGGCCTAGGGAATTTCCATATCCTTTACTTGATTTTTATGCTTAATTGTGTAGTTGGCATTGGGGACTATGCCAGCTCTTATTCGTGGGGTGCGCTCTACTTTTTGATTATCCATGGATGACTGTACATATACATTGATAGTTTTTTCCTTTACTTTTATTTGATTTTTTATTTTAGGTATTATATAATTATACATTTAAGTACATTCCTCGTACTTTTTTTCTTGGTATGTATATCGATTTTTTATTTGCGCAAACTTTTTCGTTTTTAGATTTATAGATAGGCTCATAGCCTTGTGTATTGTTTTTGGCATCTTCAATAAGCCCTTGGTTTCTTAATGCCACGGCTCTTTCCAAGGTTGGAGTATTGTGCAAATAGGATGGCTCTTCCCAATGATAGATGACGTGACAACCTTCTTAAAGGCTTGAGTCCGTTTCTTTGATTTTTTTCTTTATTTTTTTTTTTTGTTTTTGATAGTTGTAGTTGAGGGTACCTCAAGCAAAGATTCACTTGGGCCTAGCATATTTGCCTTTGATCCCATGGTCAAAGACATAATGTTGTGTTTAGGATGGTGAAAGTTGTGGCTTTGAAACTCTTGCGTTGACCAAACAATCATCATGTGGTCTTTTTGGACCATTGTGTGCTTGAATCATAACTAAGGTTGTTGTGGGCCCTCGACTTGATCTCTTTAGCAATCTCTTAGAGTGTGTGGTGAGGATCGAATTGTGAGTCCAAGTCCCGAGCTAATGGTCTAGAACTTGCCCTGAATGCTTGTTGAGGCGAAATCATAGGTGAAATTTGACTTGAGAAATGATTATAGGCACTCCTTGATCCAAATGTTAAGTTGACCAATTCTATGCCCCGCCAATGAAATGATCCCTAGTTAACCCTTTTGATCCTTGAACCTTTTTCTTTCAAGAACCAATGCTATATGCCTATATCCCGTTCTAAAAAACTATCTCTTCGCACCCAAATCTTCCTTTGAGTAATGGAAAATCTACAAGTTTGGGGGGAGACAAGAAAGGAAACAAAGTGGTAAAAGGTACAAAAGAAAAAGAAGAAGGCAATGAAAAAGAAAAAAAGAAAAAGACAAAAAGGAAATCCAATGTGGACAAGAATAAAAAGGGATTCAAGGAAAACAAAAGTGAAAAAGGTGTGGAAAAAGTAGAAAAAAGGAGAAATGTTTTGAATTGCATAAGAAAGAGAAAAAATATGTTCCTCTAACCCCTTAAAAGGTAGTGAAATACTCAAATAAGTCAAGAAAGTATGCCAAAATGAATCAAAAGAAGTGCTTAAGGAAAGATTGAACCACTTAAATTAAAACAGGTCCTGCCCTTACCCAAAGCCTTTATATTTGACTCCACAAAATCCTTATAGGATCTTGAGTTGAAGGGAACCAACATTAGTGGATACTTACATAAGGGTCAAGCATATGGTACTCAGAGCCGGACTTTTGACCTTCTTCTTGAGAGAGATGTGTGAAATTCCATCAACCTCAGTTTGTGTGTCAATAATCTAAGAAGGTGAAGTTTGCTTAAGGAGAGTTGAGGATGTGTGAGTTTGGGTTCCACAATGACCAAAGAATTGAGAGAAGTTCTTTGATGAAATATGTCAACTCTTGATGCTCTTGTGTCACACTTGATCCAAAGTTTTCAAAGTTTAAATATGTTAATGATGCATTCGTATTGAGGGCAATTGTTAGTCCCAATTGATGATTGTTGAGGTCGCTTTTGGGTAGCTGGAATTACTTGGATTTCCCTTTAAAGGGTAGGTCTTATTTTGTTTGCTTGGGGACAAGCAAGGGTTTAAGTTTGGGGGAGTTGATAAGTTAGGATTTTACCATGTTTATACCCCTACTTGCTATTGCCTTGGTTACAAATTGCTACAAAATAGTCCCGAAATACTTACAAGTTGCTTGATTACAAGTTTGAGCGACAAAGTGACAAATGTCAAAGATCAGCTCAAAATGGAGTGAAACCGGCTCAAGCATCAAAAACCAAGAAAATTGAAGGAAATAGAGCCTAGTGCGGACCGCGCAACAGTGACCGTGGCTGCACTAGAAAGTCCAGAGAAATGGTATATACAAAACTTAAGCTACGCGGCTACTGTCAGATTTTCGCGGCCCACATTAAGCAGTCACAGACCTGCTTCCCTTTTGCGCGGTCCGCGCGAAGGAGATTCAGAGAGCTGTCATAATGAAAAATCAAAGCCACGCTGCCCGTGGTCAGTTTTACATGGCCCGTGGTCAGTTTTACACGGCCCGCGCCAGAGCCTTCCGCGGCTGCGTTGCCCTTTTACGCGATCCGCAGTCCTCAACTTCAGAGAAGCGTAAATCATCAGTCCAAGAGCCAACACGACCGTGGTTATTTTTGTGCGGTCCGCGCTGCCCCCGCAAGGATATTTTTGTCCAGTTTTTCTAGCCTAGTATAAATAGAATATTTTGTCATTTTTAGGGTATTTTTTGATATTTTGAATGCAGTTGTGCACCTGGGAACGAGATTGTAGCCATTTTCGGAAAATTTTCTCTTTATTATTGTAGATTTTACTCAGTAATTAATTAATATGTTTAGTTCCTCATATATTTCTTCTGTTTCCTCTTTAATTATGTGTAGCTAAGCCCTTTAGTTAGGGTTGTGGCTCAACCCTAGCATGGGTAATTGATGGGTGTTTCCATCTAGGGTTAGACTGATATTGGGTATTTGTTATTTGGGTTGATTTTGTGTTTCAATTTCGAATTTGTGGTTGCAAACATGGATTCAAGCTTAGTGGGTTCAACTCTTCTTGAGAAAGAGAGTCCATGGCCCCAAAATTAACCCGACAAGGAATTTGGATGGCCATGAGAAATGATAGTCCCAATTAACGGGTTAATCCTCGAGAGAGTAATCACCCTACTTGAACCCTAGTTTCTTGGCCGAATTGGCCTACCCAATTGGTCTCGAGAGATCCAATTGGGCAAAATAATTTTCTCTACCTAGAGGTGTGAGAATGGATACAATTGTGCAATGGTTATAACATAAGCCCCAAATATATCAATCTACCCTTACTAACTTCTGCCCATCGATTAGCCACCTAGGTAGTGTCACGACCCTAGTGCCTTTTCTCAATATTAAATAAAACTTAACAATATTCTCTTAGCATAATTTAGTTTTAATCATTAGTTTCATAATAGTAGTTATAAAAATAAAGAAAACGAAAAAATGTTTGACGTGACATTAGAAGCACAACCGCATCTCTAGACTAAACAGACAATACAAATCCACTACTAGCTCCCTGTGGAATTTCGATCCCGAACCACTATTCGGGTAAAATCTATTGTGACCCACTCTTCCTACCTTTGTGTAGCGTTGATTCGGCAGCGATCAGTGAGTCCCCATCTATTTAGTTCCTCTTTCAGCCTGGAGAGTCCGTAGATGGGACGGGCGATGTGCTTATTTCTTAGGCTTCTAGGCACCTTGGAGCTTAATTTTTTTTGAATGTTCGGATATGACTCATAGCATTCAATCGCCTAAGTTGTCTAGCATCGCCATGGCGAGCATATGGGTAATATTTTTGTGTTCATGTTTTTCTGCCTGTGTAGGGGAGACTGTACGTTCTTATGGGCTCATCACCCGATCCCAAGCTATCGAGATTGGTTTTTATGGTGTTGGCTTGTTCCATTTGTCTGTTATTTGTAGTTTGGTACGGCGTGAAGGGTTTTCCTAATTTACCGTATTGCAGGGAGTGCGTCCCTATTTTAAAGAATAAATACGGTTTAGAAGTACAAGGGATAATTTGTTACCTTGGTCGGTTGTTTAGATAATGGATGAGGGGGATTTTCCACGTTTCCCTTATTCGTTGTGCTCTTTGGACCTAGGGAATTCCTTTGTTCGTCAATGGACTAGGGATCGAACCACAGGGTGCCTCGCCTTGCTCTATATTTAGAGACAAGTTTCTTATTTGATCTTGGCTTCGGCTATGTACTCGGCCTCGTCACTAGTTGAGCTTTGGCATTTCATGGATGGACGATCCACTTCCTCCATTAGGGTCTCGAGTTCGAGTCCTAATATTTTAGTCCCGGGTGGCAAGGATAGAAATGATGCAAGTCATATCATAAACATACATACGGGGAGTATGTTAGTCAGTAAATTACACACTAAGCATCATCTCGTATAGTAGGAGGGGAGGTGATATGCGTAGGATGTAGGAGGCATTGGATACTAACTCTAGAAATGGGATTGCGGACATGCTTGGTATGTGTAGTTGCAGTCCGTCTATGATGGTGTATGTTCACAATGCCTCAGGGCTGCTACGGTGGCACACCGCATTTTTCGTGTGTAAACCAGGCATGACTCAAATTTCGCATATGGGTTTACCTTTGGTTGGTTTGACGGTTTCAAAGTTTTAAAGACCGGTTCCGCGAGTCGTTATTCGTAACGAAAGGGTGAAACTTCACTAAATGAGAGACAGGGATAAGACCATGTTTGGATCTAGAGGGAACTAAGGTTTTGGCCAGAAAATCCCCACAGATGGGACCAAATTATTTGATCAAAAAGTGTTAAGCCTTTTTGTAAACTAATTATATAAGAAGATTTAAGGTAAATGAGATAATTCACCCTAGATTTAAGATAGAATGTAAGAACGAGTAAACATAAGTAAACATAGGGTTTAACTATAACAATGATTGAACCCCATTATGTAAGAAAATAATGACCATTTTCATGATATTGAATAATAATGAAGAAAACATATATAAATGGGGTCATCGATCTTTAACAAGGTTGACCCCTATACATTTGATATGGTGAGACTAACGAACTGTAATAAGGATATGAGCTTCTTTGCTTCTTCCTCTTTAGCTGAGAGGAAGGGATGAAAATCCCTCTTCTTCCTTGAAAATATGTTTGTCTCTGAATTAGTTTCAGCCCCCTTTCGTCTTCTTTTTCTTACTTAGTATATATATTAGGTATTCTCGTTTACCAAATGGTCATTAACCATAGTACCTAAATCATTTGGCTGTGTTATTGGTCGATCCTCTGAAATGTCGTAACATCCAATTCAACGTTCAAGCATTCTGAATACACGACCTCGGCCATGGGTGAGGTGCATGTCGTTATAGTGTTGTATGATCCAAATGACTTTTTATCGTTCCTTTTACGAGGATTCTTGTCTGGTTAGATTTTGACCTACACAATCGGGCTACTTTTTTTTCATCTTTTTTAATTGTTGATGAAACATGTGGGTGTGAAGCTTTTTGATAGTTCATATATATTAACTTTGCACTTATGTACACATACTAATGAAATAGGGTTACGAATTATTTAGATAGTTCAATGTAGATGAAATTAGCAACTAGGTGAATTATTTTTGGGCGCAAGGCTACACTTGCAGTCAATTTAGCTGTAATTCTCATCGACGAATTGTTCGGAGTAACAATAATTATTGATCGACGTGAGGCCGAGCTGCTATCTCAATTTAAAAGGTTAGTTTAATTGGGAATAAATTTACAAATATCATGGGACCTATTTTATTTTTGAATATGGAAAAGTGCTTTTTTTTACGAACTAAGGATGTCAAATAAATAAACGGAAAAATAATACTTCCTACTTTTCTTCATGTCATCAAGTGTATAAATTTAATTCTTCATAAAGAACTCAAATGCACCTTGGAAATGAAATGTACTGTGAACTGTATGGGTCAAAATCCAATCGAAGGAATTTTGCCTAAAAGAGGATAATTAAGAACTGATTAGGTCGAGGTCGTGCTTAAGAAAGAACCTATTGATGAGCTGGCGAGCTTGGTCGATTACTTAGATCAGCCCAAAGGACTAGTTTAGTAATAAGATATTCCATAGAATATTCTCTGCACTTATACTTTCAGTTGGTCAAGGAATATGTCCTATATACGCGGGAATAGAGAGAGAAGGAATGAGATGTAATATTCTATTTGATAAGTTCTCTCATAAAATGTTGACTCGGAAGAATATTATAAACATTGTCTTTATACAAAGATTCGATTTGTTGTTGATCTTACACTTTCTTGCATCAGATCCGAGAAATCTTTCTATATTCCATGTTTGTTTGTCTTACATCATTATTAGAGAAGGAATCATCCACCTCATTAAATATTTGGGTGAATCATTCACTTTATTTACATTTATTGTCATTTAATATATTTATTACTTGTCATTACTCTCCCGCGCATTCATAGCAATATCATTAAAAACCCGTTCGTATAATATTACTTTAATTGCAATTATATGTTGTTCATATCAACCGATTTCAGATCTACGATTTATTGCGTTTAAAGAATTTATCCATTACCATCTTATTTAATTAGTTTAACAAAAATGCTTAAACTTTTTGGTCAAATATTTGGCCCCGTCTGTAGGGATTTTCTAGTTAAAATTTTAGTTTATTCTAGATCTAAAAAAACACACACAAAATTTTGCACAATCCTGTATTTCCTTGTTTGCAAAATAATGACATGCTAGACAACAGAGAGGAAAAAAGGAAGGCAATAGCCGACATCACCACCAATCTTCTCCATACCACTAACGAAGTGGAGGATTGAGGGCGAAGATATAACACCAAACACCTCTCCCAGGCGAAACAACTAGCCTCCACCTCCCAGTAGCGTTATGACCTCGCACAGTAAGAGTACCTCTACATTCATGATAGAAGAGGCACTACCAGCGGTGAAAAAGATACTTGAAGCATGGTTGACAAACACGCTAACCGGCTTACTCGACAAGCATGCTCGGAGGTCGAGTAGAGAAGAGTCAAGGGCCAGTATTGTATCAGCAACTGGTGAGTAGCACGCCCCCTCTCGCAACAGGTATTACTCACAATGTTAGTGATGCAGGTAATGATACCCTCACAACCTTTTTGAGGAAAATGGAGGATATGGAGAATGAGAACAAAATACTCTGTAGCCATATGAAATAACACAAAGAAAGGGTAGATAAAATACCGGGTGCCCCAAAACTTCTGCCAAAAAATGACGCTGGTCGGTTTGTTGAGCAACCATATAGCAACGGGCTGCACCACACGCCATACCAAAGACCTTAAAAATGCCCCCGTACTTAAAAATATTCGACGGCATAACCCGGAGGATTATGTGACCTACTATGTCACTGCAGTAAAAGGCAATGACCTCGCAAAAGAAAAAGTAACATCCATATTACTGAAGAAGTTTGGAGAACCCCTAACAGGAGGAGCACTAACTTGGTACTCATAGTTACCTGCGCATTCCATAGAAACGTTCGAGCAAATGGCAGGCAAGTTCATCACCGTCCATGTCGGGGCCAAGAAAGCAAAGGCGATGGTGAATGACATATTCACTATCAAGCAACCGCCTGGCGAAGGACTCAGGGAATTCATCACTCGGTTCAACCGTGTAAGAATGACCCTTCCAAATGTATCTGAGGGGATGGATGTAGCCACTTTCCAGAATAGGCTAAGAAGAAGTGGGTCGAGGGCAAATAAAAATTGCTAAGGTGACTCATGAAATAACCTCCAACCACTTTGGAAGAGATACACAACGCCTACTGTGCTGAGGTAAAAGCCGATGAGGACGATCGCAACTAACCTACCTAATGTTTGACCTCGATCCAAATAGAGTCCAGAAAAGATTGGAGAAATGACACTAGGAGAGATCTAGAAGGATCCCAACCTAATCGAGAGAGACATCAGCCTCATCCTACCTCCACGCCACGATGAAAGTACATCCAGACTGCGAGCAAAAATCCACTAAAATGAGAGAGGTATGCCTCATTTATTATCTGCTCACAAGTTCTGTGTTTCCGCCTCATAAATAGTCTAAGCACTAGAGAAGCTCGGCCCAATGGTGAAATGGCCACAGAAGATGAAATCTGACCCGAGCACCAGAAAGTGAAATGCCCTCTATGAATTTCACCAGGAGCAGGATCATAAAACCGAGGACCATATCGCCCTTAGGAAAGAAGTCGTGAAAATGCTTCACCAAGGGCACTTGAGCAAACTGATGAGCAATCGTGGGAGGACCAAATTCACCCGAAGGTGGGAATAATACCAGGGACCACCTAAATCACATTCCTCAGCTCGAACCATTCAAATGATCATCGGAGGAGGTGATGATGCATCTATCAACAACGTGAAGTTCTCCGCCACCCACAAACTCAAACGGTCCATTACCTACGAATGGTATGACAAACTCAAAGAAAGTATCATCTTCGTTAAGCATACACCCACGATAAGGGCCTTCTTCACTATGATGCTCTTGTCATGACTTTACATGTCTTTGATACAGATGTATAATTTGTTATGGTCGATGATGGGAGCGGTGCATGCTCATACACCTACGAGTTCTCACCCAAATGAAGCTCGAGGACAAGATACTGTCACGATGCATCACGCAAACGGGTTTTAAAATGTAGTCGAGCGGACATCTGGGGAAATCACGTTACCCGTCCTAGCCGGCGCCGTCACTTTGGAAACCACATTCCACATTATGGACCAGGATATGGCGTATAATTCCATCATAGGCCGTAATTTCGAGAGAAATTAGGGATGGCGCCTTCCTTTACTATCTAGCACCGTACTACTTACTTTGAAATCTATTCGGATGGCGCGAGATAGAATAATCAGTTAGATATTCGAGAGACCTTGGATACATGCCATGAAAGTCGTCCACTCTAGCTTAACCAAGTCATCAAATTTCCCACCCCCTGGGAAGTATTCAACATCTAAGGAGAGAAACGCATGGCCAAAGAATGCTACCGCATCACCCAATACTACAAATACACCCAAAAACAAAAAGGAAAGGTTTAGGAGGCATAACAATTAATAAAGTCGGGTTCAAATGGAGATGAGGGGAAAGACATCGTCCGAGACCTCGAAATCGTAGAAGCTATAAGGTCAACTATAGAGGACCTTTATCCAGTCCAACTAGATGATAGAAACCATAACAAGAAAGTATTCATCAGCCATAAACTCCAAGATCCAGGTAAATTTCGCCAATTCTTAAAAAGTAACGTAGGCTTGTTTGGTTTTCTCCATGCAGACATGCCAAGTATACCGAAAGAGATAGCAATTCACAAGTTGAATGTTGACCCGTTTACCCCCCAATGAGGCAAATTAGACAAAAGTTCAACTCCATAATAAATGATGCGGTTCCCCAAGAGGTCGAAAAATTGTTAGAAAATGGTTCTATCAGATAACCAAAAGTACCTTCAGTGGGTCGTCAATGTGGTCATGGTGAAAAAGAACGGAAAGTGGAAGATGTGCATAGATTTCATAGATCTGAATAAAGCATGCCTAAAAGACTCATTCCCCCCCATATCGACTAACTCATCGACGCTACAGTCAGGCACGGACTGCTAAGCTTCTTGGAAGCCTACTCGAGATGCAACCAAATCCTCATGGAGGAGGAGGACCAGGAGAAAACCAATTTCATCACCCACCAAGTGACATACTGCTACAGGGTAATGCCATTTGGGTTGAAAAATGCAGGGGCAACATATCAAAGGCTAGTGACAAAAATGTTAAAAGATCAACTTGGCAAGACCATGGAAGTATATATAGATAACATGTTGGTCAAGTCACAAATGAAGGAAGACCATATCGACCACTTGAGGAAAGCCTTTTACATACATAGAAGGTATAACATGAATTTAAAGCCTGAAAAATATGCCTTCAGCGTAACCTTTGGAAAGTTCCTTGGATTCTTGGTATCACAACAAGGCATCGAGGTCGACCACGGCCAAGTCAAGGCCATAGATGGAATCCTAGTTACAGGGACTTCCAAATTAAGGAGAAACGACTATAGAACTACCAGGCCAAACTTTACAAACTGTTACCCGAGTTTGACGAATGCCAGCTCGATCAAATACCCCTAGCATAACATCGAAACGGAAGGCTTTGCCAAAAAGGTATAGGCCACCAAAATCATAACTGGTGAAGGGAACATGGTTACCCTCCTCCATTTATTGATCAATCAAATTGAGATATGAACTATAAACTTGAATTGGGACTGGCATAATCGTATTATCTCATATTTGTAGGACGGGGTGCTCCCACCCGATAAAAAAGAAGCCAAGAAGCTTCGAATGTAGGCGTCCAGGTACAACGTCATCAATAACGACTTGTGCAAAAGAATGTTTGGAGACCCCCCTAGCAAAGTGCTTAAAACCAAATCAAACACGACGCGTCCTCAAAGAAGTACACGAAGGTCACTGCACGTCCTCAATCGAACTCTCGTTAGATGCCTGATAGGAGCGAGCTACTATTGGACCACGATGAAAAAACATGTTGCAGGCTTCGTAAGAAAATGCAAGAAATGTCAAAAATATGCCCCCATTATTCACCAAGAGGGGAGTACCTCCATTCAGTCACTTTGCATTAGACTTTCATCAAATGAGGAATGGACATCATCGGACCCCTCCCAGCAGGATGAGGTAATGTATGATTTCTTTTAGTTTTAACTGACTATTTTTCCAAGTGGGTAGAAGCAGGTGCATTCTCCCAAATACGCAAGCAAGAAGTGATCACATTCATATGGAGAAACATCATAAGTCGCTTCAGCATCCCCAATGAAATCAGTTGTGACAACGGGCCTAGGTCACTGGGAAAACGATCACCGATTTCTTTGAAAAATGTCACATGAAAAGAATACTCCATGTGCAATATAACCCCGCGGGAAACAGTCAGGCGGAGTTTTCCAACAAATCAATATTGAACATCATAAAAAAGAAGCTCGAGAATGCCTAGGGACTATGGCCAAAATTGCTGCCAGAAGTCCTATGGGCATACCATATAATGCCAAAAACAAGCACAGGACAAAACACCATATTTACTAGTCTATGGGACTGATGCAGTAATACCGGTCGAGGTCGGAAAACCATGATATATTCGCACGAGAGCAGACCTGTTAATGATGAAAGTAAGAGGCCGGAGAACGAAGAAATATGGCTTACATAAAGATGGTCGCTCAGAAACAAAAAACGAAGCAATAGTACAACGAAAAGTCCAAGGTCGGACCACTTAAAGTAGGGGCTTACGTACTCAAAGCCAAAATACATGCGAGCAAGGACCCACGAGAAGAAAAACTAGGGACTAACTGGGATGACCCATATAAGATTACAGCAGCTGCAAGTAAATAGTCATTCCAACTAGAAACAATGGAGGGAATTATTGTCGAAAAATTGGAATATTTCCCACCCCAAGTACTTTAACTTCTAAGAAAAGATGTTCTCTAGGCCTTACTCTTTTTTCCCACACCTGAGTTTTGTCCCAATTGGGATTTCTCAGGGAGTATTTTAACGAGGCGACAAGAGGGACACCTCGAAGTTAAGGCTCTAGTAGGATAGATTGCAAGTTAACAAGTTTATTGTCCGACCCCTCAAATACTTCTCCAGGCCGAACAATAAAGGGATTAGATAGACTAGGACTGGAATACCAGCCTGAAAAGTATGTAACTTTGACCTGGATCGAATTGACTCACATTTAACCTTGTTCGAATTAACTCACATTCGACCTCATTCGAATCAACTAAGACTCAACATACGACCTTGCTCGAATCGACTCACATTCGACCTCATTCGAATTAACTAGGAGTCAACACCCTACCTCTCTCGAATCAACTCACATTTGACCTCATCAATATTAAATCGCATTTGACCTCGTTCGAATAAACTAAGAGTCAACATTCATCCTTATTCGAATTAAATCACATTAGACCTCGTTCGAATCAACTAAGAGTCGACATTCAACCTCGTTATATTCGACTCACATTCAACTTCATTCATATTAACTAATATTTGACCTCATTCAAAAATTAACTAAAATTCAACCTCGTTCGAATTAATTAACATTCGACCTCGTTCGAATTAACTTACATTCGACCTTGCTCGAGTTAATTAAAAATTCGACCTTGTTCGAATTCATATTTGATCACACTTGAATTTAACTCATGCTCAACCTGACTTAAGTTCGATTTACAACTTCATTCAACCAAAGATATACTCAACCATGTTTGAAATATCTGGTACCAACACAATTCTTTCGAAGAAAAGTAAAAGGGGCCAAGAACATACAACAAAAAGTCATGATCATTCCGTTTCAAAAAATAAAATATCTTACAAAGGTCCAGAAAGACGCCCTTACAAAAAAAGAGAATAACCAAAACTAAGTGCAAAAGCATCACACCATATCATCTTCGCCATTGCCACCTTCACGGCCCTGTCTAACAATAACATTTCCAGCATCACCCATGTTATCGAGATACTCATCATCATAGAAGCATCATATGTAAGTCCGTCCAAGTCCTCTTCATCATCACAGGTCCCCGACGTAGCAGGGTCATAACCACAGGCAATCCTAGCATCACGTTCCTTAACACGGGCATCTTCAAAATCAACCTCAAGAACCTTCCCCGCCATTATCAAATTCCTATATATGTCTAGCTGAGCGTTACCATAGATACACATTTCATACAAATGTCAAAGAATGTCGGGGAAAGAAGAAGTATGAGGGGAGGACGGCTGAGCCAAGAACTACGCCTTCTCGGCCCCAAGAGCGGCAATTAGATCACTTACGCTCGAAACATCTCTCTTATCCCCACTAATTCTCTATTCAAGATGTGACTCCCTTAGTGCTACCATTTCTGCATCAGTTGCACTTTTAGAACTGAGGACGTGGATGGAGTCCTCCAATGCCGCCACCTTTACCAAAGCCGCTATCCGGGCCTTCTCAGTCCTCTCCAACTCTGCCACTTTCTCGATCAACTAACCACTCAGGCTGGAAACTCTTATCGAGCTTTGCTCAAGTTCAGCTCGCAGGGCCGCCACTTGCTTTTGAAAGTTGACACACCCGGTCACAACCCCTTGCTCATCTCGAGTTTGTCTTCCTTGTCCCTAAGCGCCCCCTTGAGCTCAATGTATCTCTGATGGTTTGCACGAGCTCCTTGTCCTTCTAGTCCAACTCATCTCTAAGGGACTGGAGGTTAATGCTTACTCTGAATCGTGCACGCATCTGACGGTAGTTTTCGCTATACCAGAGGTACTTTGAATTTATTTTCTGGAAAACCCTTCTTCTTTTACTCCCGTTGGTCACTTCCGATCTCCAAAATGAAATCTAAAAAAAGAGAAAAAATAAAAATAAAAATAAAAGGGGAAGAGCCGAAAAGAGTTAGTAAAGATAGAAAGAGGAGAAAGGCGCAAAGTACAAAAGTAACGAGGAAAGAAACTCACCCTCAAAGCCATCCTAGATAGTCTAGTGACAAGTCAACATCCTTAAGCGCTTGAAGAGTCATGTTCTTGGCATCAAGGCAAAGAGGGACCAAAGAAGGGACCACGCTAACCGTATCAGCCAGTAAGTCACAGTACAAATTGTTGACAATGGAACGAGATGATCCATCCATTCTCACCTTAAACCGAGTAAACCCTTCATCGAATATATTCTCTTCTTCAGGGTCAACATCAAATCTGGATATGTAATCGTCTACGACCACTCCTTTAGCCCTCTCTTAGGCCGAGGAGTGAACATTAACCCGCTCTTATGTTGACGAATCACTCCTCGGTATGACCACATTTGCACCTGGTCTCTCCCCTCCTTCCACAAAATCAATCTCCATATTATACAGGGGCACGATCTCTGCATTTAAAGCTATATTGCCCCCCTGGTTCAGCCGCAGTCAAATCGAGATCATAACCCCGCGAGTACCTCATCCTCGATTCCTACAATGACTCATCTACCAATTGAAGCATTGAAGAATCTGGGATGTCCACTAGTGGGGTAATAGACTGGCGGTTAGGCCTATGCGAGGTCGGGGTCCAAGAAGGAACAATAGTCTATACAGGCTCGCTTGCAGCCACTGCGAATAAAAGACCCGTCAAAGTACTTGACTTGAAAAAAAGGAGAGTAGGATCGCTCGCCCTCCTCGAAGCGATACAACCTACCAAAAAAATAAAAAATTAAGTAAAAAAAGCAAAAAGAAGAGAAAAGGCAGTACGAAGGTCAAAACTACTAAGATAAATGAAACGACTCACAGGCTGAAGTTTATCGCCCAAAACCTCTACATTAACTGCAACCACTCACGGATGCCCATCGTATGAGGCAAAACTTGGCTCACCCAATCACGAATGACAACAACCAGTGAAGGAGGATCCTTCTTGGCTACAAAAAAGAGAAGAGGAGGGAGAACGATCAGATCACTGTCGTGCCTCGTTTTTCCTTCACGGAGTCTAGATTTCAACATTAATTGGGAAAAAATTATTTTATTTTGGGAATTGGGTATTTAAAAATTCGCCACCTAACAGATTAAGGTGCGTTAGGGAACCTTGAGCAATTAACGCATGTAACTAGTTTGCATTACCAGAGATTAGAGTAAGAGCTTGAAATCATCTTGAGGGAAGGTGTTAGGCACCCCTTGCAGTCCATAACGGTGGGTCTCGACCGAACTCAATTATGTAAATTTGTCATTTAACAAGTAAGTAGTCTAAGCACATATTTTCAAATAAAGGAAGTTTGGGCGGTCTAAGCACGCATAGGTTAATAAAGGAAGTTTAGGCAGTCTAAGCACAAATATGTAAATAAAAGGAAGGGAAGTCCTATGTTGGTTAGCCTATGCGATCACATCTGTACAATACCTTGTAAGCCTTCCTCAAATAGAGGGGTTACACGTGGCATTAGCGCAAAGGTCATCATTGTTGGAAACACGTTCTCAATGCGATATACTAAACGTGTATTCTTTTGTAGGTTTTGATGAATGACAAACAAAGCACAAATTGATATATGACGGAGTTCAAGTACAAGAGCACAAATGTTGAGATTGAAGCTCAAGACATTGTTTTTAATTGTTATTATTGAGTTATTCTTAAATGTGATCTTGATCCTATAACTTGACTCCATAACATGGCTTCTCTCATAAAACTATTTTCCAAAATCATGCATACTTATTTCTGTATCAAATGATTTCAAATGATGCATATTTACATTAGACAAAATGTTTTCTAAACATACCTCAGAAATCTGGGCTAAGAATAATCGATTATGTACTTATGATAATCGATTGTTTATAAGCCAAGACTGCATGACAATCGATTATGAACTAATGATAATCGATTGTGAATAAGACAGTTAACATCAGGTTTTTCCAAATCTGCAAGATAATCGATTGTGAACTAATGACAATCGATTATTGATGAGGTAAAGTTTTCCAATACTCAGAATAATCGATTATGAACTAATGGTAATCGATTATGTTGAGTTGATGTCTTCGAGTGATTTTAAATTTAATTAAGTAATCGATTATGTCTTTAGATAATCGATTATCACTGAGACAGTAAGTTTTATGATTTTCAGAAAATAACAAGTAATCGATTGTTGCAAAGGACAATCGATTGTTGAAGCTAGCCGCTGTCAAATGATTTTCAAATACCATAAGGTAATCGATTATTGATTCTAGATAATCGATGTTCTGCTTAAAATCCGGAAATGATTTTTAGAACGTTGCTGAAGTAATCGATTATTGATTTTATATAATCGATGTTCTGCTTAAAATCCGGAAATGATTTTTAGAACGTTGCTGAAGTAATCGATTATTGATTTTATATAATCGATGTTTTGCTTAAAATCTGGAAATGATTTTTAGAACGTTGCTAAAGTAATCGATTATGAACTTAGTGTAATCGATTATCTGATTTTGAATATTGCCAGTAATCGATTATAGATTATGTATAATCGATTGTGAAGCGTTAAATCTGGGATTGATTTTTAAACTGATTGGCAGATAATCGATTGTTTGGTCTTGACAATCGATTGTCACTGAGTAAATTCAGCAATTCTTAATTGGCAATTAGACAACGGTAAGACCAAGTTTTGCACCTATAAATACAGCTTCAACTCAGTGTTTTAAACACAACAACATACACTAACTGATCATTACATTGTTTTAAGCTTTCATTCAATTGTTCATCATTTTCTACTCATTTCATAAAGCTTTTGAGAGCCATATTATTGTTCAAAGTTGTTGTGATCTTGAGCGTATTATTTTACTCATATCTACTCATCAAGGAGTACCTTTGTTAAGTGAGTGTTCAAGTATTTCAAATACTTGTAAGAGAATTTTGATTCTTTTGTGTTGAGGAACTTGTGCTTCCTCTGTTGAAGTCTTTGGGATTGTATCCCCGAGCAAGTGAAGTCTTTGGGATAGTATCCCCGAGCAAGTGAAGTCTTTGGGATTGTATCCCCGAGCAAGTGAAGTCTTTGAGGTGAGGAACCTCCGAGCAAGTGAAGTCTTTGAGATTGTATCTCCGAGCAACTGTAAAGGTTTGTTAAGCACCCGTATGCTTAACAAGTTAGTAGAAAATCTCGAGAGAGTCTCTCGGGGACTGGACTAACCACTGTTGTGGCCAACCAGGATATATCCTTGTGTAAGTTATTTTTATTGCACTTATTTACTTCCTGTAAAATTTAAATTCCGCAAGAAAACGCTAAATTTCATTAAAACGCTATTCACCCCCCCTCTAGCGTTAAGCGTAGTTTCTAACAATCATATCCTTTTTACTAGCTATTATCCTCCCCTTAGCGGTTATATAAGCGAGTTTAATTAACGAACTCTAAGTGTGCCTTACCCGTCCCTTCATTGTGGTACTGGAGGTGTTTAGGACCTCTAAATTTAGGCAGTACTAGACCCTCCTAAGGTGTTTAAAAGGTAAAATCTAAGTGACAACAAATAACATATAGGAATACCAAATAGGGAAGCAATTAAGGGGCTCATGTTTACCTCCACACATAAACAAATAAGTGGCACATCTCAAACAATGGATTTTAAAGAATTTTAGAAGGTCATAAAATAGGATAATTAGGTGATCATCACAAACATAAAGTATACAACATTGTTTTAAAGCGAAATGATATAACCTAACCAGTTTACCTACTAATTTTAGAACCTGTTAAACCTGAACAATTTTACAAACACAACACCATTTCATAGTTTTTATGAAACCCTTAATTACCTAAGGCTTGCCTGGGTGTGGGTCTATTATACCCCTATAAACATGCTGGCTAAAACAGAATTTTGGGAATTAGTCAAATAGCTTGAGTTGTATTAAATCCTATGGGCAGGCTGGTCTTGGTGCGGAATATTACAAAAAGCTTATTTCATGTATATTTGTACTAGGACATGATATCTATCTGTTGGGGCCTCCTTTAAACCTCTTTACAGATAATTATTCATTTAAGCGACGTAGATACGATTTAAAGCAAATGTAAATAGAGTCATAAGGCAGGATTTCTAATACAGAGAGGGAGATGGTAGTTTTGTTAAGCATGATTATAACAGTGACTTTAACAACAGATTTTCTGGTGATTATGACTTGTGTAAAAACATAGTTTTCGTGATAATAGAATGATGAGCCTATGACATATTTTCTAATAGGCAAAATCAGTAAACATGATTATTTTAAGGCAGGATATCTAATGCATAGATGTATGGCATGGTTTTTAATACAAACATGCATAGAAAACCTAGAGGCATGATATCTATTGCATAATGTAAACTTAAAGCATGATTTCTATTGCAAATCAACATAATATAAACCTAAATCATGATTTCAATTGCAAATAAACATATATAAACCCGAAACATGATTTCTAGTCGGTTTACCCACAAATATTGTATAGAAACCCTCCCCTTTTTACTAATTACTCCAATATATGTTGAGCAAAGAATATTATCACAGTCCAGGATCGAATGAGTTACATAAATAAATGTAAACTACACTATAGGGAGCTGAATTAGGCCCAAAGTATACTTGGGATTCCAGGCCTTCAAAAATAGCTTTAGATACCAAGATCTCGCAACCTATGGTGTGTCCTAGTGTATCGAAGTTCCCTAAATACCTCAAGGATCTCAAGCAATGGCCACACCAAGATCTTTCTTAAAATAGAGGATTGGTTATATGTACTGTGGGAAAGGCAGCCCTAGTGTTCCAGAGTTCAGAGAAATCTCAAGGATCCCTAAGTAGTACACACACCAGAAGGGCATAACCTAATAGTCTAAGAGTAAAGTGAGACTGTTTGACATAGTTTTGAACAACTTGGTAAAACAGTGTAGAGACAATTTTAGAAGTGAAAAGATTTTTAGAAATAGAAACAGTTTTCAGGAAGATGCTAGGGGTGAAAACAGTCTTGAATCAGTTATGAAAAGAACAGACATACATTCACACAAACTTAGAGTGCTCAGACTCACAATCACTCAGCAATCAACTTTACAAACAAGGGTCAAGAGGGTTGGGAACATAGAGAGTTCAAATGTATAAACAGAGTCTAAGAGAGCATATGGAGCAACAACTGTACATAAACATGAATCTACCAGTTCAGAGACTTGACAATTTATTCATGATATGAAGCAATTATTACATAGGCATAGAATGTAATGAAATAGTCATGTTGAAGACAAAGTGCATACTAATTAGGAACAACCAAGTACATTAGACAATTAAGTTATTAACATGATTACAATAGTTAAAGAGCGTAAAATAGAGACTAAAAAACATGTTGGCCAAGTATCAAACATACAAGTGAGACCTATACATACTGACTCCAATTTTGAACAAAATAGGACAGAATTTAGACATTCTGAGTAAAGCAGTAAATAGGAAGATAAAATAAATACATACATATCAAACTAGTGCAAAACATGGAACACATAGAGTTTGAGTTTCAAAATTGAGCTGGAGACAAACCAGTTAGAGAAGCAAAGTACAGAATGTAAAGAAAACGTAATTCCACTGTCTAGCCTTAGCTTTTAGCCGACTAGACCAACAGTTAACACAAGTAACAGAGAAAGAAGAGAGAGTTTGAGTGTGTATGTGTATTCTGAACTTAGTAAAACAAGGGTGTATTTATAGCACTTGGGGAGTATGACGAATAAGGTAAAAGAACTAGAAATCAGTCTATTAAGGACAATCACAGAGTCACAGAATCAATTAACATATGGGAGTCTGGAATAGACTCCTAATAAGGGGTAATTGATTAAGGTTAACAACAAGGGAGTTTAATTAAGGCAAGAATCCCAATAATACCAAATAAAGGATCGGTAAAAATCACAAAATCGTGTAGACGAGTACTTAAGGCAAGTGTGACCAATTAAAATTATAAATAAGGAAACAAACAAGATCTGTGCACATAAATTTAACAGGGAAAAAATAATAATTAGTAAGAAACTGCCAAGAATAGTGGTTTTACAAAAAAAATCACCCAAATTTCATAAATTAAACTAAAGAAGACCTTACAAAAGTATACAACTTAGCCGAGAAGCATGTTTGAACCTTAACAGAGATTAATTAGGGCAGAACCACAAAAATACTGGATTTAACAAGTAAAAATATTTTAGTCCAAAAGATAGAGTAAACTAATGTGATTGGTATCACATAAATACCCAAAACCGAACAAAGATTGAAAAATCCAGTATATCACATAGTATCAACTAGGGTTTGAACACTCACGCAAAAATCAGTCAAGGAGAAATAATTTATTAAAACTAATAAATTAGAAAAATCTTTGAGAAATAGTTTAGAATGAACCCTAGTTTAGGCAGGGTGATTAAAAAGCGAGATAATCAATTAAAGCAAGGGGTTTTGAAGGAAAACATTTGATAATACCAAATCATCTCAGATCTATGAAGATCTGAAGAGAGTCGACAGCAATGAACTAGGGTTTTCAGAAAAATAGCAGAGATGAGAGAATAGGTCAAGAAGTCATAGATTCGTAAAATATTTGATAATACCCAAATCATCTTAGATCTATGAAGATGGGAGAAGAGTTGACAACAATGAACTAGGGTATTCAGAAAAATAACAAAGATGAGAGAATAGGTCAAGAACCCATAGATTCATAACAAAACAAGGAGGAATCCCTCACTTACAAACAAAAATGGTCTGAGACGGTCGGTAAGCAAGTTTTGAACCAGAGCCATGGCCTTCTACACACCATGACTCTTTGATTTCTTGGATCCTTGAGAAAATCTTAAAGAACCTAGTTGGTTCTGGTTCAAAACTTGTTTACTGGCCGTCTCAAGCCATTTTTTTTTTGTAAGTGAAGTATTACTCCTTGTTTTGTTATGGATCTATGAGTTCTTGACCTATTCTCTCATCTCTGCTATTTTTTTGAAAACCCTATTTTATCTCGGTCGACTATTCTCAAATCTTTATAGATCTGAGATGATTTGAGTATTATCAAATGTTTTCCTTCAAAACCCCTTGCATTAATTTATTATCCCACTTTTTAATCACTCTTCCTAAACTAGTGTTCATCCCATATTTCATAAATTAAACTAAGTAAGACCTCACAATAATATAGAATGTAGCCGGAAAATCATGTTTGAACCTTAGTAGAGATAAATAGGGAAAACCCACAACAAAAATACTGAATTTACTAAGTATAAATGTTTAAGTCCAAAAGATAGAGTAAACTAATACGACTAGTATCACACAAATACCCAAAATTGAAGCAAAGATTGAACAAATTAGTATATCACATAAAATCAACTAAGGTTTGAACAGTCATGCAAAAATCAGCTAAGGTGAAGGAGAAATAATTTACTAAAAATTAATAACTTATAAAAATCTTTGAAAATCAATTTGGGATGAACCTAGTTTAGGAAGAGTGATTAAAAAGTGTGATAATCAATTAAAGCAAGATGTTTTGCAGGAAAAAATTTGCGGTGACTAAAATAGTAAGATAATCAATTAAAACAAGGGGCTTTGAAGGAAAACATTTGATAATACCCAAATCATCTCAGATCTATGAAGATTTGAGAAGAGTCGACAGCAATGAACTAGAGTTTTCAGAAAAATAGCAGAGTTGAGAGAATAGGTCAAGAACCCATAGATTCGTAACAAAGCAATGAGGAATCTTTCACTTACAAGCAAAAATGGCCCAAGACGGTCAGTAAACAAGTTTTGAACCAGAACCAGCTAGGTTCTTTGAGATCTTCTCAAGGATCCAAGAAATAAAAGAGCCACCGTTGATCAAAATAATCAACAGCCACGATTAAACGGACAATTGGGTTGGGCATGTGTAGCTTCGGGCTTAAGGGAATTTGGGCTAATTTTAAAAAGGGGTTTGGGCTAGTTTGAGGGGTTAGGTCCAGAAACTATTAGGAATCAAATAGGGCTATTCGTTAAATAACCAACAAATTTATAAAAATATTTTATAAAATAATTAACAGATTATAAAAATAATTTCACGCAAATAAATGCTTTAAAGCAATTACTACATATTTAGAAAATACAATGAGCTATTTTTTGGTAAAATAATGTGATAATGTATACATGGGCTATAATTGCAAAGTTATTGTAATTGTAACCAAAAAAGTATAAATCTGGCCATTTGTGAAACAGTTTGAACTTAATATGACTATAAATAACAAAATTAAATCATGAGATGTTATAAAGTAATTCGTGATGCAATTTATAATTATTTATATAAATAATGTGAGCATGTGATTTTTTCCCTATATGAATTATTCCCAGAAATTCAAACAAAATGATTTCTTTTATTATTTTTGTAATTTTGTGAATTTTTTTGGCATTTTGTCTTAATTGTTTGCATTTTGTTTGTGCATTTCAATTAATGAAATATATAAAAATATACTTGGCATTTGCATTTAAGGCTTAATTTCACATTTTAGAATTAATTAGTAATTAAGTTACTTTAATAAGAGAAAATAACATAAATGATCATTTTTTTGCATAATTGTTTAGCTTTCTTTTTCTTTTTTACTAGGATTTAGAAATTAATTAGTTTTAATTTTAGAGTTTAAATCAAGTCTTGCCCATTTTAATTTTGTACTTGACAAAATCTGAAAAAAATTTATTAAATGAATAAAGGAAGATTAGAAGAAAACAAATCAAGAAATTCACAAGGGGATTTTTAACAATTAACAGGCTGTAATTAGGGCCAAAATTTTGAAGCCCAAACCCCAAACCCACTTCAGATCAGCCCAGGTACATACCCACCCGGTCCACCCTTGTGAATCCAAAATGACGTTATTTTGGTCAAGTTAGATCCTGACTGTCGAGGATCTTTGATACAACGGTCAGGAACTAGGGTAGATTGATATAAAATGGTCGGAACCTTACCCCCCCCCCCCCCCACCATCATCCCAGAAGCCTCATACACAAACCCTAATTTTCCTCCACCCTCCGCCGGCAGCCGAAAATCGTCTCCGCCGGCGGCCGGCGTTCAATGATACCCACATTTACACCCTTTAACCACCTTCTTCTCCCCTTTCCAAAGCTCCAAGTATCATCCTTAAAATCCAACCCAAGTTTTTCGAATAAAAAAAAAAAAATAGTACGCCGCCCACGGTTGCGCCACCACCAATGGACCCAAAATTAACATCCCTGAACCCCCGTCTTCCCCTCAGTCCAGAAATCAACTTTGTTTCCGCCGAATCTTGGTGAGGCTCCTCGAATCTGGATTAGAAGACAACCCTATAAATCCCAAAGTCCAAACCGACGAGTCTGTAGAGGATTTTAGACAGTAGTGGCTTTTATTCGCGTGTTTTCATATGAAAACATATGATTAGAGGCTATTTCGGTCTAGAATTTGGGGAAGCCCTTCAAGAATTGGTCAATATTGGTTCTTAGCTTGGTTTTAGGTATTATTTCTGTTTATTTGTTTACATTTTTCTTTTGTGTATATTTTCTTCCCTCATCTTTTGAATTTTCTTGCTTTCCCGGTTTTAGAATGTCATTGTTCATGCATGTTAATTTGAAGGAAATTCTCTTTTATGTTAGTATAAAAACAGTCTATCATCATTTTAATTTCACTAGTTGTTTGGTCATTAGGTCGCATTTCCAAAATTACTCGAATTTTTTTTGTGTTCTGCCGTCTCATTTTTGTTTGGTCTGATTGTGTTTTGGGTTGCTGATCAGTATTGGGCTGGCAGTCTAATGGGTCAGCCCATGGGTCAATTTGGCTCATAACCTGGTGAGGTTCAGGGTAATAAATAAGGTGTTGAGGGGCAATTTGGTATTTAGCCTTAGGGAAGCTTTTATGAAGCTGGGGTGGGGGCTATTGTGTTAGTTTGGTAAAAATAACTAAGGATTGTTAGGCAAAAACGAAAATTCAAAAGGGGGTAAAGTGTAAAAATGAAAACCTAAGGCTGCCCTACTTGCCTTGCCTATAAAGGCATGTTTTCTTGCCTTGAAAGGAAGCCTTGGACATTCTGAAGTTTTGAGAAATTAGATTTGGAGAATTAAAAAAAAAAGACCTGAAAGCGAGCCACATTTAGAAATAAAAAATACAAAAGAAAAAAAAAGAAAGGAAGAAGAGAGCTGTACTTTTCTATTTTTTCTTTGCTGATTTAAGCCTTCGTTTAAGTGAGAAATGGGCTGAACTGGTTGATAAAAGAGGTTTATTTAAAAGTTTAGCTGTTTTGCTCGAGTGTTCATCATTTTCTAGGGTTATTTGTGTGATCTGGTGGTCTGGAAGCTGGTTTCTCAGTATGTTCGGAGTTTGTATTGATACTGTAATAGGGCTATCATGTAGTGCATATTGGTTCGTGTTTGTTTATATTCTTAGGTTCTATTGTCATGTTTGTTAGAATATTTGTTTATCACAACACTACTGTAGTAAAAGCATGCGTTGAGAAGTTGAAGTCAAGCTTTTGCCATATTCTATTAGTTGTTTGAAATGGTAAGGATGATTAAGAGTGGGATCTTTTCGGGACATTGGTAATCATATTTAAGTTCCTTTTTTAATTAGGTATGTCTTGATTTAGGATTAATATATCCTGCTCCATTTCACATTAAAGTTGACTATGTCGCCTATTTTGAGTTTTCCCAGTACAATGCAATGGCTAATATGATTTGTTAGTTTAGATTTCTTGTGTAGTGTAGTTGAATCCCATTGTTAATATTCTATTCACTTATCCAGTATAATTCATATTACATGTTTCTGCGTGGGCGTAATTTTCTGTAAAACTCAAGTTATAGGCAGTTATATCCCTGCTTGTTTAATAGAAAGAATTGAAAATTGGTGTTCAATATTGGGGTGCTTTTGTTCGATTTGGGCCTGCCTCAAGCCCAGTATCAACACTTGTTGGACAATTCTATCATGTATGCGTCCTATGTGGATTTAGTTCCTTTGAGCTCATGATTTGTAATGGTGACTGATCCGTTAATAATTAACTAGTAGGTTTTGGGCTTTTCGAGTTAAGTAGTAGGCTCGAACTAAGGATTTCTTCAAAAATGGGGATCGTCCTTGTTCAAGTTTGGACTTGAGCTCAGGGCCCGAATTTCCTTGAATACCTAGATGTTGGTTAATTCACAATGTTAACAAGGTAAGTTTTCAGAATAAAGACGAATCTTAATAGTTAATAGTAGTTCATCTTTCGGACATTCTTTTAAACTAAGTTAAGGTCCGCCGCGCCAAACAAAATTGACAAATTATGTGGCCCTCTTTAATTATACTTTTAAAATATTTAGAACTTGAGGTGTGCCATTTAGCTAATTTTTATGTCCCTCGCAAAGTTAATAATGTATGAGTTGCTTTCAGGCGTGTCATTTAATAATTTTACCTTCTTAATCTCGAGCGTGCATTTTATGTGACCCAAATCCAAATCCCAAAATGTTTAATATGTTTAGGATTGCGGGTGCATTTCATGTGGCGCGATCCAAAGACATATTTTAAATGACGTTCAACAGTCTTTAAAAATCGAATAAAAGCAGTTAAAGGCTAAATTTGCACATAGGTTCAAATTGTGTTAAATCAGATAATTAAGCCGGATATGATAGTTGAGCGACTGTGCAAGAACCACGGAACCTGGGAATGCCTAACACCTTCTCCTGGTTAACAGAGTTCCTTACCCGGATTTCTGGTTCGCGGACTGTTAAACAGAGTCAAACTTTCTTCGATTTGGGATTTAAACCGGTGACTTGGGACACCATAAATCTCCCAAGTGGTGACTCTAATTTTAATTAAATAATCAAGTTTCGATTGTCACTTTAAATTAGAAAATAACTCATATTATTATACACCCTTCGTCGGGGTTGTAGTGTCCAAAAGGAGGTGTGATAACTCTTGCAACTCTAGTGGGGATTGAACCTAGAATATCTGGTTCAGGGTTCAAGAATTCAAGCTTAAAATAACTGTTATATTTGGCTTTTCCGACTTCCCTACATGTTCCATGTTGTATGTGCTAAATGTTTTTCCGCATTGATATTTGTTGAACTGTATATAAACTGCTACGAAACCTTTCCTCTCTCTGAGTCTTCTAAATCATGGAGAAGGGTGTACTTCGTGTGACTTCTCTAATGTTTAGAGTCATATCCCGTTTAGAATGAGGTTAGGATAAGTTGCTAATCCGGCGGAGCTTCTGCATCCCCGGTACGCTGTCCCCCCCCCCCCCCAGTTCGAGTTGTCCGCTCGGGTAAGCCAGGTTTAGAACGATAAACCCAGAGCTTAAACCTAGAATAACAAAGCCTCATGCCTGATCCCTAGTAGGAATGTTTGTTTCCATCACGTGAATTTGACTTAGGGGACTCAGCACATGGGTTGTGTCCGTCTAGGAAAGGTAACCTGAAATGAAAGACTATCCTGATGCATCTTACGTGCTACGTGTGCATTTATTTGCTTGGCTTTGCATGTTGACCGGCGTAGAAATAATGGAGGAGAGTAAAAAAATGGCAGTATTAAGTGAGAGTAACTACTTGCATTAAAAAAATAAACAAAAACCCAATGTCCGAATAGTACCGAAACTATGCCAGATTTTTGAGAAAAAGAAAAGAATTTTTTATTAGTTGATTTTGCCCGAACTACGCCAGTTTGATTCTTACCGGATGTGAGATACGTATGCGACTCCCATCGGGTCCAACTTCTCTGTTGCAAAAATAACAAAATTTTGATTTTAGCCACAAATAAGTTAGGTGATGCCATTCTTGTCAAAAATAAGTCGAATGTCCCAAAAGGGCGCCAGAAGGTGGTTTTTGCAAGAACAACCACCTTGAGCCATTTTTCAACGGTTAGCGGACACCGCCTTTATATTTTCTTCCCCGAGGTGCCAAACGGCCGTATCCGTAAAATCGAAGTCTTATTTCGAAATAAAATTGAGAAATTTTTTAAAAAGAAAGATGATGTTGTTTTCCTTTCTAGGTCAAAACAAGTCTTTAAATCACTTTAACAAATGTGCAGGATGAGCACGAACGAAATTGAACCCTTCACAGTTCTTACGTAAATCCCCTTGAAGCACCACATGTGGCGGAATGACTTAGGAGCGGGCAGCAACGAAACAATAAAAAAGGTTCAGGGAGGCCTCGTCAGTTTACTAAAGGTCAAACCAAGGGTGGACATAGTTGAGGCTTTGATACCGTTCTGGGACCCTACCCACAATGTATTCTGTTTTTATGACTTTGAACTTACACCTACACTGGAGGAGGTTGGGTTATGCAAGCCTCAACGGGAATCTTTGAAGTAGGTATACATTGGCACCAAGACCGGTAACTCCCCCACAGGTTCCTAGACTTGCTAAGTATTAGTCGGGATGTTCGCGATGGAAATATATCAGAAGGATACTGCACACTCCATTTCTTGTATCATCGCTATGGCACCCCCCTAGGTTTTGAAGAGCCAAACACTGGTCTAACCCATGCCAGAAACAGAGACAAGTGGGAGGCAAGGCGTGCCTTATCTTTCATGGTAGCTTTCCTGGGAGTTGTAGTCTATCCCAGAAAAGATGGTCATATGAAGATTGGCCTTGTAGGAATGCTAGATGTTGCAAGCAAAAAAGCCAACGGCACGGTGGTTCTGCTAATTGTGTCTGAAATCGATCAAGCCTTGACTATATGCCGAGAAGGTGGAAAGTTCTTCCAGGGTTGTAATTTGTTGCTACAGCTTTGGATGCAAGAGCACCTCTGTCATCGGACTGGATATGTGAACTATGGCTTGACTGGTTTGAACTGTATTGAAGAGTTTAAAACCTGGATAACAGGTATTGAGTTCCCTGAGGGTACCGAGGCTTGGCTATCATGTTTGAGATCTTTGACCACTGACAAAATTGAGTGGGCTTTCGGATGGCTTCTTACTTCTGATGCAGTATACACATCAGCTGAAGTACCTTATATTCTCTTGATGGGCATCCGGAGCATCCAACCCTACGCTCCTTGCCGGGTTTTGCACCAATTGGGAGATTTCAAACCGTCCACGGTGACGAAGATCTAAGTAAACAAGTCATCGAACTAGGCCCAAAGTCTTCCTTTCTAGAAGGTAAAATCCACCAAATATAGAATGAATGTAGGTTCCTTGAGACTAAGACCATTGTTCGGGATCGAGCTAGAGACGAAGTGGACCCTAAATATTCAATTTGGTTTGGCAAAAGATTCCACATTCCTGAGAGGCCCGCAAAGAGGCCACATGTCCAACAATTCACTGACAAAGCCCAGGCACAATGGGATTGGGTAGCCAAGGAAAATGAATACCGGATCAGGGTAGGAGCGTTGGAAAAGCTGGTTCGAGATCTTCAGTTTGAAAGCAGCTTGCAAGCTGCGGCTGATGAAGGTGATAAAAAGAAATTGACCCAAGAAAATGAGGCTTTTAAGGCTCAGATTTGACAAATGAAAATAGTAGCTAACAATCAAGAAATAAGTCGGTCTGATGAAAGGCTGATCAGTGGACTAAAAAGGCAAGTTGTGGCATGCCAGGAAGACTTGGAAAAATTCGAAAAGGATATAGCAAAACTCCAAGCGCAGTGGGCAAAGAGAGCAGAAGAGAGGGCCCAACTTGTGCGACAAATGAAAAGAAACTACGAGGAGACCATTACCAATTTGAGAAGGAAAGTAACTACCCTTGAGGCCAAGGCAATTAGGCAAGCCAGAAATTTTAAAACCGAAAGGGAACATTGCTATGAATTAATGGCCAAGATGGAGGAGAAACTACAACAGCTGCAAAATCAACATCTTCGGGACTCCTAAGTGTTGGAAGCCAAGAGTGATCAGATAGGACAGTTGCTTCAAGAAAAGGGTAAGATTAGAGAGAGGATCAAAGCTATTGCCGATTATATTACCACAAAGTGCCATGCATGCGAGGACATGACTCATAGCACCTTCTTTGCTGTAGAGATGGTTATAGTCCTGTGGTGAGACCAAATGATGTCCCGCATGCCCCAGGAGTATTAGAGGCTTTCATGTATTCGTGATTTTGCCAATTTGAGAGTTTTTAGTTTTCTTTATATTGTAGTAGGTTGTCAGGTCAGTCGTTTACATTTTGAGTCAAAGTTGGTTAATTTCGGCTGAAATAGAGTCTGTTAATATCCTTGCAGTAGTTGTAATCAAATGCTTCACATCGTGAAATTGAAAGGTCCGGAAATATTTCCTGTACTGATTTAATCAAATGCTTTGCTTTATAGAAATCGAAAATTCCCAAAAAACAACATTTTTTCATGCATTCATTGGCGAGAATTACGCTCGGTTCTGATTCATGGGGGATCAAGATACGTAGGCAATCTCCATAGGGTTCGACCATAACCAAAAGGAAAAAAAATAGAAGGAAAATAAGAAAAAAACATCGGTAAAATAAAGGATAGAATGAGAGAATAAAAACGATTGAGGAAAGAGGAAAGAAGCACAAGAAAAGAAATAAGAAAATGGCATAAAATAAGAGTCGGGATGACGCAAGCAACCGATTCATATAGTGACCAATAACTGTTTAGGTGCATTCATCCCTAAAAATGTGGCCACCTATGTGTTTAACCAGTGTTGGTGCTGTCTTTCCTATTCCAGACAGGTGGTTAGTTCTTGCGGCATTCTGGCAACCCACTCCTGCAACATGCGATCGAAGAGAAAACAGGTCATGGCCAATTAAGAAGACGATGTCAGCATTATTGACCCATCGAAAGAGGTTGAGGAATTGGACATTAATGCCATTAAGGAGGAAATGTACAAACTGAAACACCAAATGGGTGAGATTTATCAGGCATGGGCGAGAGGACAGCCACCACCGACCTATTCTGCTAATCCTCTCAAGTCAAACTACACTTAGGATTTCTCCTAGACAAACATTAAAGTCAAGTTCTAGACTCAATGGCACGGGACTTGGACTTGGATTTCAAATTCTCACCACACAAGCTATATGATTGCTAAAGAGACAACGTTTGGGGCCCACAACAACCTTAGCTAATATTTGAGCAATACAATGGCCCCGAAAAATCACTTGATGATTATCGGCCAACATAAGAGTCTCAAAGTCACAAGTGTCACCATCCTATATACACCAATTTATTTTTGACCATAAGATCAAAGGCAAATGTGTTAGGTCCAAGTGAAGATATGCTAGATGCACTATTACTCACAGGATACTATTTACACAAAAATAAAAAGAAAACAAACCCAAACTCTTGAGAAGGTTGTCATTCCATCTATTATTGGGAAGAGCCACCCAGTTCACCCAAATTTCACTTTTGGAAAGAACCGTGGCATTAAGAAAATCAAAGGCTTATTTAACGCAAAACTCAAAATAAGAAGCTACGAACATGAAGTAAGAAACTATGAAAGAAAATGCGGAAAGTAAAATGAATATGTACAATAGGGGACTTAGACGAATATACATGAGAGGGAATGAATATATACATCAGAAAGTAACTTTATATACAAACCAAGGTTTCAAGGCATAAAAAGTTAAATAAACTGATAAAATTATATACATACCAAAAGTGAACAAACACAACAAAATGAAAATAGTACCATATTTACAACCCAATATCATCAAAATAGGGCTACCCCCTCAAATGAAAGCTAGCATTTTCCTCAATGCTAACTAACCAAAAATACCTCAAGAAAAGATATAGACTAAAGAGAAACTCCTTATTGGTCCTGGGTCTGCATGGGATCATGAGCTTTGGTCCCTGGGTCTTGGAACTGTTCTGGAACTTGTGACTCGACCCCTGTAACTTGTGCCTTCACTAGGACTTATGCCTGAGGCTGGCTAGATGAACCTCCCTGCGGGTTCTCCAACTCTATCGTTGCATCATCTGTCTGTGGGATCACTCTCCTCCTCTTTGGTGCCCTCTCCATCTCCTGCTCCTGCTCTAAGCTCAGTTTGAGCTGCTGGAAGCGGCTCATGGAGTAGTAGCTCCAATGCCAAGTGATCAGTAGCCTTCATCTTCTCCACTTCTACCCTCAACTCCTTCACAAACTCCTTTGATGCTCGAGTCTTTCTCAGCTTCTTTGTTTCCTTTGTCATCTCTTTCAATACTTTCCCATGAGTACCTAAAGCCTCCAATATCAACTGATGGTTCTCCAATAGCTTCCTTTGGTTCTCCAAAAGCTCCTTGAGAGTCTCCTCCACTGACTCTAGAACCTATGGTTGTGGGGGTACGGACTGGGATGCTACCGAGCTAGAAAGCACAGACAGCTTAGAAGTAGCTGCCTGCATCCTATTATTGATATTGGAAAGGGTTTGGCTCAAACGGTGGGCACTCAATGGGTAGGTTATGGATAAGGGAATATCTGGAGTGGTGGAAGTAGAGGGTCCTAGGGCAATATCTGGTGTAGCTGAGGGAGGCTGAGTAGAAGGAACTAGTACTACTGGCTCTTCATATTGGCCAGCAGAAGTAGTGTCTTTTCCTTTTGGATCTTTGGATTTGGGATTGTCATCACTCTTTAGGCTGTACTAGGAAACATGCAACTTTGGTTTCACCTTCACATGAAACTTCCTTTTTCTCCACCTCCTGGTCCTCAAAGTACATTGTTCGAAAATTCCGAAAAGGATATGATCTATAACCTCCATTGACCAGTCGTATGATAACTCTAGACATAACATTCCCGATGTCGATCGGGTACCCCACCATGATAGAAGCCACCAAGAGTGCTTGGGAGACAGGTAGAGAGTTCTCATGAATAGTGGGGTCTAGCCTGCTGCATACGAAAGTCTCTCACCCCATTGGCTCGAAGTATAAAGTTTTATTCAAAATTTGAACCCCTGATGTCAAACAAGCTGGGGTGGTGCCCGGGAGTGCCAGGTTTTCTACCAACCACGGATGGGCTACCTCATCCAAAAATAGCTTTTCTAAATATAATGATTCATCTTCCTCCGAAAAGCCGAGGTAGTCATTGATTGTCTTCCCATCGAACTTCACTGTCAAATTTTGCACCTTAGTCACTTTAGTGCCTTTTTTGATGTGGCAACATTATTGTAGAACTCATTGACTAAGTTCTTGTTCGCCTACACAACTTTGCTTGTAAAATATTCCTCGCCCAGTCTCTCTCTGAATTGCCTCCTCACATTAGGGTTGTGAGGTAGAAGGTCCACTCAATGAATTGTCGCTCAAGAATAAACTTCCTCTGAGGCCACCACTCTCAGAACTTGTGGTATGCTATCTCACTTACAAATCTATCCTGCCAAGCGTCGGGGTTTCGAGTTCTCTACACCTCCATCCTCGGTTCAGGGATCTCCCCCTTCTTTTTCAGTAATGGGATCCTCCCCGGGTGTTGAAGTTGTGGGTAAAGTAGATACTGTGCTATCACTGCTCTCTGCTGAGCCCTCAGGCGACTCAGAATAAATTTGAACTGAATCTTGAGTAGCAGGAGAGCCCGAAGGTGTGGGCACATATCTCAATCTAAACCTCTCCGGCAAGTCATGAACATACTTTCGCACTAAATCTGAGTCAGACGCCTCTCGGGAGGGCTCATACTCACTTCCCTCTTTATAGGATGTAGCTCTATCTATAACCTTTATTTGTTTCCTGGTTTCACTAATTTCTTCCCGGATTTGGGGGGTCAACGTGAATGTTCCTCGCCCCCCCACCCCAGGAGGACTCTCTTTTTCCTTTCTAATTTCACCACTTCCTCTTGATTTAACCATTGTCTGCAAGTGAAATTCAGTTAAAGCTGTTAGTACCACAGTACCAGAAAAATCGGTGAAGCATATTGCAAACCGCATAAAAAGCAGTGCGGCTGCAAATGAACTACCGCAGACCGCACAAAATGGCACCCCGGACCACAATGAAGTGGTTTGGACTACCCACTCTCTGATCCAGGTCACCACAGACCGCAGAAAATAATGTGCGGTCGCGATAGGTCATCGCGGACAACAAAAAATCGACTGTGGCCGCGATTCTCAAAATTAACCCCTCTGAAGTTTACCACCGCAGACTGCGGAAAAACCATTGCAGTCGCGGAGAGGCACTATGGACCGCGAAAAATGCACCGTGGTCGCGGTAAGCATAAGTCAGCAACACTAATTTAAGGTTTCAAAAAAATTCATTTTTAGCCTTAATGCATATATTATCAATCCACTAGGTAATTAATCATCATGTTGAACTAATTAACCCTAATCTAAATAACATTATCTAACCCTAAGCTAATTTAAAGAAAGGGGAAGAAAAGACGTACAAACTAACGAATTAAAATAAAATAAAACAAAATAAAAGACTAAGAAAATATTTGAAGTACGAGAGATGAGATGCAACATAGATAATTTAGAAATAGGGTTTGAATTTGTGCACTTAGGGTAGGGATGAATAGTACTTTTTCTATTAAAAGAGCAAATGCGCGAAAAGTGTAAATGAGGGCCCGAGGTCTCATTTATAGAAAAAGGACCTGGGACCCACGTTACCTACCAACCGCGATCCGCATAAAATGCATCACGGACCACAGTACTGAACCATAAGGAGCATTGGCCAGGATGTCACCGCGGACCGTACAAAATGCTCTACGAACGATAGGGCACCGTGGGCCGCAAAAAATGCATTTGGGCCGCGATGACAATTTTAGAGAAACCCCACTTTTAACTTTTCAACATTGCGGACAACGATGAAATTTTTCCCTCGCAATAAGGCCATTGCGGCCGCGAAAAATGCAATGCGGCAGCGGTCCCAACTTCAGAGACTGCAACATTTTTCTAATTTGGCTCTGTACTGCATCAAAACAACCGTACATACATCTCACAACCAGTTAGTCCCAAAGCAAATCCTACCCTCAAAAGAAAATTAAAGAAAAACAAAAAGAAAGACACATGAGTTACTCACAAGAAGCGTCTGATTTAACATCACGGTACGACACAGGTTACCATCAAATCACTTTAGATGGAATAGATCCAATTTATTCACTTGAAAACATATGCATTTTCAATTTTTACTCCGCCACAAAAAGAATAGTAAGTAGGCCGGAAAATCATAGTAAAATAATTATATTAATGTCATACTCAATGATAGATTCAAGATTTTAAAGTTACGGTGCTAATCAACAAAATTTCTAAAATAAAAGAAAAATAATTTTAATTGTGGGTGTTCATATAATTGCCTATGCAAATTTACAACACATGGTTAAAAATAATGGGTGCTTAAGCACCCACAGTTGCTTATGTGGATCCACCACTAGGTATACTAAACTCGTATAAACGGAAGTCGCTTGATCTGTATTATCTAATTGGACTATGTACTCTAGAGTTGGGACTGCATATGTTGTAATGGTTACTCATGCATTCCGTGTTCCTCTACTATTTTTTTTAAGCTTATAAATTTTTATATGGACAGTAATATTCAGGTTATGAATTTGATGCAAGTGCTTACCTTGTTTTCGTTTTTTCTCTCAAGTGCAGGATAAATTATAGTTTTGCTTCGACCCTGATAAAATTGTTTGTGGTCATTATATCCTTTGTAAAACTGAGTCTTGAGGACTGTTTTTATGGTCTACTTTGTTGCAGCTTTCGGCACCCGTGAAATTGATACATTACCAATGTGAATGTAGTGACGTGTTAAAGTAGGACCAAATGGTTTATGTTATGAATGTTTGGTCTTGGAACTATTGCTTTCACCAAAATGTACAACGTAAATATAGAGCCTTCTAATATAAGCATATAATATAACTATGTAATTTGAGAGTATATCAACGGATCTGAATGCAAAATGCAGTTCACCATGTAAATTTGAAGGGAATAACAACCATAATTTATCAAGACATAGGGAAGCTTTTTTACCAATTGAATTGTCTGAGAAGAGATACAAATTCTGATAATATTACCAATTAATTGTAGATGATATATAGAAATTTATTGTTTGGTGATATTTAATTTTCATGCTGTAAAATCATTTAGTTGGTAGCTTGTGAGGCCTTATATGAGTTAAATGATGCAGGTGAAATAACACAACTGGCTTCACTTGTTTCCAGCAAAGACAGATATATTTGTTAAACTGGTTTATAGCTTATAGGGATTTCTTAATTTTTTGTTGCAAAGCCTACTTCCGATAGTCTTAAGAAAGGCTTCCATTAGGTGGCACTACACACTATCATTCAAAGACGACAACAACAACAACAATCCAGTATAATCCCATTTAGTGGGGTCTGGGGAAGGTAGTGTGCACGCAGGTTTTACCTCTATCCTGGGGTAGAGAGTCTGTTTCCAAATAGACCCCCGGCATCATTCCCTCCAAGAACTTCTCACCTTTCTCTTGGGGAGACTCGAACTCACAACCTCTCGGTTGGAAGTGGGGTTGCTTACCATAAGAGCAACACCTCTTGTCCTAATATCATTCAAAGACAATTGAAGACATATGATTTGCTTATTTTTCCCCATGTATTGTCTAAATATAATGTATATGCACTAACATGGGTTTTAAGAAGTTCTCATGAAATATATCACACGTTTCGCCAATTCAGGAGTCAAAAAGAAGAATACAAGATCGAAAAACATGTGCTGAAGAATTTGGAGTTGGACTTGCAAGAAGAAACATGTCCCTAAAAATACATATTCATGATTGTATTTTAAATTCGCTTTGTAGTTTCTGTTTTGCTCAAATTGTTTTTTACAAGGAGAACTAAGTGGATTATTAGCAGAAATTTAAGAATGTACCACTTATTATTATATTTTAATCAATATTGATTTGTGTGGGGCTTCTGATATTATTGCATGCTATTTTATTTATGGTTCTTATGTTTAGATAATTATTTACGCTATTTCTGCTGAAGCTACTAATGCTCTTTTGTTGTTGTTGTTTTTGTTTTTCTTGTTCCTTTCCTTCACTGAGCCGAGGGTCGATTGGAAAAGCCTTTCTGCCCTTTCGGGTAGGGTAAGGCCCGTGAACATATTACCCTCCCCAGACCCCCACTTTGTGGGACTATACTGGGTAGTTGTTGTTGTTGTTAATCAAAACTCAAAAAGTATTGCTTATCTACTTTGAGCTCGGGCCTGGGCTCAGCACGGGCTAGCTCTTAACTAGTTATATATAGAACTTTTTTATTTATATACATTATTTAAAACTTTATTAACCTTAATGTTCATATTTAGCTAATTACCTGGCATAAACAAGTTTTATTTTTCAAATATATACAATCCACTTTAAAAGGCTCTTAATTTATTATTTGTGGCTTTAATCAAAAGATTTAGTTACACCGGGATCGAAAAATGCATGGTTTAACTGACTATTAATAAATCAATCGGCATACTATGGTATAATAGCATCACTCCATGTTATGCTGGACACCAACCTACTACTATAGTCCTTTTTGTATTATACTACTTATCCACAATTTATCTGCAAGTTTATGACTTTAACACCATAATATCTTCTTTTACATACATTATTTATATCGAGTAAGTAATATTATTTATGATTTTACACCATAATAAAAAATGACCTATATTTTTCGGTTATACCTTATCTAGCCCATATTGTACATATTTTGAAAGCACTAGAAAATTCAAAATAAGTATTCTTACAACCATTGGTTCTAAAAGTTATGGAGTTAAATATATATTCTAAAAACCATTACTTTCACTCTCTCTTTTTCTCGCGTCTTCTACATATCCTTTAAGAGGTCGAGTATTGTCTGCTTCTCCCCCAGTGTCACCTGGTTGCAATGTAAGAAAATTAAAAAGTTGAAATCCACCATTAAAGGTCATTCAAAGCTTTGCATTCGAAAATATAATTTTTTTAGTTTGTTAGATATTTCGATTGATTGTTGTTCCAATTGATTGTAAATATCAAAAAGAAGTTCAAGATTTAAATTTGAAGTGATTTGGAGTAGATTTGAGCAATACATTTTTATACACCTTTATACAAACGTCTGTAGACGACCTTCTTTCACAGTTTCAATTTTAATTCTTGTTCAAAACCAGTTCAAATCTCCATTAAATGACTTTAAATTTTATATACAGACTCTTTATACTATTTCTAACAACTTTAAATAATATCCACTCTAAAATCCTCATGAAATCAAATTTAGAATTTAAACTCATATATTTAAACTTATTAAAAATCTAATTTTCACTACCCAGGTGGATTTGGTTTGTTGAACTAATATTTGAATCACAGTTACTTATTTGAAAGTTAACTTAAAAGCTTGAGCAATCTTTTTAAAAAATTAAATAGTAATTTCGAGAACCTATTGAAGTTGAATATTGAGTATTAAACTATTATTTTTGGGTTAGTTGGTTGTAAATTGACATATGGGCTATAGAATGTAAAAATAGCACGGCCTAGCTAATTTTTAGACTGGTCATTCAAAAATAGCCAGCGTTTACCAAGTCAATAAAAAATAGTCACTATTTTGCTGCAACAGAGACCGGTCTAGCATAATATACTAGAGTTCGGTGCATTTGTGTATGAACTTCCAATATATTATGCTGGACCGGTATACTTTGCTAGCTCCAGTATAATATACTAGAGACTGGAGCACCGATGCTCCAAACTCCAGTATATTATGATGGATCGTTATATTATGATGGACCGGTATAATATACTAGAACTCTAGTATATTATGCTGGAGTATTTTTTGAATTTTGAACAGTGTTTTCGTTCAGATTTATCTTTACATGAAAGTGGTTAAATTTCGATTACTTTTAAAACTGGGTTATTTTTAACGACCACTCGTAAATCAGGCTATTTTTGAATTTTTTTTCCTATAAAATTGAAAAGTAGGAAGCCTTGTTATTCTTATATGCTCCGTACTCACTTTTAATTCTATTACAGAGTATTGAGAATTATGTTAAACGAGGATCTCACTCAAAACCCTAGCTTTGGATTCTTGAAAACTTTAGTGATAGGGTGAAAAATCTCTATAAGCGAGGATCTCTCTTTAACCCCTAGCTTTGGGTTCTTGAAAACTTTTGTGATACAGTGAAAAATCTAGAGATTTAGGAGTTTAGGTGTTAATCGCCTGAGATAATTAGTGTAGAACTCTTTCCTTGATCATACATTAATAGAAGTAAAACCCTTGGCTTTCTTTTGCCTTCAACTGTTTTGAAATAATATTTTACACCGATTCCCAAAAATATATGTTTTAATAATATTTTTTCGATCGTTCTCGATTTAACTTCAACAGTTCTTATCGAAACACGGGTAAACAGGATTAATTTCACTAATGGTTATCCAATTTATTATTTATTTTACAAAAGTTACTTATCTATTCTTCACTTAAAAGCCACTCAACTTTAAGTTTATAACTTAAAAGTCATTCTAGTTTAAAACCTATAAAATTTTCTATGAAAATATAACATGTCATTAAATTTAATTATAGTGCCACATAAACTTAGATGGACCATACTAATTAAGACCCATTTTATCAACAATTCGATTTGACTCATAATACAAATAAAATTTAATATTTTGACCATTAGAAGGAAAGACGAGAACAATTATTTTGTGCTAAAAATATCTTATTTTATTTGTTACGTAATAACTTTAACGCCACCACCTAAAATTTCATTAAAAATATGAACAGAACTAGCACATACCCAATTTTTGCAATCTTCATGTCATTTTATAATTTTTCATGAAGTTAAAGTACTATCATATCAATCTCAAATAACATATAAATGTATCACTAACAGACAAGAACAAAAGACTAATAAGAACCTATTCCATTAAAATCAAAATGTTGCTTATTAAGCAATACTAATAAAAAAAAATACTGCTCAGTAAGAAACACCCACAATGAAATTGCATAGTGAAAGTTATCAATACACACCACAATCCTAGATTATAGCATTGAACAAAAGAAAGAGACAATATATTATGTCATTGACCGCAAATGTACAACCAAAATTCAAAAATAAATTCAAAAAACCTAATTTTTCTTAAATTTCTTAGACTTATTTTTTTTACAAATTAACCACCAAATCAGATGGTCAAAATATTAACAATCCATTTTGATTATAAGTCAAATCGGGCCGAGGAAAAAATGGCTCTAACTTAGATATGGCCTATTTAAACTTATGTGACACTATTATTAGATTTTTTAAATTAAATATAATGTCATGTCATATTTTTTATTGGATATTTTGTAAATTTTAAATCAGAATGATTTTTTTAAGTTATAAAAATAAAATTGAGTGACTTTTATGTGATAAATAATAGATAAATGACTTTTGTAAAATATAAAAATAGTTGGGTGACCTTGAGTGAAATTAATCCTCCAAACACCTTCCTAAAACATCATACATGATGACATTCCACCTATCACTAAGTTATCGAAGTTAAACATGTATTTAGTTCGACCATAAAAACTCACTTTTTCATACGCTAGTTACATTAAGACTAAAAAAATGTCAAATTATATATTCTGTCGGACATTTTTATAATAGTCATCCTTTATAACAGCACGTACCTTTCTATAAGAGTCATCTTCTATAACAACATTTCACTATTATGATAAAGTTTTATTTAGAACCAAACTTTAGTTTATTTTAAAATATATATTTTCTATAACAACATTTTAATATATCCGATAAAATATATCGGACCAAACAAGAATGTTGTAAAAATATTTGACAGTATAACTATAATTCATTATTTTTATAGATAAAAATGTGTAGATTTTTTTAAACACAAAAAATAGTTCAGTTCCATATATAGTAATAGTATCAAAAACATTTGGCATAAAGGGTTCAGTTGAGTTGAGCAACTAGAGTAACCTGGTGCAAAAATGCAGACAGAGATTGTCTCTTTGACCCGGGGGAGGGGGGAGGGAGGGGAGGGGGAGGGGTTATAGTTTATATGCTTAATAGAAGTGGACATTTTCAAAGTATACGTTGTTTAATGAATCGGACTCTCCATTATCATGAAATTATAAATATTGCTTGTCTTTAAAACTCAAGTTTTGATCACAGTTTTGTACTAATAGCTTTGCTAAAATATTTTGGATTTTCAGCACATGATCCGATAGCCAACCGTCGACAGCGATTAACATTTAAGGGCATAGGTAGTATATAGTATATATCATTCGAGTCATATAAAACTTAATAACTTTGGTCCAAATTCGTAATTGTATTTTAAGAACATTATAAAATATATAATTGTAGAATCAAAATATATAAATTTTAAATCCTATATGCATTAACACTATATATATTCAATAAAGAAACTGACAAGCTGGGATACATCCTTTAAATGCATGCATTTTAACCAAAATCACATTCTTCCCGAGAGCGTGAGATTCAATTTGTTAGTATATTGTATTAGTAAAATAATTTTGAAAATATAAATGAATATAAATAGAAATGAATATAAACAGAAATAATAAAAAATTAATTCCAGCTCATTAAATTTACAGTGTTTCCTTAAGAAATTTAATTTCCTCCTAATACTCAAGGTTATGGATTATTTCCTTCCAGGATAAAACGAATTACACACTAGTGTAGTGGTACTTCAAACCACAGTGTTTCAGCGAACACAAAGTTCGATAGCAAATTACACTTACTTTTTGCTTTGTTTGATGCTAAAAGTATGCAGAAGAAGGAGAAGAAACTCAGAAAATCATAGTGAAATTTTGAGCAGCATAGTATTGTATTCATAGCCAAAGTTGGGCTGAAATCTGAAGAGGTGCAACTCTTCAGAATGGTTGTTTTTGCAAAACGGCCGCAATATAAATGTCATTACATAAATGGCTACTTACTCAACATTAAAGAAGGAAAATAAAGAGGAAAAATTGATGCATAGTTAATTTTCTGTTACAAAAATAAAAAACTGAAATGGATTTAATATTAATACTTATTTAATATTAATATTCTGTTATTAAAATAAATATTTAATAATATTTCTGTTAATATTTTACTATTAACAAATAATTTGGTCCAAAAAAAAATTAATCAAGCCGAAGCCGTGCCAAGCGACGACGACGACGGCGCGAGGCTTGCCTCTTTTCAACTCTTTAAGAGCTAGAAGAAGAGCAATTGCTTATATACCTATAAAAACATCTTCCTCTTCCAATAGGGACAATGTCCATTTACCAGGGAAAAATTTAAAATTTCACTCAAAAATTTCATTCCCTCTATTTCTCATTCACCTTCTTTTAAGTACTTAATATATTTATTAAATACATCCAAAACCCAACACAACTATATGTATAATGCTTTTGGTTTGAACTCAGTTATAACTTATAAGCTTACATGTTACTAAACTTTGCGATTTTGTTGAGCAAGCATGCCAAACATTTAAATGTCATCCACTTACCCACGAAGAGAAGGAAAAAAAATCATCTATCTATTAGTTTTGAGTTTAGGGTCTATTTAAAAATTCATGTGTAATTATCTGGAGGCATAATTTACTAGAATAATAATTATATACTGTAGTAATTACACAACACGGTAAATAAAACGGTCTTTTAATTTGTCATAATGCAATTACGGTGTTATTTGTCATATTTGATTGGACAAATATAATTATATGGTTAAACCACTTTTTCCATAGATAACTTTTACTATACGATAAACATTAATGTAGTAACAAATAAAAAATATCGGTTTCTTGACCATTTTAATAAAATACTACGTATATATCTTAATGTAAAATAATTAATAAAAATTTCAATTATGAATGTTATACTGATTCATGTGAATCTAATGGAGTATGAAATTTATGATTTGTTACACATTTAAATAACAAAAAGATATAATGAGTTTAAAAGGTATCTTTTCGTAATATTTGATTATAATAATGAATAAAATAAAGCTAGCAAATAGCAAATACGAAATTGTATTTAGAACTATCACAGCTATTGTACCAATCATAATGTTCTATCAAGAAGCTGTATCTTCAACAGATTGGGCAGCTGCCAAGAGTTGTGTGGAAAAATCTAACCATCCAAAACTATGCCAGACCTAAGGCAGTGTTTAATCTCTGGCTGATTCTGCAGGATAGGTTACCTACCAAGGATCGATTGAGACAGTGGAATCCAAACATGGACAGCACATGGACAGCACCTGTACACTATGCCAGCAAGACATGGAGACCAGGGATCACCTCTTTTTCTCCTGTCCCTTCACCATGCTACTGAGACATCAAACAATGCTTTGGATTGGGGTAACTCAGCCTAGCTTTCAAAGATGGGATCAATACATCCAATGGATCATAACCATGGCTAAAGGGAGGACTACTCGAGCTCATAGTATCAAAATGATCATTGCAGAAATGTGTTATAACATCTGGTTAGAGAGGAACTCAAGGTTGTTTAGGAATGTGTCAAGTTCATATGGGCACTTACTTAGAAATATTGCATACACATGTCATATTAGGAGTCCTATTAAGTTTAGCCTGCAACTCCAGCATTCTCCCTGTAATTAGAAATAGAGGCATAGTAAATAGATGTTGGCTACGTCTCTCTTTTTGTGATAGTCAGCTGTGTGTAGCTGGACTATAGTTATGTAAAGAATTTTCTTTGGTGATTAATACAACAACTTAATTACCAAAAAAAAAAAAAAATAAGATAAGAGCCTAACATACATTTATCAAATAATATCACTATCCCCTTCAAAAAGTAACAGCTGCCTAAACCATAAATAGTTTTCTTTTGACGCTGAAAAGCTGCATGCAAACTGTAAGGAAGGGGGTGGGGGACATGCCAGAGTCAGCCTGCCATGAAATAAGAGTGAATTGTGTTCCGGGCTTGAACCGAACCATACCGGACCCGCGATCCTAACGGGCCTAACGGGCCTGATAAGTAGATCCTGATGGATCTGGGCCTGGTGTTTTCTTTAGACCCGTGACGGGCCGGTCCAAGACCATTAGCCCGTGAGCCTGGGACCGTCAGATACTTTACATTAATAAAAGGTACTACTAGTAATTAGTAGTATTAGTAATATTTGACATCATTACCCAATTTTCTTATCCCACGATTGTGAAACTAATCTCCTCTCTGACACATTTCTCCATCTTATTTTCTGGTTTTAAAATAGGTTCTAGTATTAAGAAGTCAATCGCCGTTTTTAGTTAGCGGTTGGACATAAATTTAATTATAACATAAAAAAAGAAACTTTTTCAAAATTTGATGAAAAATAGTTTTTAAAAATTAAAATTGTGTTTAGACATATATTTACTTGAACCAAAATTTAAGGTTTTGTCAATTTCCTCATACAAGGTTAGACAAGTCACTTACCTCAAATCTCGCTCATTCGGTCAACTAGTATGTGTTGAACTGAAGGATTATTTGGCCTCCAAGCCCAAACACAAACATTAATAAACTGTTGTATATTCAGTGTATATCTATTGTATATTGATGTATATTTTATGTAATAACAGATTTGGGCTAGCTTATGTATTTAGTATTGGGCATGTTCCCATTCGGGTTAGAATCAGCCCAATTGTAATTTCTGACCCACGTTGATATAGGGTCAGAAGGATCGAGAATCAGTCAGTCGGTTCATTTTCATTTTCAATATAGAGAAGGGTTTTCGCTCACTTCTCTTTCTTCTCTCTCTATTTTACCTCTTTCTAGCTTTGATTCAACTCTAATTCAGCATGTTTTCATGGTATCAGAGCCTGGATATTTCTCCTGGACATACTCTATATCTTCCCCGATTCTTTGGTCTGAGTTCATGGCATTTTCGGTTTTGATTTCTGGTTTTTTTTTCAACGGTGAAGATTCTGGAGTTTTTTCTTTGACTTTTGGTGAAATCGGAGTTATTTTGTTGCTGATTCTTTCAACGAGGTGTTAGGGTGATTTTCCGACATCTCTTGTACCTGATTCCACCGGTTTTTCTGCAAGTTAGGATTTTCTGACAACGAAAGCTAGGGTTTTCGTCACATGCTAGGGTTCTCTGGAATTTTTTTTGAAGGACGTATCTTCTCTGGTTGCATAAAAGCCTGGTAACCCTATTATACCACTAGATTAGGGTTTGCATGTACCTTTGTCGCTGTATTGTGTAGCTTATAGTTATTGTATCTCTCCTTTTTCATCTCTATTATCCTGTATCCGATGGCGGATGTGAACCCTGTTAATCCCCCACCTATTGACCCTACAAATCCCCTATTTGTTTACTCTTCTGATGTCCCCGGAATTTCTCTTGTTCCTATCCCCTTCTCGGGTAATGGCTATGGGGGTTGGAGGAGAAAGGTGATAGTCGCCTTATCTGCTAAGAACAAAATTGCTTTTGTTGATGGATCTTGTCCTAGACCAACCACTAATCTGACTGCACAGAGACTATGGGACAGATGCAATAACATGGTCATCTCCTGGTTGACTGCCTCTCTGCCCCCTCAAATTGCTGAGAGTGTTCAATACTCTGAAACTGCCCAGAGTATATGGTCACAGCTCGAAGCCAGATATGGCACAGCCAATAGGACCAAATTTTTTGAATTGAAACGTGAACTTTCTCATTCTTCTCAAGGACCCCTAGATATAGCCTCCTATTTCAACAAACTCAAAGGGTTATGGGATGAGTTAGGGACAATGTGCCCAAATCATGGACAGAGATGTATATGTGATGTCAGATCTGGCATTATAAAGGAGGATGAGGAGAATAAGGTATTTCAATTCCTTATGGGTCTTAATGAGACATATATGGGGGTGAGGAGCAACCTGTTAATGATGCAACCTCCTCCTAGTCTTGACAATGTCAATAACATTCTCCTCAATGATGAAAAACAGAGACAAGTTCAGTCTGTCTCCCAGTTCAATCCTGATTCTATGTCCTTCAATGTCAATACTAAGCCTTCCACATCTTCCTTCAATCCAGCTCCCTTGCTCAACTCTCCTCATCCCAGGCAGTATGCCCAGAGAGTTAGTCTTGATCAGTCCAGAGGACCCCTCTTCTGCAGATATTGCAAGAAGTTTGGACACTTAATTGATAAGTGCTTCAAATTTCATGGTTTTCCTCAAAGCATCAGGTTTAACAAAACCAAGAGACCCACTGCTGCTCATGTCACTACTGGTGTTGACTTTACATTCTCTCCTTATTCTGCTGGCCATAATTCTCCTGCCTCTGGGTTCATACTGAGGGTTATTCACCTATCCAGCATGTGGATAGACATAATTCTGCTATTCCTGGGTTGAGCAGACATCATTATGATCAGTTGATGAATCTGCTCCAACAGTCCAATTTGGGTGAATCCACTGCTCAGACTTCTCATGCTCAGCCATCCCCCACTATATGTGCTGCCAACTTTGTTGGTACTATGCTTACTGAGAGTCCTGTTTCTAATTCCAAACTCTGCTTGCTTACTCATATTGCTTCTGTTTCCTGGATAATAGATTCTGGAGCTTCTGACCACATGACATCTAATATACACTTACTCTTCAATATCACTCCTTTACTTGTACCTTATATTGTTACCCTTCCTAATGGATACAAAGTAAAAGTAACTTCAACTGGCTCTTTTGCTTTAACTCCTTCCATTACTCTTCATAATGTACTATTTGTCCCTTCTTTCAAACACAATTTGATTTCTGTCCACAAGTTGGTGAAACAATTGCACTGTATTGTTCTATTTACTGCAACTTCTTGTTTCCTTCACATGTTACAGGCCCCTTCTCTGAAGATGCCTCTGGATCTTGGTAAAGAGGAGGCTGGTCTGTACAAATTTGCTTGGGTGCCCCTTCATCTTCTTTTGTTGATTGTTCTTCTTTCAATTCTGTATGCTTTAATAAAGATTCTTGTAATCTTGATTGTTCTTCTTATCTAAATCTTGTTGCTTTATCTTCCAATGTAAACAGTTCTACTTGTCATAAAAAAATTTGATGATAATGACATGAACTACATTTGGCATTTAAGACTGGCTCACATTCCTTTCGCACACATGAAACATATTTCTGCTTTATCTTTCCCTTTTGCTTCTAAACAGCCTTTTCCTTGTTCTGTTTGTCCCATGGCTAGGCAAACTAGATTACCTTTTCCTGACAGTTCTATCAGTACTTGTAGGCCATTCCAGCTTATTCATGTGGATACTTGGGGCCCTTATCAAACCCATACTTCCTCTGGTTGTAAATATTTTCTTACTATAGTTGATGATTTCTCTAGAGCAACCTGGACACATTTACTGGGGTCTAAAAGTAATGCTTTCAGTCTTATCAAGTCCTTTATATGTATGGTCAAAACACAATTTAATGCCACTGTACAAACTTTCAGAAGTGATAATACTTTTGAATTAGGTTCTAGTCTTGTTGGTGTCTCTTTCTTTAATCAACAAGGCATCATTCATCAAACTACTTGTCCTCATACTCCTCAACAAAATGGTGTTGTGGAAAGAAAACATAGAACCCTTCTTGAAGCATGTAGAGCTTTACTTTTCCAATCCAATTTGCATATTCCTTTTTTGGGGGACTGCCTATTGACTGCCACCTACTTGCTTAATAGGATTCCCTCCAGACTTCTTCATAATAAGTCTCCTTATGAAGTGTTGCATGGCCATGCCCCAACTTATTCTCATTTAAGGGCTTTTGGCTGCCTTGCATATGCCACTGTTCCCATTCCACAAAGAGATAAACTTCAACCTAGAGCTTTGTCTTGTGTTTTTCTGGGCTATCCTTTGCCAAAAAGGGCTACAGGCTGTATGACCTAACCACTAAGAAGTAGTTTGTATCCAGAGATGTTGTATTTCATGAGACATGTTTTCCTTTTCATTCTGCTTCTTCTGTCCCTCCTTCTGTTTGTGTGTTTCCCCCTCCTCCTGTCCTTTCCTCTGATATTCCATGTTCTGATTTTGTCCTACCTACTTTCCCTTGTCCTTCTCCTCCTGTTTCTTCCCCTTCTGCTTCCAGCCTAGCTTCCCCTTCCCTCCCTTCCTCTCTTTCCTCTCCTTCTGTTCCTATTCCTTCTGTTCCTTCTCCTTCTTTCCCTACTTCTCTTCTGTTGCTCCTCCTGGACACAGAAGATCTGGCAGACAACATAATCCTCCATCTTATCTAAATGACTATGTTTGTCACTTGCCTTCCTTTTCTGGTTCCACTTCCTCTTCTTCTCCTTTGGAGTCTGAACCCCTCTTTTATTCTCAAGCTGCCTCTGTTCCAGCTTGGCAGGATGCCATGAGTAAGGAGTTTGAGGCTTTGGATTCCAACCACACTTGGGACATTGTTCCACTTCCTTCTGGCAAAAAGCCCATAGGATTCAAGTGGGTCTATAAGATTAAATATAAAGTTGATGGCAATATTGAAAGATACAAAGCTAGGCTTGTAATTAGGGGTGATACTCAAATTGAAGGCATTGAGTACACTGAAACATTCTCTCCTGTGGTCAAGATGTCTACTGCTAAGTGTCTGATTGATGTGACTGTTAAGAAACATTGGGGTATTTTCCAACTTGATGTCAATATTGCTTTCTTGCATGGTGATCTTGATGAGGAGGTCTATATGAAGCTTCCCCCAGGTTTATGTGTTTCTGTTCCTTCTGGCTCTTCTTCCTCTGCCCCTCTTGTATGCAAATTACAGAAGTCACTTTATGGCCTGAGACAAGCTTCCAGGCAATGGTATGCCAAGCTGTCTCTTCATTTTCATTTTCAATACAAAGAAGGGTTTTCTCTCATTTCTCTCTCTTCTCTCTCTACTTTCTCTCTCTATTTTACCTCTTTCTAGCTTTGATTCAACTCCGATTCACCATGTTTTCAGTATGCCCCTTGATTTTCAACTCTGATTGTCTCGAATCTACCCAAAACAATTTCGTACTATAAATATAACTATAAGAAACTAATTTAAATAATGAAATTACAACTTTAACAACATATTTAAAATTCAGCCCAAAAAGTCGACCGGGGCCCATATTTCGGAATCGGGTAAAACCACAAAATACGAACACTCATTTGACTACGAGTCCAACCATACTAAATTTACCAAAATCCAACAGCTAATCGCCACTCAAAAATCTCAAATCAAACTCTCAATTTTCACCTTAAATACGAATTGCTCATCGATTCAATCCTAATGAATTAATAAAAACACTAATTTCTACCAAGCCTAAGTAATATTTTACATCATTATCCAATTTTCTTATCCCACGATTGTGAAACTAATCTCTTCTCTGTCACATTTCTTCATCTTATTTTCTGGGTTTTAAATAGGTTTTATTATTACAACGTTTATTGCCATTCTTTTTATCCAGCATTTGGATATATATATTTGATTGAAACATAAAAAGTAAATTTTTTGAAAATAAGATGAAAAATAGTTTTTAGAAGTTAAATTGTGTTTGGATATTTATTTTATTTGAAAGGACATTTAAAATTTTGTGAGTGGAATACTTCAAAACTACTCTTGAGCTGTTTATGGGATTTAAATATTTTATTTGCAAAATAGGCCAAAAATGGTTAAAATCTATAAAATAACATATATTTGAAAACAAATTTTGAAAGAAAAAAAACGCCTAAATTTGATGGCCAAACGGAGCTTAATGTTTTGCAATTTTAAAGATTTTTTCTTTATTTTACGTCAATTGCATGTAATAGGAGTATAGTTCTTCTGTAACACAATGTATTTAGAAGCTATTTAACAATGAATGTAATTTGTATAGCTACCAGTTTTCAATTTATTGTTGAAATCAATGACGGAGTTAGAATTTTCACTAAAAATAGTCAAAATATAAAGAAACAAACCCACCTAAAAGTCGAGGAGTTTTATTATATAATATATATACATATTATTAAAAAATTACCAAGCGATACGGTATAATTTTTCGGGAAAAGAGTATTGGTTGACATCCATTGGTGCACGTGGCTCCGCTATTGATTTGAATATACATAATTAGAGTTCTACGATGGAGTTAGAAGGACTAATACTTACAAGGAACTAATGATGTATATTATAATATTAATTCATTTGACAGAAGCTTTCTAGGGAACAAAAATTTATCTTTTGTTTCCAAAGTCTAGAATAAAGCGGAAATTTATCTACCTCCCGGTATTGAACAGACTATTGTTGAACAACGATATTAACTTATAAACAAAAGTAACATGTAAATTGGTGTTTAATTTACATACTAATATTAAAAAAAATTTGACATTTCAAAACTCTCATATAAATATTTTTTCAAGTTATAAGAATATTGAAGAGCTAAAAAAACTTACTAAACTGCATTAAAGATTGATTTCAATATTAAAATGAATCTTAAAATTAACCCCCAACCCTCTACTTTTCACATAAAAGACAAAATGATAAATTATCCCCCCCTTCCCCCCCCCCCCCCCCAAACCATCCGACCCCAACCCCATAAAACAGAAGAAAAAACACAAACAGATAGTCTATACGTACCCCGTTTCTTCTTCCTCACTCCCAAAACCTCCATTTACTCTTAAAACCTCTCCCTTTTCGTTTGAATCACCAGGTGAGATAAGCTAACTTCCATGAATATACTAGTAGCTAATATATTGTTCAAAATTTCGTGTTTCTACTTTTTTTCTTTTTTGTGGTTGTTGTACTACCTAGTGAGATTTTACAGGATATGTTGTTGTTGTTGAATTTTTTTCTTTCTCAGATTGCAATATTTTTGTATTGTCATATCTCAGATTTATCTTTTTCTCTACGGAAAATACGTCATTTGTGTATATGTATAGACTTCTAATGAGGAAATATCTGGGTTGATGAAACTATGGTGAAGAATATCGAATATACGGTGACAATAATAAATAGTGAATAAATGGTATATTACAGCCTTTAAGTGCAAATTTATCGGTAAAAAGAGTAGTACGAAAATATTTTCGATTATCAAGCGGCACATGTCAAGAATTTGGACTTTGTTGGAGGCAAAAACTTGATAGTTATGTGTAAAAGAGATGCTTAAAGCTTTCTCCATATAAATACCCACGAGCTGCATTACTGGAGCTCAATGCCTTTGAATAGAAAGTTTGATAAAGTTCTGCATTGAGTTTTTTGGTCTGAAAAATGTGTAAAGATATCATTAGTATCCGTTATGTGCACTTAGCTTTAGTATCTATCACTATTCCTGGAAGACTTGGGTTGCCATGGCACTGTCCATTTTACTCATGTTTATTTTCAATGGAGTCTTAAAAACATGTGTCACCTAATCTTTGATTAATGGTAAAGGCGGAGGTGCTGTAAAATGGTGGTTATAGGTTAAATTCTCACTGCAAGTAAATAAAATACTAGTAGATTGACTGTTTAAGTTCAGGTCTCTATCTACGTATAAGAAAAAGCTAAAACAAATATGTGTGAATCAAAGACTCATCACATGACAAAAAATAACTTAAGAGATTCTATATGAAATTAGCCCTCTAACGAACTCCTTTATATCAGCAAGGCAACTGCTCCAACTCCTTTTTATGATGTGCAGGTAATTCAGGAGCACAATATGTCATGTATCTATAGAAAGATAAACCAAAGCAGAAGCTCAAAGCCAAAGCTCTAACTAACAATTCTACGTTCAACATGTAACCAACAACCTGCATTACTAATCCCACCAATACGTCTATTCCTCCAATATCATATGCTACGTGAAGGAAGTGGGCATAGGTATAAAAATGTGGTGCAGCCTAGTACTAGATTGAGATACCCGTAATTGAACTCCAAAAAGTGATGCTAGGCTGCTGCAGTTATATAGAAATGACCTCAATCATAAATTTCACCTTTGCCTCCAATTAACTGAAAAGGTTCGCGATGCCAATAAACAACAGTGAGCAGCGCAACAGTATGAATAATGCTGCCACACGGTATGAACATCATGTCGAGAATAAGGAAGATCGTGTAAACTTTTGGATCACCCATTAATTTCAAGAATGCAGCAATCACGCAGAGAGGGAATGTTACTAAAAAAAATCCACCATATGTCACTACGCTCTCTGAGAAGCCCTGAAAAAAACACCAGAAAAACATATTCAGCATCTCAAAGGAAGTTACCAAAACACAAAACCGAGCACACCAACACAATGAACAAGCACAAAGGGCAACTTTACACCAAGAAAATCACCACTACAAACTCTAAAGAGAGCAACTTCTTGTCTCCAAAGTATCAGCAAAGAAATTGTGGCATTCATCTGCCATCCAAGCTAGAAAAATACCGTATAAAGCTCTGAGCATGGTTAACCAGGATGTTTTGTGAATATCTTTGCTATTGTAGCATGTCAAAACTGCAAAAGTATAAAGTGGGCTAGAAATACCAACGAATCGTCTAACTCTTCATAAGTGAGGTAGGAATAGATTGTACCATCTGACAGAAATTTATTTTAAAAAGAACTTCAAAGGAAATCCTACATCCGAACGACAACGACAGAAGCATGCACCAACCTGATACACTATAACACACTGACTACAATGTCAAACTAATGCATTCCTTAAGTTCCAGCTCCCTAGTACAATCTGAAATTTGTCCAATAGTGCCGTAGAGAAGTGTTTTTGTAAACCCCATCCCACTTCAGTTTGTTACAGAACTGACTAATTCCAGTATCAGCCATAATAAATGTATCTTCTTATCTTAAAAAGCACAATTTCAAAGACTAGGATTCATGGTACGCCAATAGTAGTAAGATTACCAAATTAACTATCTGTTGGTATGTGATATATATCAAAATTTCTAGTCAAGAAGGCCAATCTTTAGGTAAAAAAGACTTACTACACCGGTCGATGGAACATGGTCTGCATCTGGAAACACCCCCTTAATCTTATTGAAAATGGAAACCACAGTCTTCAAGCTCTGCCTACCCTTCTGACAGGTATCGGTTGCAATGTCGAAGTACAGGCTGCGGGGAGGGTCACACAGAGGGAGAACATCATCCATCTGACTGCAGTTAGATAGATACAACTTTTACAGGTTTTAACTGCTGCAAACCCCGATACACTAAGCTCTCGTGGTAGATGGGCGTGGTCTGTTGTACGCAGCAATTAAATACTACTGCAAACAATATAAAAATAAGATAGATGCTGAATAAGGGGCAAACAACCAGGGCAGACCTAGTGTATTATCAACCAGTTCAATTGAACCCATAATTTTTGACGCGGAGTAAAAATTTACATATAAAAATTTATTGAAATTGCAAAAATAGTAGATGAACCCAATCACCGATATATATAATAACTCAAATGATCATACAGATGAAATATTCACAATGCAGTTAGAGATTTATGATCGGAAATTAACTTCAAAATTAATCAAATTACCAACAACAGTTAAAAAAAATCCAAACTTTGGAACATGTAAAACAAATTACCAAAAAAAAAAAGAAAGAGGAACCAAAGGTTGTATTTTGAATGTAAAACAAACAAGTTAAAAGTAGTCATCCAAAATTTTATAGCAGAGCATAGAACCAATGATACCACTTCGGAATATCTATTGTAGGGTACAATTAATTCTTATAATTGAAAAACATGTTAAACAAATTATACAAATTGCAAAACTATGATTTATTTATTTATTTATATACAGATAAAGAATAGAAATTGCAGAAACCGTGAACCAAGGTTGAACATTTTATTTCTTTCAATTTTGTGTTCGTTTAGTGTTCAAAGACTGAAAATTTTGCTTGGACAAACAGAAAAATCATACAAATTGCAAAAAAAAAAAATAGTATATTGAATTACTTACCTGTGTCCTGTCTAAACAATACAAACCCAGCAATCTGCAACAATTGAGAATGTTAAAACTTAAAAGAGGCGAAACGAAGAAGGCCGTTGAGTGTTTTTTTTTATTTTTTTTGTTCTGTTCTCAAAGGTTGTAATAAAGTGTAAAAAAAGATAGTTTGATTAGTAACATAGAGGGTTCAGATTTAAATAGAAGTGAAACGTGTCACCCTATGAAGCTGGAAAATTTTGGATTCGGATTTAATAGAAGTGAACATGTAATTCAACTCCACTTGGGATAACAAGACAAAAGAGTCATTCTCTTAAGCCTTTCTTTGACAGGGTTAAATAAAAAATAGTAAAAGTTTTATGTATTACAAAAATCATATTTTTTTTTGGATTTTTACCTTCCTATACACATTTAAAATTTTATTACCTTCCTTACTCATTTGAAATTGTATATAATAAATTATATACAAATAGGTTTTAATATATAGGTTCTCAATATTATCTTTGTAACGGCCCGACCGGTCGTTTTGATCTTTTGCACTTTGATCGCCAGTTCTCTGGCATGACTTGCCCCGTGTAATGTATTATGACTTATGTAAAACGTTGGTTTTGGTTTTCAAGGAGAACAGAATGAATTTTAAAGATCAGTTTTCAGTTTAAAGCTTAAAATTTTGAAAGGTTTGACCAAGGTTTGACCAAGATTTGACTTGTTTGAGTATGAGCTGGATTGGAGTTTTTATGATTTGACTATCTCCATTAGGTGATTTGGGACTTAGAAGCGTGATCGGAATGCATTTTGGATATCCATGAAAGGTTTAGGCTTGAATTGGCGAAATTAAGATTTCGGCGTTTTCCGGTTAATATGTGAGGTTTTGATATAGAGGTCAGAATAAAATTCTGAGAGTTGCAGCAACTACATTGTGCCATTTGGGATGTGTACAATTTCAGGTCATTCGGACATAGTTTGGTTGAGTTCTTTATCGAAAGCGCATTTTGGAAGATTTTGGAATTCTTAGGCTTGAATCGGATGCAAATTTGATGTTTTGATGTTGTTTTGAGTGTTCCGAAAGTTGGAACAAGTTTGAACGATGTTGTGGGATATATTGGCATATTTGGCTGAGGTCCCAAAGGATTCGGGTGAGTTTCGGGAGGTTAAAAGGATCAATTTCATGTTTTGAGAGTTGCAGAATTTGCAGGCTTTAGTTGTAGGTGCTATTGTGATCGCATAAAAGCTTTTGGAGTTCGCGATGAGGGACATGAGATCGCATAGTTGGAGAAGTTGGGTCATTGCGAACACGGGGTAGTGGTCGCGTTCGCAGAGAGTTAAGCGGGCAAGGGTCTTGGATGGATTTTATTCAATGCGAACGCGAGAGGAGGTCCGCGATCGCATAGGGTAAGCAGCCAGGGTATCGCGTTCGTGAGGGATTTGCGATGGCATAAGAGAAATTTTGAGAGCTGGATTTTTATGCATGTTGACTGCGAAGGTCTTTCCGCGATCGCATAGAAGGAAATGAGGCCTGGGCAGAATGTTTTAAAGTCGTCTTGTTCGCGAATGTGGGTCTATTTTCACCCATAGCTGCTCATTTTGAGAGATTTTTAAAGGATATTGAAGAGGATTTCAAGGGAAACGTTTGGAGGTATAATTTTTGAACTCAATACTCGATTCTTATGTGAATTTCATCTAGAAAATCATGAAATCTAAGTCTGAAATTGAAGAACTAGGGCTTGAAATTGGATACCTAAAATTTGGGAATTTAAGTGTCAGTTGTGCATAGATTTTGATGTTCTTGATATATATGAACTAGTGAGAGGATGAGGATTCCATTGATGTTAATTTTATCGTGTTCTAAGACATGGGCCCGGGGACCGGGTTTGAGCAATTACGGGATTTTGATGTTAAATTGGATATTTTCGAGTGGGCTTCGCTTCCTTGGCATGTTTTAATGATTATGTACTGATTTTGGCTAGAGTTGGAGCATCCGGAGGTTGATTCGTGCGGGCGAGGCATCACAGGCTAGAGTTTGGATCGGATCGAGGTGAGTAATGATTGAAAATGATGTTCTGAGGGTTTGAACCTCGGATTGCAGATCATTGTGCTATATTAAGTTGAGGCACACGCTTGATGACGAGCGTGGGATCGTGCACTATAGGGGATTGCAACTTGGTCCGTCCCGATTGATGATTTTACGACGTATTTGATTGAAAACTATTTGCTATCATCATTATTTGGGATGAAAGCAATATTTGGGCCTAGTGCTAGCTATTTGACCCCTTCGGGGATTATTGTTGATATTTCCTCACTGTTTTGACTTTATACTTGAACTCAATCATGTTATTTTTCACTGTTTTCAAAACTCACCCATGTTTACTATGCTTTAACACTTGAAATGATATTTTAAATAATTTTTTGGCTGAGCGTTATATTTTACTGTTGCCCGAGTGGCTTATGTAATTTTTGACTGAGTAAGGCCGAGGACATGTATTGTCAGGATACTTTTGGGTCGGGTTGCACGCTGCAGTCGTGAGATACTAATTATGATAATGAGGCCGAGGGCCTGAGATTGTGAGCCACGAGGTGGCTTGATATTGATATGAGACCGAGAGCCTCTTTATGATGCCACGAGGTGGCTTGATATTGCGCTTGTGTCATAAGGGGCCCCTCCGGGAGTCTGTACACCCCTACTGAGCTCGGGTACCTATTGTGATGTGAGATATAGCCTGAGGGCCTGATATTGTTCTATGTGATAGCCCGAGGGGATGGTATTGTTCTGTGTGATTGCCCGAAGGGCTAGTACTGTTCTATGTGATAGCCCAAGTGGCTGGTATTGTTCTGAGATATTGCCCAAGGGGAAGAGTTGTTGACATTGTGCCCAAAGGGCGAATGTTTTTTCTTTCATATTAACTTGTCATTTTACTTGTTAAACAATGGTATTTATGCCCGAGGGGCGGTTTTTTTCTGCTTATCTGCACTAACTGCTTTGCATTCATTTGTATAACTGTTGAAAAGTCATTTTCAAAAGAAGTTTGAACTGAGCTAAGATGTTTTTAAGAGATTTCACAGCTTCATTGCTTTCTTAAATGGTTTTATACTGCTTCTATACAGCATGTTGATATGCTTTACGTGATTTCTTACTGCTCAATTGTTATATACCTTTATTACTCACTGGGTCGAAGTACTCACTTTACTCCCTGCACCTCGTATGCAAATTCAGGTATTTCTGAACCTGGTAGCAGGTATTGGTTGATTAGAGGCAGAGTCATCGAATTTTAGCAAGGTAGCTGCCGGCGTCCGCAGCACTGCTTTTCTCCCTCTTTATTTTATTTATTTGTACTCAGTACATTTTAGACTCTTCAGTTGTAATTAAACCCTAGTAGACGCTCGTAACTTGTGATATCCTGATGTTGAGCAGTATTTATTTCCTTAGTGTTTATTTAAACTCATATTATGAAACCTAGCTTCTCCTGGGCGTAAACTATCTATGCAAGTGACACACAAAAAATGTGAGTTGATAATAAGGGAGGCATACCCCTTTCATTTTGATGAGTTCCCGTCCTTGGCCTAGATGGGCCTTTTTCGTGGTGAAGGTGAGGTGCAGTAGCCATCCTGATATACAATTGATGGCGTTCCATGTTAGGTCGCATAATCGAATGATCTTGTGATGACCCGAAAGGTCATCTTTAAATTTAATAATCATTTCTATGTTTATAATAGTACCATTTAGCATTCATCGACTTGCGTGTGTGGTCCATATATTTTTTTTAAAAGCTTTTATGTGAAAAATTGATAATAATGGAAAACAAGGCTTTAATACTTATACTTTGGTCAACAATTTTAGAAAACACAGCCATATCGGTATTTTGATGGTCTTGATGGGTCTGTATTGTGATTTGGGACTTGGGCATATGCCGGAATTAAATTCGGAAGTACCTAGCTTGAATTATCCCCATTTGACAAAAACTAGAAGCTTAAAGGCTTAAAGATTTTAAAGTTTGACCATAAATTGACTTTTATTGATATCGGGCGCGGATTTTAATTACGAAAGTTGGAATAGCTCTGTTATGTCGTTTGACACTTACATGCAAAAACTTAGGTCATTTTGGACTGTTTTGATGTGTTTCGGCGCGAGTTTTAGAATTTAAATTTTCATAAATTCATTAAGTTCAAATCATAGTGTGAATTATAGTTTTAACGTTTTTTGATGTGATTTTTAGCCTCAACTAAGTTCATATGATGTTTTTGAATTTGTTGGTGTATTTGATTGAGGCCTCGTGGGCCTCATGTGGATTCCGAATAGTTAACGAATCAAAATTTGAACTTAAGGAAAATCTAAAATTTTGGCCTTCGATGCAATGGAACCTGTGGATTTTTTACCGCAAGTGCGATCTAGAGGACACCAAATGTTTAACTAAGAAGTCTCCATAGACAACGCCAAATTATTTTATCACAAAATGTATATATTGGTTCAATAATTAAATTTATTTAACTAAGAGTTAATCTTAGTTAACAATAATATACCTAGATGGTGTTTTGAAAGAATCAATAAGTATTAGATGGGTTCGATCAGATAATGGTAGCAACATGTAATAGATACTCTAGAAAGCAAAAACAATAATATAGCATTCAACAACAATGAATGACAATAAATGGCATTTAGGTAAATAGGAGGAATGATTCATCCAACAAATGATGGATTAGGTGGATGTTTCTCGTGAAAATGATAAATCACAGACAAATCCATAAATATTTGAGTTATTCTTGGATATGATGGAAAAGTATGAACAAAAATATTGGTTAAATGCAGTGTTTGTATCTTAGCAGGGAGATAGATGAATTTTTTAGTCAATGTGTGTTATTTACAAATGAATATCACATGCCCTTATCATTGTCTCTTTTTTTATTTATATGCGACATGTTCCTAAGAAACTCTGATAGTACAAGTGCAGAGAATATCCACTAGAATATTCTCTGTAATCTCTATCTCGAAACTAGCCGTTACAACTTTGTCAACGGTACTCGACCTCGACCTCGTCCCTTGTTGTCACCTCGACTATGGCTCTTGTTGATGACCGCCTTTGTTGACTGTGGCTCTTGTTGGCTCTTCGACCACAAACTTCGCTGCTTTTTGGGCCATCTCGACAAATAACGACTTGAGGCAAATTTTGACTCATACAATAATTTATGAAAAACGGAAAGAGAAGGAAAATCAAAGATATCCCAGGGCGGAGAAAGAATATTATGTACGTGTTTAGATATAAAATATTGAAAGAATTACAGCCCATGTCACTTGGCCTAATAGCCCAATCGGAAATGGTCCACATTTGAAGCTCTTACCTTATATAGCTCATGTTGTACATAACTTGAAAGAAATTTTTCAGCATTTAGCCCGCTATTAAAGACATACTTTTAGGGTTTTTATTATTTTCTTCTTTCTTCATTCCCTTCTCTCTCTCACCGCCTCTCACTTCTTTCTCTCTAACTCACATAGATCCCTTATCTTCTCTTAACCTAGCCCCCGCTATTCCCCCTCCTTTACATCCCATGCAGTTCTGCCATTAATGGCTCGAAGAGGCTCGAAGAAAGACTCTGTCGTCCATGGTAGCAAGTAGAAGAACGAAGAAGATTTTTAAAGAAACATGAAAATACACACAGATCTGAAAATAAATAGCTCTCAAACTTGATTTGCACCAACAAACAACTACTAATTTTGGAGGATTTTGAAGTTTGAAGTTGTGGTAATTTGGAAGATTCTGAAGTTTAAAGTTCTGAAAAATCATAACTATGTAGCAGGTTGTATCGACATTGTATAATAGTGTATAATTATGTATATGGATATACATACACCTCTTATACACTATTGTATATGTTTATACAAGTTATATTGTATAAATGTGTATAATGTTGTATAAATATATATTTTTTCAGTTTATAAGGATGTATATACATTGTTAGCGTGTAAGAGGTTTCTACAGAAGTTTGACACTTCCTTCTCTTCTTCTTTTCCGTGTATGTTCTATATGAAACAGATTTGTACGGGTTGGAGGAATGCTACAATTCATTTATCAATCTTTAATTTTTCTTTTATCTTGTTGGATTGCTTCAGCAATTGCACATAAAGGTGTTTGAATTTCTTACCTTCAGATAATATATATTATTTAGAATAGAATTTTTGAGTTGCGTTGTGGCTTATTTGCATTTTTTATCAAATACTTAATAATTAAAGGAAATCAATAGAATGAAAATAACTGGTTGTATAAAGAGGGAGCAATAATAGTAGTTGATTTTGTGAAATAAGCTATTTTTTCGGGAATTAGCCTATTATTTTTTGGCTATAGATTTGCAATGTGATATCTAGGTTATTATGTTGCAAATCAGATATGTGAGTTGTACTTATGTGAAATTATCCCTAAAATAATAGGTATAGATTTAGATCAAATCAATATCTTTAGAAGTTTTGTATTTGTAATAAAAAATTTATTATGTGTATATAAAATTTTAATAGTGAACCTAATAACAAAGTTAGAAATATGAATTTAGTGTCATAAGCAAAATTCTTAAATTTTAAATTTTGGTTCCTGTCTTTGAAATTGACCCTTAGGACCTACCACATATTTTGCCACTAGCTAATTACTACTAGCACTTTTCCTCCCTTTCTATCTCAAGCTGGAGATTGTATACATACTCGATGTTTTCCCAAAAAAAGCTTACCTAGTTAACACTTATTTGAGTAAGAAACAACAAATAAAATACTTTTGCTGGGGAATTTTAGTAATTGAGTTGATTGGTTATCAAAACATTCACCTTATTGATAAAAGTTCGGCTTCCCAACTTGTATTCTCTTCCCCATTTCCTCTTTTCTTACCCGCCATGCATTTAAAAGATTAAAACAAGTACTTTTGATAAAATTGAATTTATTTTAAATAAATTCTATGAAATCATGGTTAAATTTCATAAATAGTCAAACAATTATAGGTTTTTTGCACGAAAACCTTATACGTAACTTTGTTTTATTACCTAAAGTCACAACACCAATGGCGGAAAAAAAGAAGTCACAACACTATCTTCTTGGTAACCAAATGATCACAATAGCCAGAAAAATATAACTTTCATTGGACTTTATTCTAACTTTTGTAGCTTTTTAAAATAACCATAAAAATAAAAATATATAAACGAAGATTCATTAATAAGCTGGCTAGAGTATCTTTTTTTTTTCTTTCCACTTATTTTATCATGATATTAAATACAAAGAAAATAATGACAATAACCTTCATATTCTTCTGTATATCAAGTTAAGAGGCAAAGCAAAGTCACAAAATGAATCCAACTAAAGGCTACAAGTTTCCAGCTTTACAATTTCTCGTTTCAATTTTCAAAGTTTTAAAAACTTTGCCTAATAGTTTATGACTTCGAATAATCTACTCAAATTTTCTTACTAACAAATAATGTTTTTTATAGCAAAATCGAAAGCAGTATATTGTAAAATATGGCTAATATTTTGGTAACTTAAAATAACTCTTGCCAATATAAATATTACTAACAAATGTTTGGAGCAAAATAGGATATTTTATGTTTTGCAAGTATATTGCACCTATTATAAAGCTACAATTATGAAAAAAAGAATAGCACATCTTGTAATGCAGATACTAAGTGACTAGTAACATTACCTCAAATATACTATTTCGTTTTCTCTCGGCGCATGTTAGCTAACATACGCCGAGCTCGTATTAATGGCGAGAGTGAGAGGGAGAGGTAGAGGACGACCCCGGAAGATTTCGATTGCAATAATTGAGAGAGTGATAACAACCATAAACCAGTCATCTATGGAGAAATCAACCACTATGGTTGCATCTGAGCAAACTGTCGATCCTTCAGATGAAGAAGAGAATGAGGCAACAAGTATGACTTTGCAGCAACCTAATGTGTTAAAGGAGACGGATCGAACCTACCCACTTCGATTGAAGCAGCTTTAGCTCCGATGAAGAAGATAACCAGTGAAAGTACAGAATGCAGAAGCCTATGCAGGTCCAAACCCATCCAACGAAGGAAGTAGCGGAGCAATCGGAGGAAATTTCAAACAAAACAGAGGTACCAAAGAAGAACTGGCTAATCTTTTTCAGAAAAACGGATTTGCATCTAACGGTATGGCTCTAGAATACATACCTCCGATAATGATTGAAGGTCAACCAATAGGGAAACTGAACAAATCAGAAGTCGAGGAGGAAGAGAATAAGTAGAAATGTGCGTTAATTGTGTATATATTAGGGGATGGTCCCGGGTTCAATGCGATGAAGAGATTCATAAATCTCCATTGGGCGCATGTTTCAGAACCAGACTTGTTTTATCATGAGGAAGGATACTACATAGTCAAGTTCAGAACAATTGATGATGCTAAAGAAATTCTTTGAGCTAGACCTTACTCTATAGCAAACAGACCCATGATACTTAAGCAATGGCCGCCAGAATTTGACTTCACAGAGGAATTCCCTGTTGATATCCCTTTATGGTTCAAGTTCCCTAAACTTCCCATGTCCTGTTGGGGAATGAGATCGCTAAGCAGAATTGCCAGTGTATTAGGGAAATCTATCTTTGCGGATGAATGTACAACCAAAAAATCTAGAGTTTCATATTCTCAAATGCTTATAGAGATGAATGTTACTAAAGAGCTACCGAGAGAAATATGGTTAATGGATGCAAATTGGAGGAAATTTTTACAAGAAGTTGTTTATGACTAGAAACCTTCTTACTGTGAAAAATGTCTAATGGTTGGTCATAGATGCTTAGCCCAAATGAAGCAAAAACACACCAAACTACTCAAGTGAAGAAGGCAAAAGTGACTCAGGAATGGAGAACCAAGGCTCCAGTGCAAACTGATACTAACCAGAATGAGGTACCACATCAACAGAATGATCAACATGAGACAAGGCTGAGAAATGAGATCCATAAAGAGCCTAATGACTCTCCAACACTGGTGACAGAAAAGACTAAACAAGAAGATAAAGGGAAGAAAGTTCAAAGCCCTGAATTCAACCTCATCAACGTTCCACTTTTATCCCCTATTGTTGTTAGCAATCGTTTTGAAGCAGTCTCCAATAGTAGAGTTGAGATCCCACCAGGAGATAGAGGAGGACCAAGCAACTGCCAATGAAGTGGTTAGTCTAGAATATTAGAGGTGTAAATAAAATGTACAAACAAAAAGAAGTTAGGGAGTATATAAGAAGAAATAATATTAACCTTGTTGGTTTGGTAGAAACTAAGGTTAAAGAAAAAATTGCAGGAAGAATTGTAAAATTGTTGGTTCCTGGTTGGGGTTTCCTAGAAAATTATAATGGTTCTATAAATGGTAGAGTGTGGATTTTATGGGACACAAAGTTGCTCACAGTCACTGGTATGCAGGAGGAGGCTCAATTGGTACACTGTAAAGTCAGAAGCTACATTGGTGATGTCACTTGCTATCTAACTGTGGTATATGGACATAATGGGGTGGACCAGAGAAGATCTTTATGGAGAAATCTGCAGGATTACTCAGCTTCTATTACTGAGGCATGGTTAGTTGCGGGAGATTTCAATGCTGTATTATATGCCAGTGATAGACAGTCAAGTAATCGTGTTAAGTATTCAGAGACTCAAGAGTTTACTCAATGCATTCAACAGGATAGGCTTTCAGAACTACCTTGGAAAGGTGATTATTTCACCTGGACAAACAGGCAGACATGCAATGATAGAGTATGCAGTAGAGTAGATAGAGTATTTGGTAACTATGAATGGATGATCAAGTGGAGCCATGTGGAAACGTTGTATGATCATCCCCTAATCTCTGATCATAATCATATGATAGTAATATTGGTAGAAGCTACTATGAAAGGTAAGATACCTTTCAAAATTTTCAATGCATGGACTGAACATGAAGACTTTCAGCATCTGGTGGAAGATAACTGGCACTGCAACAATCTGGACTCTATGAAATCAGTATGGTCCAAATTTAAATCATTGAAAGGTCCCCTAAAGTCTTTAAATATTAAAGATTTTAGGAACATTGCTCAGAGAATTGACCATAGCAGACAAGAATTGAAAGACATATAGAATCAAATGGCACTGGCATACAATGATGAGTTGCAGCATAAAGAGAAAGAAATAGTTTTGAAGCTGGAAAGACGGTCCTTGATTGAACAAAGTATCCTACAACAGAAGGCTAGAGAAAATTGGATTCAACTTGGAGACTCTAACAACAAGTATTTTTCTGCTGTCCTGAAAGAAAGAAACCAATATAAGCAGATCACAGAACTTACTACAGCTTTACTACACCAGCAGACATTAAAAAGGAGATCACTGACCTCTATAAGTCATTAATGGGCTCATCAGCTACTTCCCTTCCAGCCATAAACAGAATGTATATGGCTAATGGCCCTATCTTAACACAGCAGCAGAGAAGAGAGCTAAGTGCTGATATAACTGAGCTTGAAATTGTGGAGAGCTTAAAGGCAATTGGGGATGACAAAGCTCCAGGAATTGATGGATATAATGCAGTATTTTTCAAGAAAACCTGGAACATCATTGGCAAGCAGATCATTAATGCAATCAAGGAGTTCTTCCAAACAACCAAGATGTACAAGCCAATAATTGTGCCACTCTTACATTAATCCCCAAAGTCCCCAGCCCAACCACAGTTAAAGAGTATAGACCAATTGCATGTTGCTCAGTCCTATATAAAATGATTTCCAAAATCCTAGCCAACAGACTGCAGAAGATCATGCCCAGTATCATTTGTGAGGCTCAAACAGGTTTCATTCTAGGCAAGAAGATTGCAGATAATGTCATCCTGGCTCATGAGTTGATCAAAAACTATACCAGAGCCCATGTGACTCCCAGATGCATGATAAAAATTGACCTTCATGAGGCTTATGATTCTGTTGAATGGATCTTCTTGCAACAAGTACTGGAGGGATTGGGCTTTCCAACCAGGTTCACTAACTAGATCATGGAGTGTGTCCAAACAGTAAGCTATACAGTGATGACTAATGGGGAAACAACAGAACCATTTAAAGCTGCTAAAGGTCTCAGACAAGGAGATCTAGTATCCCCATTCTTATTTGCAATAGTCATGGAGTATCTTAGCAGATCACTGGCTGAATTAAGGAAAGATCAAGCTTTTCTATATCATCCTAGATGTAAAAAGCTGGGCATTACTCACATAAGCTTTGTTGATGATCTACTCTTATTTGCTAAAGGAGAAATCAAGTCTGTCATTACCATGTTCCAGTACCTTTCCCAATTCACTGAAGCTTCAGGACTGAAAGCTAATCTGGGCAAAAGCTCAGTATATTTTGGAGGGGTTAAGCACGAAGTACAGCAGCAGATTACTGGTCATCTTGGCTATTTTCATGGAGAATTACCTTTCAAATACCTAGGCATTTCTCTATCCACCAAGAAGATGTCACTGATTCAATGGCAACCATTAGTGGAAAAGATCACTGCTAGGATCACATCATGGACTGCCAAGAAACTGTCCTATGCTGGGAGGCTGCAACTTGTTCAATTCGTGGTATTTGGAATACATGCATACTGGGCTCAACTCTTTATCATCCCAACTAAAATACTGAAGCTAATTGAAGCAATCTGTAGAAGCTTCATCTGGTCTGGATCAAATGCCATCACTAAAAAAGCTTATATATCCTAGGACAAAATGTGTATTCCTAAATCAGCTGGTGGATTGAATCTCATTAACTTATCTCTGTGGAACAAGGCTGCAATTGCTAAACTCTACTGGGATTTGGCTCACAAGAAAGACAGGCTGTGGGTAAAATGGATTCATGCTGTCTATATGAAGCTGCACCAGTTGGAGAACATGTCTATTCCCAGACAAGCTAGTTGGATGGTTAGAAAGATCATAGCAGCAAGATATGTGCTGCAACAACACCAAGGCCTCAATATGCAAGTATGCTCCATTAGACAAATCTATCTACTACAGATTGGTCAACTGCCGAGAGTCCACTGGAAGAACCTAACTGTTCAGAACTATGCCAGACCCAAAGCTGTCTTCAACTTATGGTTAGTACTCCATAACAGGATTCCAACCAAGGATAGGCTAACATATTGGGTAATAAATGTTGACCAGAAATGTGTGATGTGCCAAAATCATGAAGAATCCAGAGATCATCTATTCCTTACATGTCCATATTCAACAGATTTAAGGGAGCAAACACTGACCTGGATTAGAGAAGGCCATCCCAAAATGCAGAACTGGGACCAGTACCTTCAGTGGATAGCTAGCAAAGCTAAAGGAAAGTCTTGTAGAGCTAACATATACAAAATGGTGACTGGAGAACTATGCTATACTTTGTGGCTGAAGAGAAACTCGTGGATATTTGAGAATGCCTTCCGTAGCAGTGATACTTTACTCAGGGAACTAGCCTATATTTGTAATGTTAGAGGAACTCCTAAAGTTAGACAACAGAAGAAGCAATTTCTCTTGTAAATATAGTTAAGGTTAGTTATAGAGTTAGTTGTGGTGAAACAGATTAGATGAGATAGTCAGCTGCGTATAAGCTGGACTATGATAGTGCATTGTAACATCTTTGGTAATTAATAATATTCTTAATTACCAAAAAAACATTATCTCAAATATATTTCCCGATAAAATTTAAAATAATGACGATACTCGCTCATTCTTCACAGGTGAAAATATGCTATATCCATATATAGATCTACACTAATAAATCACTCGGTTTATAACAGGATTTAGATTTGCTTCTTCCCTTGAAAAAAGCAAATTATGAAGGTTATTATGATTAATTTACTTTTGTATTTAAAAATATTAATTTTAATTTTAAAATCTGTTTTGATAAAGCATATAAAAGAAACAAAGTTGTCCACTTTTGGGCAACCCAAGGATCTAAGCAAGCAAACAATACCCTTCTATCTCTTTTAAATAACCGCCGAATACCTTTTTGAAAATAGTCCATGATAACAAGACTGGCTCTACTAAATCTAGGCTTGTATCTACTATTGTATTTGCTAAGCTAGTTGAACTTAAGAACTCTTTTGTCACTTGCAATCCTAATATAAACAGTACGATGGCAGTACCTATGGTTGAACCCAATAAAACTATTGCTTTATGTAATAGAATTAGTTAATGAATGAAAAGTTCGTATTTCTATCCCAAAAAAGAAAGAAGAACCGATGGAAAAAAAAAAGTTGATCCCTTTCTTTTGTTGTCTTTTTAGGTCATTTGTATAAGAAAGAGTAAAAAAAGTGAACGAAATACATAAAAAATTTCACTAGTAGAATCCGATTATTGTGACCATTTGGTTACCTTGGCCATAATTTTGTAATTTAAGTGACCATTTACAAAAATTATCTCTAAAATTAGCTCTTACTTTTTAAAGTTTTCAATTTTAATTTAGATCAAGAATTTAGATAGGAGATTATTTTATTCCATGTTTAGTTGAATTTTGAAATTTGGAATTATTAATTTTAGAATGAATCTATATCGCAACTATGATATTGTTTTATCCCACATTTAAAATAAGATAATTGTAACCCCGAAATAAAATATTAAAACTTAAAGATGCCGTCCTTCAAAGCTCTTCCTCCAAAGTCCTTTATAAAATCAAATGTTAAATATTAAAAAATGGTTTATCGTGACTTGTTTAGTATATACCAAGCACATGTTTATATTATATACATTTATATTTCATTTGTCAGTCCAATGAACCAAATATCTATTAATAAAAATATACTCACTATATAATCTCGTTACTATTTGATCCTCGTATTATAATCTCATAATTATAATCTCGGGATATAATGACGGTAAGCAATCTCCACTTCCAACTAAGAGGTTGTGAGTTCGAGTCTCCCTAATAGCAAGTTGAGAAGTTCTTGGAGGAAAGGATATCGAGGGTCTATTTGGAAACAAACTCTCTACACCAGGGTAGAGGTAAGGTCTGCGTACACAAACCCTCCCCAAACCCCACTAAATGGGATTATACTAGGTTGTTATTGTTGTTGTTGTTGTTGTTGTTGTTGTATAATCTCGGGATAACTCAAGGGCGTAAGAAAAAATGTTATAAGCGGTATCGAAATTTATAGAAGAATAAGAATAAATAACTTTAACAAAAAGAATAGCTTTTGTCCATAGTTTTGTCGAGTCTAAAAAAGTTATGAGTTCAATTTTACTTGATGTAATAATGTTTAACTTTAGAGGCTTTCTCAAATATTTGCAAGAAATAAATATATTTATTCTACTTATCGTTTTTCTCATGTTATTAATACATATATTGAAGGATTGCGCATAGGTATTCGTAACATGCAGCGGAAGACAATAACAATCCTAGAAAGATCTTTTCATGTTTAAAATTTATTTACATGTCAAAGATCGTATATAAGACGTACCTGGTAAAGAGTGTCTCGTTTCAAATTCTTCGATACTGCAAAGACTCTATACGTATCAACACCAAGACCGATCCTTGCTATCAACTCTTTGATCAATGAAAGCCGCGAACAAATTGAACGAAAAATATTGTGTTGAAATTTTTCTCAAAAATCTCAACTCAAATTAGAAGAACAAGAAATATTTCTCTTATAATTGAATTTTCTGTCTTGGCTTTGTATTGCACTATCACTTTCACAAAGTGGTTTTTCTTCTCAAGAAAAATTGTGCAAATTTTTGTTCCATCACTCTTTATATAACATTACCTTAAACCATTTTCCTATTTAGTTGAGATAATAATTTATTTAGGGTAAAAATTTACCATGGAATTTGTATGAAAATTTCGAATTCCCTCTTATTGGTAGCGTGAGGACTGCCGAAACTTATAGATTTTCATATCCAATTCTAAATTGGATTCTAATTTATAAAGTTTTTATATTAATAATTTTCTAATTGAAATTTGCAAATCCTATAAGTAAGCAGCTTGTCGTATCGTTTAACAATTCAATTCCAAATTGAATTTCATGGTTAAGTCTTTTAATAATATTTATATATAGCCTATATATAAAAATATCAATTATGACAATTAAATATATATCATTATATATCTCAACCAAGTGATATAATTTAATTTTCTATTCCAATAGAAAGCTTTAATTTATTCACAATATTAATCATATTCTTTGCGCTAATAAAGAATATAATAACATTTCATTTAGACTAATAACTAAATTTATTTGACTAATTAAATTCTTTAATTTAATTATCAAATAATTTAATTAATCCTATAACAAGGATCAGAATACTCGTTAGTGTGCGGCCCCATATATTCAATACTAAACCGGTAGTAAATTGATCACATCAGTATACTAATCAAGGGTGACGTCTAGAAACATTCCTTAATGACTCTATAGCATGAAGTGTATAATTTACTATGAAGAACCAGTAGAAGAATAATGTATTAATTCCTTCTGTCCTTATAGCTCTGGATCACCCTAGGATATGGTTCAACTGTCAAATCCTAATAGACGACCAACTATGTGTTCATGTCAAATATAATCGACCATTGAATGACCTAAGAAACTCTTTTCTTCTTTCATTCAATTGCCCTGGCCAAGGTCTTAATTTGATCGTTTATAATTCATGACAATATGGAGCTTAAACGCATTACCAAGAGTTGACAGATTCCATCTTGATCAATCACTAATTCTACAAGTATTTAATCGTATCCAATACCCTTTCAACTGTCGCCCTAGGTCCATAGGTGTGTAGTATCAAAGCACAATAAATAACTTATCAATTACAATGACGATCCCAGGCCAAAGAAAAATCTTACATCACATTCTTCAAGAGAATATCCTATTGACAGTTTATGGTAATTTTAACCATTAGGAATTATCCAATGAGTCGGTTTAATGGTCATCTCTATATATGCATCATCTATCTATGTGTTTTAGTTAACGAGATCAACTAATCTTTATCCTATAAAGACGATCACATAAATATTGATCTAACCGGATTACTAATGTCCAAATTAATAATCCTACGATCAAGAACAAATTTAGATTAAATTGTAAGAGAGTTTGCTCTCATTATCATGATCTCTATCACGATGACAAATCACAAAATTTAATTAAGGACCTTATTAAATTAATCATACAATTAATAATAATGATATAAGAATATCCAATGCCATATATTTTATATCAAATGACGTACGTAAAAATATGGTCAAATCATCAAATATGATATTGGATTTAGGGCATATCTACTATATCCCTAACAATCTCCCACTTGCACTAGAGCTAATCACTCTTGTACTTCATCCCCAATTTCCACTTGTGCTTGTCAAACTCCTTTGCGCCAAGAGCTTTAGTGAATGGGTCTGCAACATTTTATCAACCTTTTGAATCTCGACGTCTTCACGTTTAATGATCTCTCTTATCAAATGATACCGTCACAGAACGTGTTTGGACTTTTGGTATGATCTTGGTTCTTTTGCTTGAGCAATGGCTCCAGTGTTGTCACACAACAGTGGAATCGCACCTTCTATTGAAGGAACCACACCAAGTTCAGTTAAGAACTTTTTCATCCATACAGTTTCCTTAGCAGTTTCACTAGCTGCTATATATTCTGCTTCAGTCATTGAATCAGCTACTGTAGCTTGTTTGGAACTTTTCCAACTCACAGCACAACCATTTAAGGTAAATACAGAACCAGAAATAGATTTTCTATCATCTCTATCTGAGGAGAAACTTGCATCAGTATAACCTTCAAGTTTCAACTCAGAATCCCCATAGATGGGGAATTGGTCTTTAGTCCTTCTTAAGTACTTAAGAATGGTCGTCACCACCTTCAGATGTTCCTCAACAGGATTTGCCTGATATCGGCTAGTCACTCCAAGTGCATAAGCCACATCAGAACATGTACATGTCATGATATACATGATAGCTCCCACTGCACTAGCGTATGGGATCCTACTCATGCATTCTCTCTCTTCAGGTGTTTTGAGGACAATCCTCCCTACTGAGAGTAATTCCAGTGCCTATCGGTAGATAGCCTCTTTTGGAATTATCCATGTTATACCTCTTTAAGATGGTATCAATGTACAAAGACTGGAAAAGTCCAAGCAGCTTCCGAGATCTATCTCTATAGATCTTTATTCCTAATATATAAATTGTTTCTCCCAAGTCTTTTATGGAGAACTATTCAGATAGTCAAATCTTGGTACTTTGCAATGCCGCTATGTCATTCCCTATGAGCAATATATCATCAACATACAACACTAAGAATATAATTGTGCTTCCACTAACCTTTTTGTACGCACAAGGTTATTCTTCGCTTCCAACAAAATTGAATTTTTCAATTGTCTTGTTAAAGTGAATATTCCAACTTCGAGAAGCTTGCTTTAGTCCATAAATGGATCTTTGTAGCTTACAAATTTTATTATGATCAGACAAAGAAGTGAAACTTTTAGGTCATGTCATGTACACATCCTCTTCTAGATCACCATTAAGGAAAGCAGTTTTCACATCCATTTTCCATATTTCATAATCATAGTATGCTGCTATAGCAAGCAAAATTCGAAATGATTTGAGCATTGCCACAGGAGAGAAAGTCTCGTCATAGTCGACTCCTTCTTTCTGACAATATCCGTTGGCAACAAGACGGGCTTTGTAGGTCTCCACCTTTTTGTTTGCTCCAATCTTTTTCTCAAAAACCTATTTATGTCGTTTGAAGGTTCAACTAAAGTCCATACTTTATTTTCCTTCATGGATTCATTTCAGATTCCATGGCCTTTTGCCACTTCTCATAATCGGAACTTTGTATAGCCTCTTCATAGGTTTTAGGGTCATCATCATTATGATCAACCTCATTGATACATCATCTTGTTCCAATAAGTTTAATCTAGTTGGTACATGACGTTCTCGTGTAGACCTTCGAAGAGGTACTTGTACAACCCGTTCACCTTGTATTGGATTTGGTTGTTGTTCAATTTGGTTTGGAACTGGTTCATTAACATGTTATTGAACTTCATTTAGTTCTTGAACTTCAACCGTTGAAGATGGCAACTTCAAAATATCTAATAAAGGTTCTTCAACTTGGGTCTCATGATCTTTATTTTGTGTTGATTCATTAGTTCCTTGAACTTCATCAAGTTCTATTTCTCTATTATAATTTCCTTCTAAAACAAATTCCCTTTCCAAAAAGGTTTCTCCTCTGGCCACAAACACTTTATGGTCAGATGGGTGATAGAAATAATATCCCATTGTTTTATTGGTGGGAATTTTATTAATTAAGTATGTTGCTGCTTCCAAATCATATCCCCATAAATGTATTGGAAGATCAGTGAACCTCATCATAGATCTCACCATATCTAATAAGGTTCGAGTTCTCCTTTCAGACACACCATTGTGTTGTGGTGTTCCTGGAGGTGTCCACTGTGAGAGAATCCCATTCTCTTTGAGATATCTAGTAATATATTCACTAAGATATTCTCCACCTATATCAGACCTTAGTACTTTGATATTTTTATCAGTCTGCTTCTCAACTTCACTACGGAACCTTTTGAACATTTCAAAAGATTCAGACTTGTGTTTCATAAGATACACAAAATCATATCTTGACATATCATCGGTGAAGGTGATGAAGTAAGAATATCCACCTCTAGCTTGAATTTTCATGGGCCTACAAACATCTATATGAATTAGTCTCAATAATTCAGAGGCTCTTTCTCTACTTTCAGTAAATGGATATTTGGTCATTTTTCCTTTCAGACAAAATTTACAAGTTGGATATGATTCAAAATCATACTTGTCAAAGTACCCTTCCTTGTACAACTTGTTAATTCTTTTCTCTCCAATATGACCAAGCCTAGAATGCCAAAGGTATGTTTGATTTACATGATCATCTCTTTTCCTCTTAAGACTTGGAACATTCATAATCGAATTAGCATTCACATTAGGTAAGACATAAAAGTCATGTTGGAGATATCCATTCACATATAAATTATCACTATAATAAACAGAGCAAATGTCATTGCCTATATTAATGCGTAAACCACGCTTGTCTAATATAGAAGCTAAAATTATGTTCGAAATAAATTTAGGAACATAATAACAATCATCCAACATAAGTACTTTGCCCGTAGGCATTATTAAAGAAATTGATCTTACAGCTACGACTGCAACTTTTGCACCATTTGCGACTTGTAGATTAATTTCTTCTTTCTTCAACTTTCTACTCATCTAGAACCCCTGTAACATATTGCAGATGTTATAACCACTGCCAGTATCTAATACCTACAATGAAGAATTAGTAGTAGTTAAAGAAACCTTGATAATATTTTTCATTACAGTCTTACCTTATTTCTTGTCCTTTAAAGTTGCAAGATACTCTTGGCAGTTTCTCTTCCAATGTCCTATTTTCTTACAATGGAAACATACAACATCAGATTGGTCAGCTTTGCTTTCTTTGCCTTTGGGTTTGGTCACACCACCCTTGGGTGCAATAGGCTTTTTCTTGGGTTTACTTTTACCCTTACCCTTCTTCTTAGAAGAGTTTCCAATCAACATGATAGTTCCTTTCTTCTTCTCAGATGCAAGTTGACTCTCATAATCAATCAGCATGTTAAGCATCTCATGAAGATCACAATCCATTTTATTCATATTGAAATTAATAACAAATTGTGAAAAGGATTCTAATAGTGATGCAAGATCAAATCTTGAGAAAGCTCTTTTCTCAGTTTGCACCCCAACTTCTCAAGTTCTTCAATAAGATCAATCATGTAATTGACATAGGGTCCAACTGGAGAGTTTCTAGTCAATTTGGATCCAAATAAAGCCTTAGATAACGGGTATCTAACTGTCCTGCTTTGTGTACTAAACATCTTCTTAAGATGTTCAATTATTGCAGTTGGATCCATATCCTGATGTTTCCTATGTAGTTCAGAATTCATAGAAGCGGGAATAAAGCATTTGGTAGTAAGACATTCTTTCAAGTATTTCTGATAAATCTTGGTAGCATCATCATCCTTATCTAGGACTTCCTTGGCAGGCTTATCGATCACATCAATAAGCTTTTCATGCATGAGAATAATTCTCAAATTTCTATACCAGTCATCAAAGTTTGATCTTACCAACTTGTTGGTATCAAGTATTCCACGCAATGATATAGCAGACATATTGAGAAATCTAAACTATAAAAAAGAAAAGGCAATAATATAAGAACATAATTGCATATATGGACTTTATCTAAATGATATTTTCACTAATTATTTTAAACTATTTACCCTCATTATAGTTTATGAAATATTTATTTTTGTTAGTGGAGTAAAGGAATCCTTTAACAATATGTATGAGCCCCTTGGAAGTCAAGTCGTTTCTCACATATATTTTAAAGGTAGGTACTCTTACCAATTGTATCCCCATACAATTTTCTTAAATAGCTCTATGTCAAATAGTCCCCTGGTAGTCAGGTTGATCCCATTGGCATAGTTGAGTTCAACCATCATGATAGCAGAGAACTTATTAAATTTTATACTCCCCCGGATAGTACAGGCGTCTAGTTTAAAATTGAATAATTCTTTCAATCCATACATCTAATGCAGTAAATAATTTTAACATATTTTCGAACTATAAGTCTCCTGGTAGTCAGGCGGATCCTTATAAACAAGAAATAAGTAAAATTATTTCCCTTGACGGATATCTCTATATAAAATATCTTATATTTTATTATTTAAGAACTCAAATTTTAGTAAAAGGAAATTGTTACTAAAATAATTTTTAATAACATGAAGATCAAATCTTTTATAGCATGTGAATTTAGTTCAAATTGTCTACATGCTTAGTCCTAAATTAATTTACATCACGTATAATAAATAATTAAAAATTATGTAATGAATAAGCACATGACATAAAGACGAAATTCAACATCCTCTAAAATGTTTATCTTATATATCACATAAAAAGAAATTCACGCTAGAATATTATTATTAATTAACATCTCATGAACTAATAACAATTAAAATAACTATTGAATCATGTAACCTATTATAGATTCCCGTTGAATCTGATACAAAATTTTAAATTTAAGTTATGAACTATCTCAATAGTTATATGAATGCATATTTTATTCACAATAAAATAAAAGCAACATTCAAATAATTTGACTATTGCACAAGACACATGTATTATGGTTTGAACTCTTCAAATATAATATTAAAATATTTCGTAAATAAATTTTAGACATAATAAACCACGGCTCTGATACCACTGAAGGATTACGTATAGGTGTTCGTAACACGCATCGGAAGACAATAACAATGCTAGGAAGATCTTTTCGTGTTTAAAATTTATTTACATGTCAAAGATCGGATCTAAGACGTACCTGGTAAAGAGAGACTCGTTTAAAATTCTTCAATAGTGCGAAGACTCTATGCGTATCCACACCGAGACCGATCCTTGCTATCAACGCTCTGATTAATGAAACCCGCAAACAAATTGAACGAAGAATATTGTGTTGAAATTTTTCTCAAAAATCTCAACTCAAATTAGAAGAACAAGAAATACTTCTCTTGTAATTGAATTTTCTCTCTTGACTTTGTATTGCACTATCACTTTCACAAAGTGGTTTTTTTCTCAAGAAAAATTGTGCAAATTTTTGTTCCATCACCTTTTATATAGCATCACCTTAAACTCTTTTCCTATTTGGTTGAGGTAATAATTTATTTAGGGTAAAAGTTAATTCCAAAATAAACTCCATGGAGTTTGTATGGAAATTTCGAATTCCCATTATTTGGTAACGTGAAGACTGCCGAAACTTTATAGAATTTGCATATCTAATTTTAAATTGATTCTAATTTATAAACTTTTTATATTAAAATTTTCTAATTGAAAATTACAAATTCTATAAGTAAGCAGCTTGCCGTATCGTTTAACAATTCAATTCCAAATTGAATTTTATGGTTAAGTCTTTAAATAATTGTTGTATATATTTTATATATAAAAATATCAATTTTGACGATTAAATATATATCATATATATATCTCAACCAAGAAATATAATTTAATTTTTTATTTCAAATAGAAAACTTCAATTTGTTCACAATATTAATCATATTCTTTGTGCTAGCAAAGAATATAATAACATTTCATTTGGACTAATAACTAAATTTATTTGACTAATTAAATTTCTTAATTTAATTATCAAATAATTTAAATCCTTTAGCAAAGATGAGAACACTCGTTAGTGTGCGACCCCATAGGTTCAATACTAAATCAGGAGTAAATTGATCACATCAGTATACTAATTAAGGGTGGCGTCTAGCAACACTCTTTAACGACCGGATAGCATGAAGTATACAATTTATTCTGAAGAACCAGTAGAAGAATAATGTATTAATTCCTTCTGTCCTTATAACTCTAGATCACCCTAGGATATGGTTCAACTGTCAAATCCTAATAGACGACCAACTATGTGTTCATGTCAAATATAATCGACCATTGAATGACCTAAGAAACTCTTTTCTTCTTTCATTCAACTGCCATGACCAAGGTCTTAATTTAGTCGTTTATAATTCATGACAACATGGAGCTTAAACTCATTACCAAGAGTTGACAGATTCCATATTGATCAATCACTAATTCTACAAGTATTTAATCGTACCCAATATCCTTTCAACTGTCGACCTAGGGCCATAGGTGTCTAGTATCAAAGCACAATAAATAACTTGTCAATTAAAATGACGATCTCAGATCAAAGGAAAATCTTACATCACATTCTTCAAGAGAAATATCCTATTGACAGTTATGATAATTCTAACCATTAGGAATTATCCAATGAGTCGGTTCAATGATCATATCTCTATATGCATTATCTATCTATGTGATTTAGTTAATGAGATCAACTAATCTTTATCCCATAAAGACGATCACATAAATATTGATCTAATCGGATTAGTAATGTCCAAATTAATAATCTTACGATCAAGAACAAATTTAGATTAAATTGTAAGAGATTTTGCTCGCATTATCATGATCTCTATCACGATGACAAATCTCAAAATTTAATCAAGGACCTTATCAAATTAATCAAACAATTAATAATAATGATAAAAGAATATCAAATGCCATATATTTTATATCAAATGACGTTCACAAAAATATATTCAAATCATCAAATATAATTTGAATCTAGAGTATATGTACTATATCCCTAACATATATAAAATTAAAAATTATGACAAACAGTATTGCGTGACACCGCTATGTTGAACATGCACCCAATCTGCCCTTGGGATAACTTATTTTCCGAGCAAACAACCCCTAGAAGATTTGTCAAACTTTCTCAACTTTATATTTATTGCTTTCACTTCATAGGAAAGAAACGTTCGAGTAGCAATTAATAAGAGGTGGCTAGTATATATGCAGAAGCAAGAAGGTACAGTCCCTCATAAAAGTAATGCATCACTATCACATTATATTCTTGCATCAATAAGTTAAACTGATCTATCATCTTTAGTGGGTCGATCGAACATAAAAAGAAAATCAACCAGTTGAATGGTATAAGGGCAAAGTCTTTAGTTATTAATCATAGTTATGCTATAATGGTGAACCTAATCTGGTTAGGTTAGGTGTGAAATAAGGATTGAGAGAACGTTTAACCTATTTGCTGTGTAAGACATTTATTCTGATAAAAAAAGAAAGAGACACATTAATAATATTTCCTTTTACAGCTCATTTGCCTTCAAAATCAATTCATACAAATGGAACATATATCATCGTGCCAGACAAGACAATGAAACATCATCCTCTAGAGGATGTTTCGCTTCTTCTTCCTAAAATGTATTTTCTGTGATTTCCAACCTCTTTTTATAACATGTACGATTGTTGAATACAATCGAACATCTTTATAACAATTTCGTTTGTTTCAAATACTTTTAAATGTTATAGTAAAGTGCTATATGAAAAATATATATTATAACATAATATGAAAATTGGTTCCGAAAAAGCTTGACTTTTCTAATGAAGTGTTATTATATAGGGATGTTATTATATAGATGTCTGGCTGTAAATATTTGCAACGTATTACCATATCGAGTTGACATAATATGGGATTGAGTTTTTTTAATAATAGCAATGTCGGGGTCCGTTTATATACACCTAAATTAGTCCACCAAATATCTGCAATCTCTCGCTAATACAATTATCGGGTAAATTTTGTCTGTCAAAGCTTTGGTAAAATTTAAATGAGAATAATTCTGACATTTCAATGAAATTTAAATGTCGGGATCAGTTTATGACCTAAATTGATGCACCAAATATCTGTAACCTCTCACTAATACAATTATCGGGTAATTTTAATTTAGTCTATCAAAGCTTTGATAAAAATTTAAAAGAGAATATATAATGCACCTAGTGTTGTCATTGTTGTGATTCAAACAATTTTCTTTTGCACTTCCCTCACTTTAAAATTGAATGTCGATATTCGACATTTGATATAGTCGAAAGACTCAAAACATCTAATTTCAAGGTGGAACCAAATTCGTTTTTACAGTTACATGTTAATTAAAAGCTATACAAAAGTACTATTACTGGTAATTCTTATGATAAAAATACTCGTAATAAAAAGGAAAAAAACGAATTGTAAAGCAATGACGACACAAAAATAGAAATATTAAAATATTAATTCCAACAAATTTGAAGAACTTACAAGATGTTTCTATTAATAATAAGCTAGAGATTTTCGTGGAAATTCGTATTTATTTTTCTTGTTATTATTATTATTATTATTATTATTTATTATTCATGTTATTTCAACTATTACTAAAAAAGGTCTGCATATATGCAAACTATGTTTTAGCATCCGCGTGTGTTAGATAGATGTGTTATGGTGGATCATAAAATAATAACGTAATTTCTATGCTGCGGTTGTTGGCTTGGGGTGCACCCGTGGCCTAATTTTTTAAAAGCAAATTCCACATTAGAGATTAATATAAGTTGATATGTTTACAGAAGAAGGGTCATATTTTCCTATGTCGTGTAGTTGTCCCTAAGACTATAATGATTGGGAGAGAAATATAAAAGAAAGCTCAAGTCAATTCATTAGTTTCCAAATTAGATCATCATTAGATATGAAACAGAATTGGTCATTTTTGTATTAATAACAAGAAACAATACAATATATTATTATATTAGTAACAAAAGGAAGTAGTGGCCCTCGACTTAGCTTTAATTTGAATTAGCTTTTAATTTGAAATATTGGTACGTAGGTACAAATCAAATCAAATGTCTTTCAAGGTAATAGTAACGATTTTGGCGCCTTTCAACTTTCAATTAGACCACTTATCTAAACTTTTTCCCTTGCTTTTTGCTACTTCTATGTGAAAAGCCCCTGCAGCTACAATTATTGTCAAATCAGAACATTTTACTCCGTCTTTTTAAGAAAAGAAACATTTTAATCTGTCCTTTTATTATGTCAATGTCAATTTAAATTTATGTTTATTTTACTTGTAAATCCATATAAATCAAGTGGGTGTTTGGACATAAGAATCGTAAAATTTAAAAAAAAAAATAAGTGAAAATGGTATTTGAAAATAAGAGTTATGTTTGGACATGAATATAATTTTTGGATTGTTTTTTTAAGTTTTTTTATTGATCTGAATGAAAATATTGAAAAATATTTTTTTAGAGTTTTTAAATTTTTAAAAAATTTCAAAATACATTTTCAAGTGAGAATTTAAATTTTTTTTCCAAAAGCTTTAAGTAAAATTTTGAAAAAAAATAAAACATTTCTAACGTCCAAACGATCTCTAAGTTTCATTTAATTTGCATGTTACCGCATTGGGGTCCAAATAAATACATATGGTTTTCCACCTAGAAAAAAAAAGATATGGTGGCTGAAATTTTCAGCCAAGTTTTCCTAGAAATTTCGCCCACACAATAGGGACCACATAATTTAATTAACAAGGCTTCCAATTATGGAATTAATTTATAATTTTTGAAATTAATATCTACCATAATTAATTACGAATTATTCCATTAAAAATTCATAATTGCACTCCTTATTCAATTTCAAAATTCATCCATTAAATCTTATTTAACTCTCCATGTTAAAATTCAGATACAAATCAATTAAATTAAATTACTGGCGATTTAATTTATTGGTTATTTCCTTTAGACTTTTGCTTAACTTATTTCATGTGTCGGATACAAAATCCACCGGCGGGGTTTACACAGAAAACTTATAAGATTTCATAAAGGTGTATCATCAATCTCTAAACCGAGACATGGATCCATCAACTAACTATTACTTCGCCAATGTACATTATTATTATTATCCAATTTACCAGACATAATGACCCACGACAGAATCTCGCCTTTTAATAAATCAGAATAATAATACTATACACAGCTAATAATAATTATATCAAAATTAAGAGTATAAGTACATTTAGTGGCTAGAGAGTTTATTTTATTAAGTCAATATAAAATACTTATCTCAACCTGGTCCGTTCAATACATACAAAATATACTAGCACAAGAAGTTGAAATACACCATTCCCATAATCAAGATAAATTATATTCAATCTTGTGCTACAATCATTCCTGATGGTTTGTCCAATTGCATCATTAGATTGTGTACTCAAACTTTATACTTATAAGAACCGATGATTTAATCTTCCGTGTATAAGCTAAACTCTAAAATCATCTATTATATAAGCAAAGGACACGGACTATTATATGATCTATTTAAAACTTATTAAAACTGAATAAAAAATTATTTCATAATAAATACTATATCTGAACCAAACCCATGGTTAATAGTATATATCCCAACAATTTTAACACAACACTATCAAATTAATTATAATTTGAAAATATATTATTTACCAAGATATATTGATGGTAATTGAATCAAATAGTGATAAATAATTTAGGGATTCAATTAAAAATACACTATTTTAAACATGTAATAGATTCTTATATTTAACAAAAAAAAACTATTAATTAAACTAGAATGTAAAGGTAAAGAATTATACTAAAAGTGCAAACGATTAATATTTACTATAAAAATTTTAAAATTTTATATAAAAGTATACATATATATAGTTGTAATAATAAATTTAAAATAGCTACTCCTATATTCGATTTGGTTCGATTATTTTTAATTAAAACGAATCAAATTTTATCGGTTTTGAAATTTCAAAACCAAAACCAAACCAAATAAAAAAGTATTGATTTTTTTGGTCGTTTGGTTTGGTTTTCAGTTTGGTTTTGGTTTTTGAATTTTTATGAATACTCCTAATGATATCAGATTACTTTTAGCCCGCGTAAATTATTTATTTTCGATATTCTTAGAAGTATATAAAATTTATATATTTTTATATTTAAAAGTGCTATCTTATCTTTTGATTAGGAAGAAGCACATATCGAGGGTAACGATTGTTTATTAAAAACAAAAGACTCTGGAAGATTAGAAGGAGAAGTGTTATAAGATTTTAATGGAAGCCCCAATAAATGGCGACAATAACTCTAACTATCATAAGATAGCGAAATTCCTTGTCGCATAAGTATCGACCTTGCACGAATAGTGTAATACACACACACACACACATATATATATATATATATATATGTATGTATATATGTTGGTAATTAAATGATTTTATTTACCAACATCAAATCAGTACTATGTCGAAAACTGAAACTGAACACACCTAGTTCCACACAACTTCTTCTACAAGTCTTTTATATCAACTAAGGATATAAATTCATTTCTTCCATTATCTTTTCTAACTTTCTGATTCTTGATCCCCTATTTGCAATTTCTTGTATAATTTGTCTAACTATCACTTCCATTGTCCTTTGCTCTTCTTGAAATACTCTCATGTTTCTTTTATTCCATGTACGGTATACTGGACATGCCAAAGTCAATCTATATACTTGAGCTTTTGAATTGTATCCATTTACTTTTTCTTCAGCCCATTTTACCTCTCTTTGCCACTCCATTGAAGATCTTGTTATGTCTTTTCAATGTAGCAACTTGCTCCATATACTTTCAGCAACTCTACATTCAAACATTAAATGATTTATGGTCTCATCTTTTTCAGTACACAAGGGACAACTTACTTTATCTGTAGATCCTCACGCGTGGAGTCTACTTCTTGAAATACACTCATGTTTCTTTCATTCCATGTACAGTATACTGGACATGCCAAAGTCAATCCATTTACTTGAGCTTTTGAATTGTTTCCTATTACTTTTTCTTCATCCCATTTTACCTCTCTTTTCCACTCCATTGAAGATCTTGTTATATCTTTCTAATGTAGCAATTTGCTCCATATACTTTTAGCAACTCTACATTTAAACATTAACTGATCTATGGTCTCATCTTCTTCAGTACACAAGAGACAACTTACTTCATCTGTAATTCCTCATGCATGGAGTCTGCTTCTTAAAATACTCTCATGTTTCTTTCATTCCATGTACAAAATACTGGACATGCCATAGTCAATTTGAATACTTGAGCTTTTGAATTATTTCCTATTACTTTTTCTTCAGCCCATTTTACCTCTCTTTGCCACTCCATTGAAGATCTTGTTATGTCTTTCCAATGTTGCAACTTGCTCCATATACTTTCAGCAACTCTACATTTAAATATTAAATAATATATGGTCTCATCTTCTTCAGTACACAAGGGACAACTAACTTCTTCTGTAATTCCTCACGCATGGAGTCTACTTCTTGAAATACTCTCATGTTTCTTTCATTCCATGTAAAGTATACCGGACATGCCAAAGTCCATCTATATACTTGAGCTTTTGAATTGTTTCTTATTACTTTTTCTTCAGCCCATTTTACATCTCTTTGCCACCCCATTGAAGATCTTGTTATGTCTTTCCAATGTAGCAACTTGCTCCATATACTTTCAGCAACTCTACATTTAAACGTTAAATGATCTATGGTCTCATCTTTTTTAGTACAGAAGAGACAACTTACTTCATTTGTAATTCCTCACGCATGGAGTCTACTTCTTGATATACTCTCACGTTTCTTTCATTCCATGTACAGTATACTGGACATGCCAAAGTCAATCTATATACTTGAGCTTTTGCATTGTTTCCTATTACTTTTTCTTCAGCCCATTTTACCTCTCTTTGCCACTCCATTGAAGATCTTGTTATGTCTTTCCAATATAGCAACTTGCTGCATATACTTTCAGCAACTCTACATTTTAACATTAAATGATCTATGGTCTAATCTTCTTCAGTACACAAGGGACAACTTACTTCATCTGTAATTTCTCACGCATGGAGTCTACTTCTTGAAATACTCTCATGTTTCTTTCATTCCATGTACGGTATACTGGACATGCCAAAGTCAATCTATAAACTTGAGCTTTTGCATTGTTTCCTATTACTTTTTCTTCAGCCTATTTTGCCTCTCTTTGCCACTCCCTTGATGATCTTGTTATGTCTTTCCAACGTAGCAACTTTCTCCAAATACTTTCAGCAACTCTACATTTAAACATTAAATGATCTATGGTCTCATCTTCTTCAGTACACCAGGGACAACTTACTTTATCTGTAATTCCTCACGCATGGAGTCTACTTCTTGAAATACTCTCATGTTTCTTTCATTCCATGTACAGTATACTGGACATGCCAAAGTCAATCTATATACTTGAGCTTTTGAATTGTTTCCTATTACTTTTTCTTTAGCCCATTTTACCTCTCTTTGCCACTCCATTGAAGATCTTGTTATGTCTTTTCAATGTAGCAACTTGCTCCATATACTTTCAGCAACTCTACATTCAAACATTAAATGATCTATGGTCTCATCTTCTTCAGTACACAAGGGACAACTTACTTCATCTGTAATTCCTCACACATGGAGTCTACTTCTTGAAATACTCTCATGTTTCTTTCATTCCATTTACAGTATACTGGACATGCCAAAGTCAATCTATATACTTGAGCTTTTGCATTGTTTCGTATTACTTTTTCTTCAGCCCATTTTACCTCTCTTTGCCACTCCATTGAAGATCTTGTTATGTCTTTCCAATGTAGCAAGTTGCTCCAAATACTTTCAACAACTCTACATTTAAACATTAAATGATCTATGGTCTCATCTTCTTCAGTACACAAGGGACAACTTACTTCATATGTAATTTCTCACGCATGGAGTCTACTTCCTGAAATACTCTCATGTTTCTTTCATTCCATGTACGGTATACTGGACATGCCAAAGTCAATCTATATACTTGAGCTTTTGCATAGTTCCCTATTACTTTTTCTTTAGCCCATTTTACCTCTCTTTTCCATTCCATTAAAGATCTTGTTATGTCTTTCCAATGTAGCAACTTGCTCCATATACTTTCAGCAACTCTACATTTAAACATTAAATGATCTATAGTCTCATCTTCTTCAGTACACAAGGGACAACTTACTTCATCTGTAATTCCTCACGCATAGAGTCTACTTCTTGTAAGGAGTATGTTTTGCAAAGCTAGATTTAGCACAAACATCCACTTTGGAGTCCCTAAATTATTGTATGTTAACCTCTTTCATGATATTTTTTTATAGTGTCCTCATATGCCTTTGTACCTCTTCTTAATAGAGAAATAGTTCCATTCTTCCCTTTCCTTCATATCAATCCATGATGCCTCTACATATCTTTTTGCCTTAATGATTTTCTGAACTATCTTTGATGCATTGCGTGAATTGGTTTCCCACACTTCTTGCTTCTTCCCATAATACAAATGAATCCACTGAACCCATAGTTTGTCTTTCTTTTTACATAGATTTCATAATAATTTGCAGATTGCAGATTTATTTCATGTAAGCACATCCATTGTATTATATCCACCAGCAGTCTTTGGAGAGCATACTTTGTCCCATGATAGCAAAGCTTTTTTTGAAGCATTTGTTCCACTTGTCCATAGAAAGGTTCTACAGAATGTTTTTATCATCTTTATCATCTTCTTAGGATTTACAAATATCTAAGTATATTTGGATGGAGAACAACACTGTTTTGATTAATTACAACCTTCTTGCATAAGATAGGTTCTTTTAAATCCAGAAGGTAATTCTTCCTAATATTCTCTCCAGAAGTGGTTGACATTGTATCATAGAAATCCTCTTAGTACTGAGTGGAACTCCAAGATATTTGAAAGGCAAATCTCCCCTGCTAAAGCCAGTTACTTGTACTATGTTGTACTGTATATCTTGTGGTACTCCCCCAAAGTATATGGAACTCTTTGTTGTGTTTGCTTTTAGGTTATCTATCTTAGAGAATTCCATGAAACAGTTGAATACCATTTGGATAGAAGTAGTATCTTCTCTACAGAATAGAAATAGGTCATTTGTAAACCCCAGTTGAACGATATTTAGTTTATCACATCTAGGATGGAAGTTAAAATCTGGCTTACACTTCAAAGTCTTGAAACTCCTTGTAAGGTACTCCATATCAAGCACAAAAAGAAATGGTGACAGTGGATCACCCTGTCTCAATCCTCGTCTAGCTTGGAATGGTTCCATTGGTTTCCCATTTAATGAGTATAGAGTAAGATATTGTCCTTACACATACCATTATCCATCTAACAAACTTCTCTGGGATGTTCAAATTATTCAGCACTTGCTCTAAGAATTTCCACTCAATGGAATCATAGGACTTCTGCATATCTATTCTCATCATACATCTAGGTGAGATGCCTGTCCTCCGGTACCCTTTAACAAGTTCATAGCTTAGAATTATGTTGTATGTGATAACTCTTCCAGGAACAAGCCAGCTTGGCTTTTATCTACAAAATGATCCATCACCCTTTGCAACCTACTAATCAAATTTTTTGAAATAATCTTGTATAACACTATGCAACAAGAAATAGGTCGTAAATATTTGATTGTTGAAGGATGCTGAACCTTGTTAATGTAACAATTGTTACATTAATGGGCAGATGCATTTTAGATGTGTTGAAGAACTGAAGCATTGCCTTAGATATGCCTTGACCTGTGATACCCCATGTCTTCTTAAATAACTTTTAATTGAATCCATCACATCCTGGAGCCTTTTGATCATCTATCTCCTTTAGAGCATTTTGAATTTCCTCTGCAGTAACAGGTTCTATTAGCTTCAATTGTTACCTCCTATATAGTACATTTCCCTCCTTCATAATAGTTGGTTGTATGGCTGGTACGATATCAGATGCAAATCCTAATAACCCTTTTATAAAATTTCGCTATTTCCTTTTCTATTTCACTCCCAGATTGAATTATTTCTCCATCATTAGTCTTCAAGCTCCTGATTTTATTGTGGCTTATTCTGTTCTTCATGCTGGCAAAGAAGAATGCAGTATTAGAATCTCCCAACTTCAGCCAGTGATTTATAGATTTCTGTTTATATATGCTTTCTTCTATAGTTCATTTCTCTAGCTGTTGTTTCAGTTCTTTCTCTTCTTCAAACTTTTGTGATGATATGCTTGTAGTTCTCATCTATTGCTGAACTTCATGTAGCTTTTGTCTAGCATTTTTAACCCTCAAATCTAAATATTTTTCAATTTTCTCCAGATTCCTACCATATTTCCTGCTTGTGGTGATTTATTCCATGCTTCTGTTACTACTGGAAGAAAATCCTTATGCTCAACCAGAAAATTGAAGAACCTAAACGGCATTGAGGTCTTTGGTTCTTCTCCAAGCTTAACACACAAAGGGAATGATCCGAGAAGAGAGGATCATAATCACAGCATCTGCGTGTGGCATATTAGTTACCCATTTTGTATTTACTATTGCCCTGTCTATTCTACTGAATACATGTAAGTTAGTCCATGTATAATCCTTCCTACTATTATCATCTCACACATTATTGTATTTGTTAGGAATTCTTTGAAGTCTTTAATTTCATTTTCTTGTATTGAGCTATTATTTATTCTATCTTCCACTGCTAGAATAATATTGTGGTCACCCATGCATAGCTAAGGCTTCGTTTGACATTGGCTCCAGTTTATTAAGTCCCTCCATAAACTTTTCCTTGTCAACCCATAAATGATTGTAGATGTAAATTCTACATTTGTACTACTTCTCCATGAATGTACTGATTTTTTGCTTCCTTCACAGTGAATCTGATTTCAGTGGATCCTAGATAACCCACACTCTACCCTTTCCTCTATCATCATAGTTTGTACACCATTCCCATGTAGGAGCTATTTTTTGTATGATTTTCTGTGAAAACTTCTCTTGTACTCTATGTTCTATAATAGCCATAATACTAATATTATGTTGTTTAATATACCTCTGCATTTTCGTTTGCTTATACACTTTATTTAGTCCTCTTACATTCCAACTAAGGAACTTCATTTAGCTATATTGTATGGTATCCCTTCTTTCATACCTCTCCCATGACTACATTTTCCTCTATCGCTGCTTATCATAGTATTTTGTGTAACAGAGCATGAGTTGTTAAGAACATTAAATCCATTACCCACTTGAACTCCCCTTGTTGATGCTGCTTGAGTCTTTTTGTAGGTGATTTCCCCTTTGCTGCTTGCCACCCTTCATCCTCCTCTGTTGTTGTTTCCTGCGTATTATGCCTTTTGTTTATTAGCTCTGTATTCCCTGCTGATGTTTGATTCTCATCTTTTGTAGAGCCTTGATTCCCCTGCTCCTTTGGTTTCCATTTCTGCTTCTGTTTCTACTGCTTATTCATCTATTATTGTATTTGTTTGACTTGACAGTTATATCCTAGTTGCAAGCAAGTGTTACAGTACATAGGCTTCCAATCATAAGTAAGTGATTGTTCAAATTGCCTGCCACTCTGATCCTTAACTAGTATTCTTATCGTCAATGGTTTTGTGATGTCCATTTCCACAAGAATTCTGGCATAGAATATCTTTTCTACTTTTATAGTACACTCATCGACATATACTAGGATTTCCAATCCACTCCCTACCCGGCTCAATGAGTCCATTCCCCAACAATTCAGTGGTAAATTTGGTAGTTTAACCCACAATGGCAATATTTTCAGGACTTCTTCATTGAAATCAAAGTCTGTTGTCCACACTATAGTAATTATTGGCTTGTTTTTTATTTTGCATGACCCTGAGAATAGTACCTCATTTCTGTTAGTGATATAGTAGATATGCCCTAGATCCAATATCATATTTGAGAACTTGAACATATTTTTGTGAATGTCATTTGATATAAAATATATGGCATTTGATATTCTTTTATCATTATTATCAATTGTTTGATTATTTTGATAAGGTCCTTGATTAAATTTTGAGATTTCTCATCGTGATAGAGATCATGATAATGACAGCAAAGCCTTTTACAATTTAATCTAAATTTGTTCTTGATCGTAGGATTATTAATTTGGATATTAGTAATCCGGTTAGATCAATATTTATGTGATCATCTTTATTGGATAAAGATTAGTTGATCTTATTAACTAAATCACATAGATAGATGGTGAATATAGAGATATGATCATTGAACCGACTCATTGGAAAATTCCTAATGGTTAGAATTACCATAAACTGTCAATAAGATATTTTCTTGATGAATGTGATGTAACTGTTTCCTTTGACTTGAGATCGCCACAGTAATTGACAAGTTATTTATTGTGCTTTGATACTAGACACCTATGGCCCTAGGGCGATAGTTGAAAGGATATTGGGTGCGATTAAATACTTGTAGAATTAGTGATTGATCAAGACGGAATCTGTCAACTCTTGGTAATGAGTGTAAGCTCCATGTTGTCATGAATTATAAACGACCAAACTAAGACCTTGGCCAGGGCAATTGAATGAAAGAAGAAATGAGTTTCTTAGGTCATTCAATGGTCGATTATATTTGACGTGAACACATAGTTGATCACCTATTAGGATTTGACAGTTGAACCATATCCTAGGGTGATCCAGAGCTATAAGGACAGAAGGAATTACTACATTATTCTTCTACTGGTTCTTGAGAGTAAATTGTATACTTCATGCTATCCGGTCGTTAAGGAGTGTTGCTAGACGCCATTCTTGATTAGTATATTGATATGATCAATTTACTACCAGTTTAGTATTGAACCTATGGGGTCGCACACTAACGAGTGTTCTGATCTTTGCTAAAGGATTAATTAACTTATTATTTGATAATTAAATTAAAGAATTTAATTAGTCAAATAAATTTAGTTATTTGTCCAAATGAAATATTAATATATTCTTTGCTAGCACAAAGATTATAATTAATATTGTGAATAAATTGAAGTTTCTATTTGGAATAGAAATTAAATAATATCTCTTGGTTGAAATATATGTGATATATATAATTAATATTATTTTATATAATATATGTATAAATACAATATTAATAAAGACTTGTTAATAAATCTAATTTTGAATTGGATTATTAATTGAAGTTTTATCCTATTTGGAATGGGATTAATATTTTCAATAGGAAAATATTAGATTAATATAAAAGTTTACAAAATTAAAATCCAATTTAGAATTGGACACAAAAAAAAAGGTGCTAAAAATTTTCGTCCCTTAGCAGAAAAGGAAATTTTGAAATTTTCTAACAAAATTTTCCAAAGAAAGAAAATTTGGAATTTCATACAAAAATATTCCATGAGTTTATTTTTGGAATAAACTTTTACCCTAAATAAATTATTACCTCAACCAAATAGGAAAATATTTTGTAGGTGATACTATATAAAGGGTGATGGAGATAATTTGCAAAGTTTTTAGTTTTTAATTTTTCTTGAGAAGAAAACCTACTTTGTGAAAGTGAGAGTGCAATACAAAGCCAAGAGAGAAAATACAATTGCAAGAAAAGTGTTTCTTGTTCTTCTAATTTGAGTTGAGATTTTTGAGAAAAATTTCAACACAATATTCTTCGTTCAATTTGTTCGCGGGTTTCATTGATCAAAGAGTTGATAGCAAGGATCGGTCTCGGTGTGGATACGCATAGAGTCTTCGCATTATCGAAGAAATTTTGAAAAGAAACTCTCTTCACCAGGTACGTCTTAGATCCGATCTTTGACACGTAAATAAATTTTAAACATGAAAAATCTGCCTAGGATTGTTATTGTCTTCCGTTGCGTGTTACGAACACCTATAAGCATATCCTATATCATATTTGATAACTTGAACATATTTTTGTGAATGTCATTTGATATAAAATATATGGCATTTGATATTCTTTTATCATTATTATCAATTGTTTGATTATTTTGATAAGGTCCTTGATTAAATTTGAGATTTGTCATCGTGATAGAGATCATGATAATGAGAGCAAAGTCTTTTACAATTTAATCTAAATTTGTTCTTGATCGTAATATTATTAATTTGGACATTAGTAATCCGGTTAGATCAATATTTATGTGATTGTCTTTATCAGACAAAGATTAGTTGATCTCATTAACTAAGTCACATAGATAGATGATGCATATAGAGATATGATCATTGAACTGACTCATTGGAAATTCCTAATGGTTAGAATTACCATAAACTGTCAATATGATATTTTCTTGATGAATGTGATGTAACTGTTTCCTTTGACTTGAGATCGTCATAGTAATTGACAAGTTATTTATTGTGCTTTGATACTAGACACCTATGGCCCTAGGGCGATAGTTGAAATGATATTGGGTACGATTAAATACTTGTAGAATTAGTGATTGATCAAGACGGAATCTGTCAACTCCTGGTAATGAGTTTAAGCTCCATGTTGTCATGAATTATAAACGACCAAACTAAGACCTTGGCCAGGGCAATTGAATGAAAGAAGAAATGAGTTTATTAGGTCATTCAATGGTCGATTATATTTGACGTGAACACAAAGTTGATCACCTATTAGGATTTGACAGTTGAACCATATCCTAGGGTAATCCAGAGCTATAAGGACAGAAGGAATTACTACATTATTCTTCTCTGATTCTTGAGAGTAAATTGTATACTTCATGCTATCCGGTCGTTAAGGAGTGTTGCTAGACGCCACCCATACTAGTATATTGATATGATCAATTTACTACCAGTTTAGTATTGAACCTATGGGGTCGCACACTAACGAGTGTTCTGATCTTTGCTAAAGGATTAATTAACTTACTATTTGATAATTAAATTAAAGAATTTAATTAGTCAAATAAATTTAGTTTTTGTCCAAATGAAATATTATTATATTCTTTGCTAGCACAAAGATAATTATTAATATTGTGAATAAATTAAAGTTTCTATTTGGAATAGAAATTAAATAATATCTCTTGGTTGAAATATATGTGATATATATAAGTAATATTATTTTCTATAATAGATGTATAAGTATAACATTAATAAAGACTTGTTAATAAATCTAATTTTGAATTGGATTATTAATTGAAGTTTTATCCTATTTGGAATGGGATTAATATTTTCAATAGGAAAATATTATATTAATATAAAAGTTTACAAAATTAAAATCCAATTTAGAATTGGACACAAAAAAAAAAGGTGCTAAAAATTTTCGTCCCTAGAAAAGGAAATTTCGAAATTTCCTTACAAAATTTTCCAAAGAAAGAAAATTTGGAATTTCATACAAAAATTTTTCATGAGTTTATTTTTGGAATAAACTTTTACCCTAAATAAATTATTACCTCAACCAAATAGGAAAATGTTTTGTAGGTGATACTATGTAAACGGTGATGGATAAAATTTGCAAAGTTGTTAGTTTTTAAATTTTCTTGAGAAGAAAACCTACTTTGTGAAAGTGAGAGTGCAATACAAAGCCAAGAGAGAAAATACAATTACAAGAAAAGTGTTTCTTGTTCTTCTAATTTGAGTTGAGATTTTTTGAGAAAAATTTCAACACAATATTCTTCGTTCAATTTGTTCGCGGGTTTCATTGATCAAAAAGTTGATAGCAAGGATCGGTCTCGGTGTGGATACGCATAGAGTTTTCGCACTATCGAAGAAATTTTGAAAAGAAACTCTCTTCACCAGGTACGTCTTAGATCCGATCTTTGACACGTAAATAAATTTTAAACATGAAAAATCTGCCTAAGATTGTTATTGTCTTCCGCTGCGTATTACGAACACCTGTAAGCATATCCTACAATTTCACTCTTCTACATTTCTGAATATTTCCACAAAGAAACCATCATTATGTAGTACACTTTCGGCCTAGATACGAAGTTCCATTGTGATACGATGAACCTCTTTGTAGCTCCAATGCTTGGTGTATCTCCAACTACATACAAAATAATTGCTATATTCCACTTCTGAGTTTCCTTTTCAATTTCATCCTGTTGCAGTTCAACAATTTTCTCTCCATTTTGAATTATTGGTGCCACAAACGATAATCCCATTTCTCTAGCGGCAAAGGTGTTCCCAGCAACCAGATATGCCCAGGATTTGCCATTCTTAGCCTTCTCTATAATAGCGTCAATTACAATTGGTTGCTTCTCGTTGTGAGATTCAGGTTCATGTGTTTCTTCTGCCATTTACTACCCATGTTATTCGAATTCTGTACCTCGAATTAGGGGTGTGCAAAGAAAACCGACAAACCGCACCAATCCGATAATCCGAGTCAAGCCGAGAAAAAAAACCCGACTATGATTTGGTTTGACTTGGTTTGGTGTTGGAAAAAAATACCCGACCATAATTGGTTCGGTTTGGTTTTAACTAAAAAAAGTCAAACTGAAACCAAACCAACCCGACGTTACATATATAGAAATTTTAGATATATTTAATATATAAATATACTTATAATGTAATTTATAAATATTTCTTAAAAATTTCATAATTTTATCTTTTAAGGTATTATTTCAAGGTTGGATTTAAAACTTTTGAATGCTCCAATAAGTTTTATATCCATTAATATTAGTAAATTAAATAATGCTAGCAATCAATACTGATGCTAACAAAAGATATTCAATTCAATATTACAAACGGGAATGTATTGAATGTCTAATTTTTGTTTTGCAATAATTTAGATAAAAATACATAATATATTTTTATTTTGCTTTAGCTTTTAGGCATATAATTAATATTCCCCTATTAGTCTATCTAGTTTAGCTTGAATTAGTGCTTTTAGATTATGTTTATTTTTATTATGGCTTTTTAATTAGCAATATTTATATTGCATAATTTTATTGTCTTTATTGTTGAATATTTTAGGATAATGTCATGAGTCATGACATATCTCATATTTTGTATTATTTTCTTGGAAAATACTTTATATAGTTGTATCTTACTAGGATTAAAGAAATATTTTGAGCATACATATACGTTTTGTTCTACGAAGATTTTACCGGAAAAAATTCCGAAAAAACCCGAATAACCCGAGAAAAACCGGTATTGAAAAACCCGAATTTATTGGTTTGGTTTGGTCTTTAAATTTAATAACCCGACACAATTGGTTTGGTTTGGTAATTGTAAAATCCGAACCAACCCGATCTATGTACACCCCTACCTCGAACTATTGAATTTCAGTATGTTTGGTCATGTATTGTGAATTCAAGCTCTTATTTGTACTCGTCATCGCCGATTTTGAATTCTCCCCAGCCTTTGGTGTAATCATCTCCTTTTCGTGATTTTGAGTTCCTTGAACTGGCGTGGCCTTGCTTGAATCACCATTCATACTTGTTGATGCTATGAATTCAGCTGGGTCTTCGTTACTTTTTTTAGGTCTTCCTCTTCCTCCCATGGCTGATGACACACTTTAGTATATCACGCTAAAATGCATCGAGAGCATTTGGAGGGAGAAAATTTTCAATTCTTGTCTATTCTCATCTATTGTTAATAAAAATTTATATACATAAAAAAAAGTCGGCTATTATTAACAGAGCGACTATATAATATTTGTTTAAAATAATTTTCGTATATAATCTAAAAATTAATTAATAGGTGGAGAAAGTATAATTTTAAAATATTTACCAAATGATAGAGATAATTTAGACCATTTTTCGAATAAAAACTAGAAGTCTCAAGAACAAAAAAAATTTGCTTAGATAATTGCCCAGCCAAAAAGGTACGGCTGTATCCTTTGTATTAGGATATACATAAAAAAATACAGTTGGAATATATATTATGCATTGTTAATGTGATTTGAGGAGAATAATTCAATAATTAAGATATTACAATTTCAATTGTGCAAACGACGTTACCTAGTTAAACCTCTCCATTACCCTCTTCTTAAATTAGATGTATTAATAAGTAAATTCTTTTTAGTTCTGTTGGAAAAGAAAAACAAGGACAATCTGTAATTATAGAAACTTTAAGAGAACAAACGACAATTCAAAGTACAAGACCGTTAATCGTGTACACAATAACAATGAAATAGAGATTATAATAAGCAGTTAAGCATAATATACGCCGGTAAAAAGGGTATTTTAGTCTTCCAGAAATACAAGTAAAGCTCAAGAAAGAAACATTATTCTTGACCCACCACCACACACTCCATCACCTGACCCCCACCCCCTCACACACACTCCCCATGATTCCCACGACCTTTTGAACTCCTCCATTTTCAACACACTTGAAACCACAGCTCAATTTCATCAACATTAAGAAAAGAAGTAGAAGTAGAAGAAGAAGAAGAAAGAGAAGGTGAATTCTGGAAGTTTCTGGAAAGGTAATGCGAGAATGGCTACGTCTTACAGAAACGGCACAGTTCCTAAAGGAGCTTTAAAGATAGATAGGCCTCTTTCTATGAATTCAACTTCCAAATCTTCTTCTTTCAAATCCAAAAACTCCGGTCCTGCTCCGGCATCGGGTATCCGCCGTAAAAGCACCGGCTCCGTCGCTAACTCTGCTGCTTCCACTAAGGATCCTACCTCCGGTGAGTCAACTCTGAATTCGTCCTCAGTTCCTTTATAACTTCACTTAATTTCGTACAACGGTATAATTTTGATCTATTTTTAAATGTTTTTGCGGATAATGTAAGAAAACGAAGCGCTTGATTTAATGAGCTCTCATTTCTTAAGGAATTTACTTAATTCACGAGAAAATTGCTCCAAATGCGTCCTCATTTACTTAATAACTTTACTTAATTTCCTCATTTTATTTTATTTTTAAATTCAATGTAAGAGAACTAAGCGGTTGATTTGTTAGTTGTAGTAGTTGAAAGAGCTCTCATTTTCTCAAGGAATTTAATTAACTTCCGAAAAAATTGATCTCTTTAATTTTACTTGGGCGGATAATGTGAGAAAAAATGATAGTGTGATTGTGTTGTGATGGTTTTGATTTTAGTTAATTACACACAGCTGTTTGATTAGTCAGCCTTTCTGACGAGTTTATGCAATTGAAACATTTAGTCTTTGAGGCATTAAACTAATTTGGAAAACTAAGTGCTTGATTTGTTAGGTGTGATAGTTATTTTAGTTAGGTAGACGAAGCTGTTATATTTATGATGAGTCTAAGCTATGGAAACATGTGAATGCAAAGGTAAAGTAGTACATTAATTTCCTTCAGGGTTTAAGTTAATTTTGAAACGAAAAATTGCTCTCGTGTCATTGTTCTTTTGTTGTTGTAATAGTAATGAACTTTTTCTCCACATAGTAGTTATGATTTAAGTTACTTACAATATGATTTAATTCTAGAACTTATGATGAGGTCTAAGCAATTGCAACATGTGATCCCAAAGCTAAAGTAGGTTTAATAGAGTTGGTAACTGGACTAGTTGTTGGAAACTGAATTTTTTGTTTGAAGAACTTGGAATCTTGGTAATAGATATTGGTTATATTCTGCATTGGCCAATTACCTGTTCAGGATTGTAATGCATAGAAAGGACACCAATAGTGTAGCTAATGAACTAATGAAGTGTAATTGTTAATTCACAATTTTCTGCACTGAAGCTTTTTAAGATTGAGTTTTCTTATAGCATCGAAGTGTCAGTTCTCATTAACACGTGAATCCTACTTTTCGTAAATCAATCAATTGACCATCCTTCGTTGGAAAATTAAACTGCGTATATAGGTAAAATATTAGATTTTAGAGGTATATAACATATATTAAACCTCTTTCTTGGAGAATTTTTTTCACTTTTTTCAAGTTTGAACACCCTTGAGTAAACACTTGGCTTATCTAGTGCAATCAACTACACCTCAATCCCAAGTTAATTAGGGTACGAATCCTCCATATCCCAATTTAATTCAAGTAATATTTAGAGGATGTATCATTTTAAAACTATTTCTTATTCGGCTGGCAACCTAGTGGAACCTTCCTCGTTTACATTACAAAACTTGCTGGGGTTAATAATACGTTTGGAATAATGCGTTCAAATTCTTTTCTTGGGTGCTTTTGTTGAATTGAAGTTGAAAGAAGAAATCTCTATTGCATTATATGTTTCCAAAAGTCCTGTGATTATTTGATTAATCATGGAAGAGCTCAGTTGACTGTTTTGTAACATTTTCAGGACGTGTTAGAGTTGCAGTAAGACTGCGGCCTCGAAATGCGGAGGAGATGGTGGCTGATGCTGATTTTGCCGATTGTATGGAATTGCAGCCTGAGGTATTCCAAGTACATCTCTACCTTTCTTGTCAAGCCAATATCAATACTGTTGGTTTTAATTAATTCTTTTGTCGTCTCCAGCTTAAAAGGCTTAAACTTCGAAGAAACAACTGGGATTCAGACACCTATGAATTCGACGAAGTGCTTACGGAATTTTCTTCACAAAAGCGTGTATATGAAGTAGTGGCCAAGCCTGTCGTTGAGGTTGCTTGCCAAAACCTAGCAATTCGGCTTTTTAATACATGAATTATGAATGAAATGTTCATCTTCTGCATGCTTTTATATAACACATTTAAAGAAAGAGGAAATTTGCTACTGACTAGGCAGCGTCTGACTAATATACTGGGAAAGTTTACTTCAGAGCCATAAATATAGTTTCACTTCGATGCAGATTACAAGAGTTTCAAATGTTATTTTCGAAATACCTAAATTATCAATGAATGACTTAGGTGCCTGTCCATTATAATAAACTCTTCCAGTTCTCACTCTAATCAATTCGGCACTTCCCAATTGACTTGCTTAGTGGCACTGCTGCTAAACATTCCTGAAAATATGCCATACATTTGAAATACATAAGTTTAAAGCACCTATATGCCAAATACGGTAAACAATCTCTCTCTGAGTAGCTTTCTTCTAGAATTTGTAAGATGTTTTTATCTGGCCAATAACGAAGGCCATCTTAGTAAAAATATTTCAATTAATAGCTTCTTTTCTTCTTGAAAAGCAAGCATAAGATCCACAGTAGCGAAACCAGGACTTTTACAAGGGGATTCAAAATATACAGAAAAAAACACATGCAGAAGCCAATAGGATTCGACAGCTCCTATATATACATAAATAATAATTTTGACCTTGTGTATATCATGTAATTTTTCAGAAAGGGGATTCGGATGAACTCCCTTCCACCCTCATAGCTCCATCTCTGAATATCCATAACCACTCTGTAACTTTTAAAAGTGTCTATCGGATTCAATCATATTAGTTTTGTAAGTTGTAATTAATTCCTTGCTCCTTAATATTGTAATTTAGATTCAGAGGTATCAAAATATACATGGTTGAGATTACTGGTTTGTGATATCTCTTGTTTAAACTTTGCTTTTTCCCTTGTATTGTCATACTTCTTAAGATGTTTCTACGAACAATAAATAAGTTCCTTAGATTAAAATCTGCTGCCTGCAACCTAAAGTTTAGCTGATTTGCCTTATGCCACTATTGCATGCCTAGAGTCGGTTACTTTTGTAATTTTACATGGTTATCTAATTGCTTCTGTGTGTGTAGTAAGGTGCCAATTTGTCTTACTCTTGTCTAGTTTCGTACGGCTGTATTCTTTATTTATCTCTTTAAGCCCTGCAGAGTGTTCTGGATGGTTATAATGGAACAATCATGGCATACGGGCAGACGGGGACAGGAAAAACTTACACTCTTGGACAACTAGGAGAAGAGGACACTGCTGATCGAGGGATAATGGTTCGTGCAATGGAGGATATTCTTGCAGAAATAACCCCAGCAAATGATTCTGTCTCTGTCTCTTATTTTCAGGTTGTTTTCTCCTTCTACAGAAATGAGAGTTCCTTTTGTTGAGATTACTTGTATTATCATACCTGATAATAGCTGTGTCAAGTTTCATTTGCATCTTTGGTTGTTTCATGTTTGTTTCTGACTTTAAGTTGTATAAGTATGGTTGGTTACCTGTCAATGCAGCTTTATATGGAGAGTATTCAGGATCTCCTAGACCCAGTGAACGACAACATATCAATTGTCGAAGATCACAAAACTGGAGATGTTTCTGTACCTGGGGCTACTGCAGTGGATATCAGAGATCAGAAGAATTTCCTTGAACTCCTTCGCCTGGGCGAAACTCATCGTTTTGCTGCTAACACTAAATTAAACACAGAGTCTTCAAGAAGCCATGCTATACTGATGGTTAGAAGATTCTATCTCTTGTGGGTTATGCAATTTTTTTTTTCTTTTTTTTATGTTGTGCATAGTGGCTTGACCGTTGTTCTTGAGCCTTTTGCCAATATGCGAATGGACAGGGAGACATCAACAAAGTTCAATGTCACAGAAACGTTTGTTTTCTATCACAGGTACATGTCGAAAGGTCTGTCAAGGGAAAAGATTCTGCTATTTCATCTGAAAATGGGAGTACTTCTCACACAGCTAAAGCATTCAAGCCACCTGTTGTGAGGAAAAGCAAACTAGTTGTTGTGGATCTTGCTGGTTCTGAGCGCATACACAAATCAGGTGTGCTATCAAAATTTCTGGGCAATTGTATCTTCTGTAACTTTTATTATGTATTCACAACTGGAGCATTTTATTTGTGCGTACAGAAAACTTTGTTTTTGTTCAAAGATTATGATAGCTAATAGTTTTACACAAATATTCATACTCATGTTTGAATGACAGTTAAAACAATTCTGTTACTTGAGGCAATGCTAAGTATTACCTAGGAGTTAAGTGAGTGATTGCTTTGGAGAGACTTCAATATGTTTTTCCTTCCCAATCCTTTTGCACTATAGTCACTTTACTTGAATAGGCATATGAGTCTGCTCACCCTTTAACCCTCTTTTGCGGCGATCATTGGGTTTCAACTGGAAAGCTTTTCTTTGTTTCTCTAAATAAAAGCCGAACTGATATTTTGACATTTATGATGCAAGAATGTGGCTACACTTTGGAACTGGTTACTGCAGGCAAAACTGTGACCTATTTTTTGGGTTTGCCAGGCTTGTCGGGGTGGGGTTATCTAAGACACCATGTAGAAGTTCCTAATGTTTCTTTGGAGCAATGAGTTGAGTTCTAAAACAGGATAAAGCTAAGAAGCATTGGTTCTTTGTTTTGTTTTGCATTTGACAGGAAGTGAAGCACATACACTGGAGGAAGCTAAGTCCATTAATCTCTCCTTGAGTGCATTGGGAAAATGCATCAATGCGTTGGCAGAGAATAGTGCTCATGTTCCAGTTCGTGACTCAAAGCTCACAAGGTTGCTTCGAGATTCATTTGGAGGTAAGGTACTTAATAAATCGATTTTGAAGCTTATTCAGGAATAGCAAACACATTCCAAATTTTAACCTCTGCACTTGAAAGCCAGGGAAAACTTATAAGTATCTTCAGTTATGAGAGCCATACACTTCTTTGATTGTAGTTCTTGGAGGCTCAATTCCTGTATCTCAAGGTCTCTAGTGCAATTAAGTTTACAATGATCTAAATCCCAAGTTTTACTTGAGCTTATTTTAAGCACCTTTGATACTGATATTCTTGCATTTCATTAAACTATCTTTAGCTGCGTGTAGAATATTTGGTGTAATTCCACAATACCTTATTTTAACGCAGTAACCAACAACCAAATGACAAAGAATGAAACAGACACAGAGAAATGTAGGGCTCACGTCTTAGAATTGATTTCGGGGACAAATTCTAAGCTCTCCTAACTAGCCGAGTCTAAAAACTGGTACGAAGAATAATTCATGTCCCAGAAGAATAATACATTTTTCCTTGGCTTAACTAAGAGACCCTGTTACAAAGGCGACGGAACTTTCGATGCATTAGTTCTTTTTTAGTTCTTTTAAAAGAAATTCCTCACTATTTCAAGTCCAAGCTACATGGCTACATCCTAAAATGCAAAGTCACTCATAAGGGTGGCAAAATGGTTCACTGAAAACAGTTAACCACCTATATTACAACAACAACAATAATCCAGTATAATCCCACTTAGTGGGGTTTTGGGAGGGTAGTGTGTACGCAGACCTTACCCCTACCCTTGGGTAGAGAGGCTGTTTCCAAATAGACCCCCGACATCCTTCCCTCCAAGAACTTCCCGCCTTGCTCTTGGGGAGACTCGAACTCACAACCTCTCGGTTGGAAGTGGGGGTTGCTTACCATCAGAGCAAACCCTCTTGTCTTACCATCAGAGTTAACCACCTATATTATCCACTAAAAAATGGGTTGGATAGTGAAAATTTTAAAACGGGTCAAATATGGATAAGAACCATATTATCTATTTAGAAAATGGATAACAATGAGTAACCAATGGATAACTAATGTGTAATAGCCCAACCTGCTAGTGATATTGTCTGCTCTGGGCCTAGGCTTTCACGGGTTTAAAACGCGTCACTAGGGTCTAAGGCTTGTTAACATATATATCCAACATCCCTTTTGTGTTTTGCCGATGTGGGACTCTGTCTAAAGCCTGGGGTGTTACATACACCCCCTCTTATGGACTCAGCGTCCTCGTTGGGGTTTGCCCCACCGCATGGGATTTGCCAAGACTCAGCACTGAGGTTTGCCCCGCCTAACCGGGATTTGCCTAAACTCAGTTGAACTTTGACCCACCATCGACATGGCTGACACAACCTGGCTCTTAATACCATCTGTAACAACCCAACCTGCTAGTGATATTATCCGCTCTAAGCCTAGGCCCTCACGGGTTTAAAACGCGTCACTGGGTCTAAGGCTTGTTAATTTATATACCCAACATCCCTTTTGTGTTTTGCTGATGTGAGACTCTGTCTAAAGCCTGAGGTGTTACATAATGGGTCTAACTTTTATATTTGTAAAGCCTCAAATTGGGGGTTCCTCAAGTTAGAGAGACTAAGAATTCTCCCAAAAGTAATCATATACAAGTAATCATATACAAGAACTCATGGATAATATGGGTAACCCATATTATCCGCCGGTTAACCCATTTTTTATCCGTATTAAATATGGACCGTGTCGGATAATTGATCCGTTTTTTCATTACCCGTTTTCGTCCCGAACCATATCCAACCCCACCCGCTAGTTTGCCATTCCTAGTCACTAAGATAACATGCATCATTTTTCAGAGGTATAGAAAAACACTTGTAAAGTCCTTCAACAAGTTTTAAATTAAATTATTTAAAAGTTCTCCTTATGCCAAGTTGCTGTCATATGTAATATTAATTCATTCTTTGGTTACAAGAAGGCTCTCAATGTAACTAAGACATTCGATTAGGGGATTACCACAAATTTAAGTCTTAGGCCGAGGATATCGTATTATAAATCTCCAACTGTTCCATATTTCGGACATTATGATTTCTTTTATGACTTGGTTAACTCAATTTAAGTTCATAGTGCAAATAAAGTGCATTAATTACTGAAGGATTTTATATCCTTTAAGACCAGGAGGTTTTATATAATTTCTGCCAGATACTATAATCTAGTACTGGGTTGGCTTACGTTTTGATCCAGTAAATGTTTTGGGCCAAAAGATTGATATCCTACATAATTTGCTTTCATTTGGAGCATAGTTCCTTCTCTGGAGCTAGACTGCTTAACCTTGCACTGTCCATGAAACTTATGAAAGTAGTCTGCTGGGTGATGTCATCTGTTCAGTACTGTTTCACCTTTGATGCATAATCTCATTAGCCTTTCATTTTGTTTTGGTATCCTACTTAATCACTTATTATAAATCATCACCGTGAGATGATAATTACTTTAAAAAAAGAACATTGTCATTGGACATTGAGAAAGAGCATCACATTGTTGAATACTCACAGGTACAGCAAGAACTTCATTGGTTATCACGATCGGTCCATCTCCACGGCATCGAGGAGAAACGGCAAGCACCATAATGTTTGGACAGAGGGTAATCCTAACCTCTATTTCTTTTCCCATGGGAATGTTTATTGTATGATATATAATTGTAGTCTTTTGAGATCCTTCCAGCAGTGTGGGTTGGCTTATGCTAACTCAGTTGTACTCTATTCTCTGGGTTCTATTTGAATTATCATGCGGTTGTAGAACTTGTATGCATGGGTATAAGAGAATACTAGTAAACTTCTCTTCTTCCCTTTTTCTGCCTTTCACTAGCTAGGACTTGGAGTAAATTATTTGTACTTCTACAGGCAATGAAGGTGGAGAATATGTTAAAAATTAAGGAAGAGTTTGACTACAAAAGTTTGTCCAGAAGACTTGAAATACAGCTAGACAAACAAATTGCAGAACATGAAAGGCAGCAGAAAGGATTTCAGGATGCGATTGAGAGGATTGCCCAAGAGGCTCAGATTCGAATCACTGAGGCTGAAAAAAGTTATGCAGAGGCATTAGAGGTAGGTACATGCTTCGTAAAATATGTGATAATATCTGAATCCTATATAACATGCCTTTTCATGTTTAGTTCATTTTCACTTTGTATTATGTTATGCATCATTTATTGTTCCCCGCCCTAATTTTTCATGATCATCTTTCTGTTTGAATTATGTAGTTTTGCACCACCAGATTATGTGCCATGACCAGGATTTTCACTGTCATTGTCTTTCCTCTCTTTCTGTTCCCTTTCTTCTATCATCTGCAGAGGGAGAGGTTGCAGTACCAGAAAGATTATATGGATGCAATAAGCAAGCTAGAGGAGCAATGGGCAGAAAATAAACAAAAACATGAAAATGAAAAGGCCAAGGTGAGTTCAGAAGAATGCTAGTGCTATTAGGAGAAGAATGAAGTTGAAGTCCACTTTCTACTCTGAAAGATTGGTACTATTGTTTTTCCGAGGGTCCCATTGAAATTGTCCTCAAGCATGGGTTGTTCTAACTTGTGATCTCATAAGCCTCTTCCTTGCAGTTCTTCATGTATGTAATAGACATGCTTGTCTTCTCTTTAAACTTTTACATATACCTAAGCAGCTGTCTGTGACTGTATATGCTCCTCTGAACCTTTGGAATAGTCCTGCAACTATGCTGAATATGTAACTGTGAAATAGCTTTCCTATCATATTTCAATTTCTGGTTCTATGATGAATGTGACTTTGCTTTTTGCTGTCCATCTCCCCCACTTTTCAGTCCTCAATGCTCTCTGCTTCTATGGAAGTTGCTGAGCTTAAGAAGAAGTTTGAAAATGAAACTCTTTTACGGAAAGCTGCAGAAGAGGAAATGGACAATCTTAAAAATCAAGTAGCACAATGGAAAAGGTCAGAGGTAATGATTTGTCCGAAAACTCTTTGGATCATATATATATATATATATATATATATATATATATAGCTGGTAAATTGCTGATGATGTTTGTGATGTCGTAGGCCGCTGGAAATTCTGAGATTTTAAAGCTGCGCCAAATGCTAGAAGATGAAGCATGTCAGAAAGTAAAGCTGGAAGAAGAAATTGCAGCCCTACAAAGTCAGCTATTGCAATTAAGTTTTGAAGCTGATGAGGTAAAACAGTATCTATCTTTAAATTTGTTGAATTTAGTATTCTTGGTGAAATCATTGGATTTATACACCCTTGCCATGGTTGACCACCAGGAAAAAAAAGTTCAAAATAAGCAGCTTTTGTAGGACATGACTCTTTTTTCTTTTAAAGATTCATCATAACTAGATTATCATTACGCTAATCGTCGATCTCTTTCTCACGCCCCTGTATCTTTGGGTTTATGCGCACATTAACCTCATCTTGTAAACCAATAACATCCTTAAAGTTATGTGTTAAAGTGAAACCAGTAGTTTTTCCTTCCAAACTAGCAAGTTCAGCACACTTCAAACTTGAGTGTGGATCTAGTTCTGAGCCTTTTTGCCCCCAAAGTGCTACCACCCCAATATGACCTAGCATATGATGTGTGCAGATTTCAAAACTTGCCATTAGTTGTGGGCATCATTTGACACTTGGTTGAAGAGAAATTACAAAATTAAAATAAATAACAGTTCTTGTATAACCTCTTTATAGATGTGGGACTGTCGTGCCGTGTAAACCAATTCACATTATTGTGCTCTTGGTCTGTGAGAAGTGCTTGAGGGCTTTATGCTTTTCTTTTTCCGGTTTGCCTCTTCTCCACTAATGTATTAAGAACTCTTAAACCTTTTTCGTTTTTTTTTGTGTGTGTGTGTGTGTGTGTGTGTGTGTGTGTTTTGGGGGGGGGGGGGGGGGGGGGTTGGGTTTGGTGAACTGAGCGAATGGCCTGCCCCTGTGATCAGTGTGCTGTATACATCTTGCACGTGAGTTGTTTCTGTTGAAGAGTAGAAACTGAAATTCATGTTGTAGCTTACAGAAGCATGCATCTTTTGAAAAGCAAGCTTTTCAGGTACCTGTAAACCTGCAGATATTAACGTGCTACATGTCTGGGTATATGCACTGCCAAAAATTTCACGTCATATATAGACATGATTGCTGATTAATGAGCATATTTGTCAGTTAAGGTTAACTTACTCAAGTTAAAGACTATTTCTTTTACTTAGACAAGGAGAAACCTTGATAGAGGAGGGACTGTAAAGCTGCCTGGCACTCTAGATTCTCCAATTCCTCCGTTTATGCATCAACATCTAGGAGATTCAGGAGATGGAGAGAAGGCCTCGATGGCAAAACTCTTTGAACAAGGTGGGAGATGGACTTTATCCTGGGAGCTGATTTCATTTTTAACTCTTCTACTCCCTAATACAGCTTTTTTTTTTCTTTCACCAGTGGGTCTCTCAAAGATATTGTCATTACTTGAATCAGAAGATGCTGATGTGCAGATTCATGCATTGAAAGTTGTGGCAAACCTGGCGGCTGAAGGTATTGTTTTGCTATTTCCTTTTCAGTGTTATATCTTTAATTCCTGTCTCTTGCTATTCGCAATCTGTAGTTTGGTGGACGTAGATATTATCTGCTTGGTTGAGATGTGTATACCCTATCAAATGTAGCTATACCTCATGATTGTAGGTGGGATTTGGCTACAAGTCTTATGAATGATAGCTTGTCAACTTTGTACATGAATCTAGTAATAGATATGCAAGTATGACATTTACCAGATAAACATTTGAAGCTGATTTGCATTATCTAAAATATAGTACTCCCTTTTTCCGGAACTCTGTCTAATGTTTCTTAGCTTTCTCTAATTCTATATACCATAATCCTCAAACCCCAATTATTTATTTATTTAACGCTTCACCGTTCAAATTGGAGGCATTAGTCCTTATTTCTTGCTTTAAAGCTCCTCCAGGCAAAAAGTGAAGGACAAGGTGGAAGTCAGTCAATCCAACTCACTTAATTAAAAATATGTCAGTTAATCCAATTCACTTAAAAGTGTTGGTCAATCCAATCCATTAAGACCATCATAGACCTTATAAAGTGTAGAACACTACTACCGAAAACCTAATGGAGGTATACTAAAACAAAAATTAAAAAACAAGCAGAAATTATGTTACATGAAACAGTTGAAAATTTGAGAAATGACAAAAAGGTAGTATCAACTCCATAAGTGGTGGTGACTTTTTTCCTATTCCATCTATTTCAGAGGCAAACCAGGAGAAAATCGTCAAAGCTGGTGGTCTGAATTCTCTATTAACTCTTCTTAGAAGCTCCAATGATGAGACAATTCACAGAGTTGCCGCTGGCGCAATTGCAAATCTTGCTATGAACGGTAAGCTTTTCATCACTCACAGACTAATGAATATTGTAAGTTCAATACTTTTCTTTTCACACTGAAGTTACTCTCTACTAAGTGACATCATTTTCTCAAATGGTACAGAGACAAATCAGGAGCTTATCATGCCCCATGGAGGCATCAGTTTGTTATCAGTCACAGCAGCCAAAGCCGAAGATCCTCAAACCCTTCGCATGGTTGCTGGGGCCATTGCTAATCTCTGTGGAAATGGTATTATTTGTTGCCTTAAGCTGAATATTTTAAGCTCAAATTTCTTTTTATTTCAAGCAATTGAGCAAGATGACTTAAGATCAATGGACATTGTAATATTCTTCTTTCCGATATCAACATCTAACTGTTTCATTTGATGTGGAGCTGTAATAACAGCATTATGTTCTCACTCGTAGTGGTGAAATTTCACCATTTTAAATTTGTTTTATATGATTCCCAACAGAACTGTCCCTCTCTCCCCCTACCCCTTCCCCCTCAACCAAAAAGAAAAAAAAGAAAAGAAAGAGCTTACAGTAAAACAAGAAAAAAAGATGGAACCAATGAGAAAAAAGGAAACATATATTGTTCCATGAGAAATTCCTTACACGATATCCTTAATCAAGTAACCCTGCATTTGAATTTAGTCACGGCCTCACGGGTGATTGGATTCTGCTGTTGCTCACGTCTAATGTATCTTTTAACCTTTCACAGAAAAGTTACAACCAAAGCTACGAGGTGAAGGTGGAGTTAAGGCGTTACTAGGAATGGTCAGATGCCGGCATCCTGATGTTCTTGCTCAAGTTGCTCGTGGAATTGCTAATTTTGCAAAATGTGAATCAAGGGCATACACTCAAGGTTAGTGGTATACAAGCTTGCAGCTTGCATTTTTTCTGCCAGTCTACCTCTCCTCCCTCGCTTCCTGCACTCCCCCAGCCAAACTCGGAATATATGTCACTGTACTGTTTGCAATATTATAGTCAGTATCATAGTTTTGCACTTGTCTCCACTTATACCCAGTTGGGTGGTGTATTGCATGTTCTGGTGAAAAGAGAAGTCTCACTACTATAGTTTCGTGGCATTGCCAATGATCTTACAATGACAGGAAGCAAGACTGGGAAGTCTCTCCTTATTGAGGACGGAACCCTTCCATGGATTGTACAGAATGCTAATAATGAGGCCTCACCAATAAGGCGTCATATTGAGCTGGCACTCTGCCATTTGGCTCAACATGGTAAATAGTAGTTCTGATTTGACTTTTTCCATTTTGCTTGAAACTGTGGATAGTCATGAATGCTTAAACTGTTAGTTACAGAAGTAAATGCAAAGGATATGATCAAGGCTGGTGCCTTGTGGGAACTCGTTCGTATATCCAGAGATTGTTCACGAGATGATATAAGGACTCTTGCATATCGCACGCTAACTTCCAGCCCAAGTTTCCAGGCGGAACTCAAACGACAGAGGATAGATTATGGTTGAACATTTCATGTGTTATCAAGACAAGATGGTTTCGAATATGGAGATAGTTATTAACATAGGTAGCTGATTCTTTTCACAGGAACGACTGTTTTATCTTCAAGAGGTGACATTGGTTTTCATTCCTATTAAACTCTCGTTGAGATGCAGTGAGGGTTTCAAGTTTGCAACTAACAGAAAAAAGTGATCTTGTAAATTTGCTTGAATTAGTAGTTAGGTCTCACTGGAGTAAGATCGGCTATAAATGTAAAGGTTTGGATTTGTTTGTTCATATATCAAATGAAGCGTGTAGGATGTCATTTGACGTTGCATTCTGGAAAATAAGGTATGTTATTTGTTTTACATACGAATTTTCTGACGGTGTGTGTCACATGTTCAATGAATCATGGAATATTTGATGTAAAAAGAACACGGTATTGAAGGGGCAATAGTTATAACAACAACAACTACCCAGTATACTCCCACCAGGTGGGGTCTGGGGGGCAATAGTTAGTTTGTGGTAATTATGCATTATATTGTGTAAATTTTGACCAATGTAAGTACATCTCAGATAGAGATCCCTTGCAAGGATTCAGTATGCTAAAATATCTCGTTGCAATTCGAGTGCATGTTTTGATCTGATTTCCATAATAGCAGTGATGGCTTGATTCATTGGGTATACATAGTGCCTGTTTTTTAGTCATATTGCTCATTTTGGGACTCTTTGTTTACGTTGTCAATTATGTGAATTATGCACTCGGTTTCCACTAAAAACATTTGTGTTGATTGAGGTGTAATTTTGTACCATATTATTAATTGTTACAATGGTTGTCTTTTTGTATTTGTCAAGGGCGTCGTTAATAGTCGCCACAGCTCAGCGTTCTAATCTTGAATAATATTTTATAAGTTTATCTTCTTCATCTTTTTCTTTATTCTTCTAATTTTGTATTTTATTTTTGGTATTTTCTTTCATTTGAAACGTTCTGTTTGGAGTTAGTGTTTTTCTTGGCTCCCCATTTGGCAGAAGACTTAGTACATATTGTTCAAGACCTCATATTTCTCCCTTTTTCAGTCACTAAATGTTTTTTCATGAAATCATATTTTGGAGATGCGAGTCCGAGACCAGAGGAAAAGGAGTCATGTAAAGCCTAAAGGAGAAAACGGTTACTAGTGAAATTTGAACCTTGCTTCGTTTTAATAAATAACAATAATTACTACGCCTCAGTCCCAAATAAGTTGAGGTCAGCGTTATGAATCCTCATTTCTTAATCACAAATAAATTGAGGTCCGCACTATGAATTGAAAATTAATGGTGAATTTCATATTTTAGAATCTGAATTCAAGGAAGAAGATGATGAATATCGAGTAGAGAGAGGTTAGAGAGAGAATGAGTGGAGAAGAAAAATGAACTTGTTACTTTCTTATTATCCAACTAATTACATTTTACAATATATATATATATATATATATATATATATATATATATATATATATATATATATATATATATATATATATATATATATATATATATATGTGTGTGTGTGTGTGTGTGTGTGTGTGTGTGTGTGTGTGTGTGCGTGTGTGTGTGTGTGTAGGTAATTAACTGAAAAATCTGAACTTAACTAACTAATGGAAATGACTAACGGAAGGAGTGAAAAGACTAAACTACCCTTATTCATTAATACCTATTTTACTCCTTTATCAACACTCCCCCTCAAGCTAGAGGTGGTGAGAAAAATGTTTAGAACTCCTACCTTGGATATTAGATGTTCGTGTTTAATTCTAGTGAGACCTTTAGTAAGTATATCTGTAGGTTGATCTTTGCTGGGGATGTACTTTGTTACTATCAGACCTTGTACTATTTTTTCTCTTATAAGGTGACAATCTATTTCGATGTGTTTGATTCTCTCGTGGTATACAGGGTTAGCTGCAATCTGAATAGTAGCTTTACTATCATTGTATACTTCAATGGGTTAAGTTACTTAACTGCCATTTTCTTTCATTTGACCTTGTAGCCAAATAAGTTCAGCTACTGTGGCTGCAATGCTTCTGTATTCAGCCTCTGCAGAGCTCCTAGCTACTGTCGTTTGCTTCTTTGATTTTCAATCTACTAATGAGTCTCCTATCTTGATTAAGTACCCTGTTACTGATTTCCTGAAAATGAGACATGTTGCCCAGTCTGCATCATAGTAGGCAGTAATGTTGTTGTTGTTTGAACTGGATAACAGAATCCCTCTTCCTGGTTGGTTCTTTATATATTTGACAATCCTCATTGCTTCTTCCATATGTGATCTTTTAGGTTGTTGTAAAACTGACTGAGTGTTTTAATATTAAGGAAATATCTGGCCTGGTCATAGTTAGATAAAGTAGTCTGCCTATCAATATTTGATATGAGTTAATATTTGCAAGAGGATCATCTGTAAGCTGGTCTTTGCAGGATCATCATATTCTTTGGTTGTCAATTTTGTACTAGTGTCTTGTGGAGCAACTATGGGTCCAGCAGCACTTAAACTAAGTTCTGATATAATCTCTAGAGTATATTTCCTTTGATGCATTAGTATTCCTTGTTTTGACCTTGCAAACTCAATGCCTGAGAAATACATTAATTCACCCAGATCTTTCATTTTAAACACCTGGTGTAAGTTGTTCTTTGTTTCTTAAATCAATTTCAAGCTATCACCTGTTATCAACATATACCAAAACCACGGTGATACCCTCAGAAGTCTTCTTTATAAATAAAGAGTGATCAAACCGACTTTGTTTAAAGTCAAATTTTATTAGAGCTTCAGTTAACTTTGCATTCCATTGTCTTGAAGCTTGTTTTAAACCATACAAGGATTTGATGAGCCCGCATAATTTCACCCCTGCCTCTTAAATCCTTGTGGCATCTCCATGTATATTCCATCATGTAAATCCCCTTGAAGAAATGCATTATACATATCCATTTGGTGTATATGCCACTTTTCTTTTGCTGCAATTGCAAGGACTGTTTCATAGTTTTCACTTTAATTACTGGAGAAAACGTTTCTTGATAATTAATTCCTTCTTTTTGACTGTACCCCTTTGCTACTAACATAGCTTTAAACCTCTCAATTTCACCTGAGACCTTGTACTTTACTTTATAAATCCACTTACATCCTATTGGTGTTTTTCCTTCAGGTAAGGAGATTATTTCCCATGTATGATTATTCTGTAATGCATCTATTTCTGTTTTCATAGCCACCTCTATCCATCTAGGATCCCTTATTGCTTCTACATAAGTTGTAGGCTCAGTAACAGTTGAGGATGTAGCAATAAATGCTCTATATGATGAAGACAAACCTTCATAACTAATGTAGATTGATATAAGACATGTAAATTTTTGATGAATATTGAGTGACACAAAATCACTTAGCCATATAGGTGGTCTTTTCTCTCTGTCAGATCTTCTATGAACTACTGGCTTTGGGCTTTGTATAGCACTTGTAGTTGGCATTCATATCTCTCAGAATCTCCATGTTTAGGTTCTTGATATACATAGTCCGTGACTTGATTCTCACTAGAGTTACTTTGTATAGGTTCAGGGATATGACCAAGTTCAGTTTCCATACTATTATTTAAAGGTTGAACTTCTATCTAATTAAGGATATGTATATGATCAGGAATTGATAATGAAGATCATGTAATTGAGAATTGGAAGTAGGGAATATAGGAGTTGAATAGTCTTCTTTACTTTTGAAAGGGAAGACATCTTCTCTGAAAATTACATCTCTATTAACAAAGAATGCCCTATCCTGTAGGTCATATAATAGATATCCTTTCTGAGTTTCAGCATATCCCATATGAACTGCAGCTTTGGATCTTGAAGAAAGTTTGTCATGTTGATGAATGATGTTAGCATAGCATAGACATCCTAGTACTCTTAAGTGAGTATAGGAAGGAGATTTCTAATATAGATTTTCATAGGGGCTCTTATTGTTGATGACCATACTTGGAAGCCTATTTATTAGATAGACAGCTGCACTTACACAGTAACCCCAAAACCTTATAAGCATTTCAGCTTGAAATCTAATTGCTCTGGTAACTTCTAAGATGTGCCTGTGCTTTCTTTCAACAACTCCATTCTGCTGAGGAGTGTAAGCACATGAAGTTTGATGAATAATACCATACTTCTTCATTGCATACAGAGTTTATAAACTCAGTACCATTACCAGTTCTGACAGTTCTAACAATTTTGTCAAACTAATTTTTAACTAGAACTAGAAATTGTTGTAGCACAACACATACTTCTGACTTATTTTAAGCAAGAACACCCAAGTCATTCTTTAAAAGTCATCCACCACAATTAGGAAGTACTTATTACCATTATATGTAGGAGTCTTGTATGGTTCCCATAAATCCATATGAACTAGATCAAACTTGCTTACAGATTTAATGCTATTGATAGGAAATGGTAGTCTTGACTGTTCAGCACAAGGACAAACTACACATTGCTTTACTATATCAACTATAAGATCAGTTTTGATATGAATTAATTTTTTGAGAATTGTAGATGAAGCATGACCAAACCTCTTGTGCCAAAGATATACTTCCTTTGTTGTAGTTGAGTTATTCTGGTCACTTTCCTTTGTTCCAGTTGTTACTGCTACGGATGTTCCAATCTTTTGTCTTTCTAGTATGTAAAGACCACCATCCTCTCTACCAATCACCCTCACCTTCCCACTGAAGAGTTCTTGAAACACACAAAAATCAGCGAAGAAGGCTGCTGAGCACTGTAATTCCTTTGTCAGTTTAGAAACTGATAATAAATTGAATTTGAATGATGGAACATAAAACACATTAGTAATTGTATTTCCTTCTGATATAGTGTTATCCCCTGTGTGTCACATATGAAATATCTCCATCTGGCATGAAAAGTTTCTTTGGTTTTTCAGACTCAATTATACTCGTTTAGCATATTCAAATTTTCCACCATGTGGTTTGTGACTCCTATATCCATTATCCACTCTTGAAGACTATTAGATACCATCACAACACAACTAATACCTATTGTATTGGCTGCAGGAGTTGGGATTGTGCTTGAGACCTGACTAGTTCCAGACGTGTTGAGGAGCTGAAGTATTTGATCATATTGCTCTCTTGAGAATGTGCATCCTGTCGTTTGATTCAGTTGATTGAAATTGAGTTCATTTACAAGTGCTTTGTCCTCAGATCCCTGACTTATACTCATATTAACACTTTGTAAAGGACCTCTAGTTTCATTATAACTACTATATGTCTCCTGCATCATATTATCAGTCATAACATTGTATGCAACATTGGTTCCAGTTCCTCCTTTCTTTTTTAGTCTATAGTCAGGAGAATAGCCCACTATTTTATAACAGTTTTCTTTGCTATGTCCATTCAGTTTATATAAGTCAAACTGAACATTATAATTTTCTTGAATCTTTGATTTCCTGTGGATCTTGAGTATATGAATGCATTAAAGTTTCCTGACATCATTGCAGGATTAGCACCTAGAATTCCCGTGGCATTAGTTATTGACTTCTGACTTTTATCACTAACTATCATAGCATAGTCTTGATTAACTGTAGGAACTGAGATTCTCATTAGAATCTGACTCCTGGCCTGCGCATACGAATCATTAAGTCCCATTAAAAACTGATACAACTTAAGTTTTTGAAGATATACCACAAATTCCTTAGATTTTGGGCAATCGCAACCTAGTGCAAGCACTAAGGCGTAAAATTCTTCCCACATATCTTTTAATTTTGAGAAGTACACTGAAATAGACGCAGTACCTTGAGACAATGTTGCAATTTCATTATGCAGATTAAACGAACTTGAATCATCTACCTTATTCAATCTTTCAGACAAATCTTTCCAAACCACTTGGGCACATGAAGCATACATAATTCCTCCTAGAAGATTATTGGACACAAAATTCATAATCCACGAGAGTGAAATTGCATTTACTCTCTCCTAATGATTCCACAGAATTTCTGGAAATTTTTCTTTCTTGCATGAGCCATCAATCAGACCTAACTTGTTTCTTCCTAATAAGGCAACACTCATAGATCAATTCCAGGTAGAGTAATTTTCAATACATGTGAGTTGAAATAAAATTATGTGACTGCCGCTCACATCAACTGGATATAAGAGCAGAGGATGATTGTAGTCTACTCCAATTGGTTTATTTCCAGTTCCAGTCGTTAGATTTACAACTCCAGGATTCAACTGATCTCTTGCATGTCGTTGAGAGATAGATCCATGACTTGAATTTTGTTCATTTTTCATTGACAAGATTTCACAAGATATTGGAATGAATTTTCAGTAAACACTAGAGAATAAGAAGGATCGATAACACGAGCTCAGAATTTCAAGCACTGCCGTTATGATACCATGAAAATTAATGGTGAATTTCAGATTTTAGAATCTGAATTCAAGGAAGAAGATGATGAATATCGTGTAGAGAGGTTATAAAGAGAATGAGAGGAGAAGAAAAATGAATTTGTTACTTTCTTATTATCCAACTAATTACACACACACACACACACACACACACACACATATATATATAGGTAATTAACTAAAAAAATTAAACTTAACTAACTAATGAAAATGACTAATGGAAGGAGTAAAAAGACTAAACTACCCTTATTCATTAATACCTTTGTTACCCCTTTATCAATATGAATCCTCATTTCTTTCACTTGAATACATAATGAAATTAACAACTCTTGAGGGAAGCCAATGTCTCGGTTTCTCGGGACTCGTTCGAATAGAAATTTTTTGCTAAATCATACTATATTATAAGCATGAACAATTTTAGGTGAAGTTAGTTTATTATTATGGCCTTTAAAAACTAAATGACCAAATAACCGTCTAACTAATATTAAAATTATCTTCCATTAAAGGATATTTAGTACATTAATTGATGTCTCTTTAAGTGATTTATTCCAACTAATAACACCTTAATTATTCAGAAAAGAATATTAATAATAGATGCCCTTTATGTTATTTGAGTATGATGTTTAGTTCTTTGGTCTAAAGTATCAACTTTAAAACTTTGAGGGTGAAAGCATATTTTTCGGTCATTCTTTTAACTAGGGAAATCACGTTACCTCTCCACCCAAAATTATTGATGAGTTGTTCAAAGTACTTTTTATTCATCTGGAGGCTAGGTCACAACAAGGTCTACTGAAGAAATCAGAAGTGTTTTAGTCTGTATTATTAGAAATTAAGGGGTTCCCTCTTGTCCAACTCTTTTTGAGTGTCCACAGTTGCTTCGTAAGTTTCCTTACAACTTCCAATACACATATATATCACCTATTTTGTGGTTATGAATAACATATAAATATAAAAATTGTTAGGAGCCTAACAGAAGGTAGATATTAAATAGTGGCAATATATGTAAGTTTTATTCATCTGAGTATAAAAGCCATATTGGCCTTATTGAAATTGAATTTTAGTTCTCATATACATAAAACAACTGAAGGTTTGCGGTATTGCCGTTGATACTGTTCTTCACGTTTATACAACCATTCTCAGATCAGTACTGAAATGAGTCAATAATTATGAGGTTTCATAAATGCACAATGAATTTAGCTATTTAATTTGGATCTTATGGATACAAAAGGTGTGATAACTGTTATGTAATTTAATTTAGATCATGGCTAGAGAACGTGTGATAGTTGTTACCTGATTTAATTGCTAATTAATTATTTTATCTGTTGCAGAATATCATTAAACTACCGAAGAGCTTATATAAATGGATTCTAAACCAGTAATATGCATAACCATCACCATTAGCACAATTAATAGAGGAAAGTTGCAGTTTCAATTGGTAATTTTTCTTTCTTTTGTTACTTCATATGAGTATTCTTGATCTCGATTCTTGAAATTGAATACTCTATTTATGCGTATTCTTATAAATCTACACTCTCTAATGATTAGCAAAATCTTTTATAAATTTCATAAGTTTTTATTTCAGTTTATACCTGAAGCTCTCTTTAGAGAGATGTTATAAGCCTAATAACTACTCTTGAACAAAGTTCCTGTTTAGTAACCACGTTTAGTACTTGTGTGTTAAAGACGTGCCTGTGTTTTTCTTGTATGATCTGCAACAAGGTATTATTTAATAATTCTATAGATGTCATACTTTAACCATATTTTGCATAAGAAGTTAGTTTTTTTGTTCGTTTTTGTTGTTGATTAAGTTATTTTAACTATGTGAGACGTGTTTACTGCATGATATTTGCTATTAAAAAGTTAGCTTATGTTTTTGCTAATTTGTATCACGCTTCTAAATCATTTAATTTTGATTCTACATAAAAAGATATACCACATAATTAACAGATTCAAACAATATCAAATAGGACTCTTATTCATTTTTAACTTATACTTTTCACTTTTAAAATTTCTGTTGCTTGTAACGATGCAACTCTAATATGATTCAAATTAACTATACTACTTGCAGATTTCTCCGTCGCATTTAACAAGCTACCTGTATTACTGCATCACAGAATTGGTAAAATTTTTACGCTTTTGTAATTACTATTTCTTTTCAGATTATTAAGATAATGGTACATATTGCCAGCTGAAGTTTAATAGTGTTTTATTACCATTTTAAATTATTGAAATTAGATAGGAATAAGTTATTTTTACTTTATATCTATATATAGTATTTGCATCTACTTCCTAGCAACTATAGGGTAATCATAATGGCAAGCGAAGAAGAACTAGAAAACCAATGCGTGCCTATTGGCAAGTTGCAAAAATTTGCAACAGAATGGGTGATTAAAGTTTTCTTAATTCGAAGAGGCTTAATAAAAGAGTACAAAAATTCAAATGGTGAGGGTGTTCGCTGGCTGCTAATATTCGTTAATAAAGAGGTAACATTAATTTAATCTGGTATTATATTTATTGGTTGCGCCATTAACTCTGTTGGTGACTCTATTGCTCTTCTGCCTTGATAAAGAAAACAAAAATACAAGCTACTCTCTTCAACAAAGATGTTGAGTCGTTGAAGGAATTTTTCGATTAAAATGATAGCTTTTACATTATAAATGGAAAGATAACCGAGGCAAAACCTAACTTCTTATCTGTGCACAAGGAATTTGAAGCAGCCTTTAAATGCAACACTGAATTTATTTCTCAATATTTCTCGAATGATTTTATTTCTTTTAAGGAGGCAGAAAATTTATCAAATGGGACTTTATTCGGTAAATACATAGATATATTTATTTACTATTGCCACCTATAATTATTAGTTATCTTATATTTCATATTTCTGGTTTGCATCATAATAAAAGTTAAAGCACTAACTGGAGAAGGTTGAAGCATAAGGCGAGAAGTAATTGTCACGGACGAAAGGTAAGTTAAATATTACTTTATAGTTGTGGATTAAATATTCCTTCTTCTCCTACCAATAAGGCAATCGAATCTGCAGTATTTTCTCTATTTTTTGGTTGCTTGAACTTCCTTTTCAACACTGGTCATATGCTTCAACAGATAATACTTTAAACTAGGAACTTCTCTTTCATATTTTCTTTTTCGATCAGTTGCCACAATACCCAAACTGTCTGAGCTCTTGCGTTCTATATCACTAAGTTTTTCATTCTTCCTCTTTGCCTCTTCAATTTCTTCTCAAATTTTGAAAAACGCTTCTTCATAATACTTGCTAGATGATGGCCTGAATTTGTATGGTGTTCTGATTGAACAACTTTATCACCAGATTTATCTTGCCTTTGCTGAGCTTCATTCCTGATCTTTTTGGCTTCTAATATATCAATTTCAGTTCTTATTAACGGCTTACCAAAATCTTATGTAGGCTTGGAAGTTCATCAGTTCTCCTGCTTGTCTTCCCATTAAGATTATAGTCCTTAAATACTCCGTTTAAAATAGAAAAGTTAGATTCATCAACAAAATTTTACTACCTTTTGTAGTAGTAAAATCTAACTTCTATGATATATAGGTATGATCGAAAAACTTTTACTTTGTGGGGAGACTTAGCTGAAATTGACGGGGAAATGTCTATTTACCAAGGTATAACATTGCACATCTTATCTATTTGCATAATATTTTTTACTATGTTAATTTATCACTAAATTTGTTGCTCCTTCCAAATAGGGGATTTTGTCCTCTCAACAACTTCTGTAAGTAGCATCCTAATCAATTCTAAATTTCAAAAGGCCCAAGATCTCCAGAAATGGTAAATATATTGTTCATTCTGTACTTAGTTATATACTACGTGTATTTAGGTAAATGTGTTAAAAATATTAAAATACTACTACTATGCATGCATGACAAAATAAAGGGAGAAAAAAAATATAAGTTTAATGCCAAGTAGACTGATGTGAAAAGCCAAAAAATCAAACTAAGTCATGTTATAGATGGATCACTTGACAATGAAAAGGTACATTATCCTTCCAAATTATTAGCAGGATGTATACTATTTTATATGTTTACAACCTAATAAATTATGCGCCTGATAATTTACTTTCAGGATATTTATTGTAAGTTCAATGCCACAATTGACGACATCAAAAATAAAGATGACTCGTGGTATCCTGCTTGCTCTAGACGAGTGACTGTAATAAAGAGTACTGCAAGTTGTGACAATTGTATGAGAGATGACATTGATCATGAGGAGAGGTAAGATACATGAAAAAGTCCAAACAATATATTTTCCAGAACAAGTAGATGAACATTTCATGATTTAATTCCTAATTTGTGCTTTAGATATAGGTTGACTTTTGATGTTTCTGCCAAGCAATACTATATCAGTATTACACTATTTGATGCTGCACAATATTTCTTTGGTATCGACGTCAAGGAGTATATTTAATCTACATCTGAAAAGGTTACAATCCTATTTTTTAAACCAAAATATACAACCCAAACAAATTTATGACATATTTAATCAATTTCTAACTATTTTATGTGATTTTTTACTATAGAAAGAGGAATCCAAGTACTATCGCAAGTTGGTATTGAGTAAAGGGAAAAAGTTTTGTTTTCTTGTAGACTCATCAGAAAATTACAAAAGAAGAAAAGAAAATGAATTTGATAGCCGCAGAGATTCATGAAGTTAGAAAAATTTTTGTAACTGGTGCAACTGGTGATATAGAAGATGGAAATATATCAATAAAGCTAAGCAAGAAGACAAAGAAAGATGAAGATAACAATGAAGAGGAACACCGAGTTAGTAATAAAAAGTTCAAAGTGAAAAAGATTTAGTTTGTTATTATCTAAGAATTATATTAGCTATGTTCTTTGTTAGATGTTTTACTTTTCTAATAGGAACAACTTTAGCTGGCATAGCTTTAAAAGTATTGTTTACTTTTCAATAAGTTATAAATTTTCTCATTTTCTATGCATTCGATGTGTTCACTTTACTTTTACCTTATAGATTAACTATCTTCGTTTCGTTTGTGAAAAAAAAAATAAAAGTACATTCATTCAATAAAAGACATACTCCATTCCACGCTATAGGTACAGTAACTTTACGTGAAAATAATATCTACCTTAAAATAATAATTAAAGATAATCTTTTAACTTATCAATATTACTAACTATAGATAATTATCTATCTCTAACAGTTGTCTTTTTACAAGTTTGCCTTCGTGTTATCAAAAACCATATGAGATTTAAGAAGATGCAAATGAATTAAAGGCCAGTAGAGTGAACGAAGTGGAGATGTCAGCCCAACCAATAATCAAAGGAAAATAATCGTAATAGGTTAAGACTATCAAATTTAAGGTAAAGTTGTTTATACTGTTCCTCTCTATTCGTATAAGTTATTTTTAATAGAATCATGCATATATTGTTCAAAAAATTGGTACTGATTTATTCTATGTTATATTTGGTTCTTTACATGTATTAATCTTGCCAAAAAAATAGGAAAAAAATAAGAAGAATTGAATCAAATTTGCTTGTGCAAGAACCTAATACTATTTTTTAAAAATAAAATATATCTTTTTAAAATTAATTATGAGGTACACACAATATGCGTACCTAAAATATAAAAGATACACTATTCCATCACGTGAAATATTAACAAGTACTATTAACGATTACATTTTATGTGAAACAGAATACTATTACATAAGCGACAAAAATATCAGAACAAGGTAAATACAAAATAATTATTAGTTTTTGTTACGTTAAATGTTGACAGTTTTATAAAATTAATTAATTGACATCCTCTTGATAGATCAAATAAAAATTGCATATGCTCTCCGAAAGATGAATAGATATTTCACAACAACTACATTCAAATTGCCCGAGGGAAACCAAGATAAACAAGAAGACCAATTTAGCGGTACATCTAATACGCCAAACACATAATCTTTATCTGTGACGATCCGATCAGTTATCATATGAGTTACCGCCTCTTTTTTCCTATTTTCTGCTTCTTTATGCTTCATTATGAGTGTTTTGTGTGAACGGGTTGATTTGGAATTGAGAAGGAAATGAGACACTTAATCTCTTTAAGGAAGGCTTGTTTTGGAAAGGTCAACCAAACATTGACTTATATGCTAGGAGGATCGGATGTCAATTCTGATGATTTGGTTAGCTTCGGGGGATGATGTGTGACTTAGAAGTATGATCGGAAGGGATTTTGGAGGTCCGGTGTAGAATTAGACTTGAATTGGCGAGGTTAGTATTTTGGCGAATTCCGGTTGGTGGATTAGATTTTGATCCGAGGGTCGGAATAGAATTTCGAGAGTTGTTGTAGCTTCGTTAGGTGATTTGAGATATGTGTGCAAAATTTTAGGTCATTCAGAGGTGTTTTGGTTGGGTTTTTGATCAAATGCGTGTTTTGGAAGTTTTAGAAGAACTTAGGCTTGAATCCGATGTAATTTGATGGTTTTAGCGTTGTTTGATGTGTTTTGATGATTGGAACAAGTTTGAATAATGTTTTAGGATGTGTTGGTGCTTTTGGTTGAGGTCCCGGGGCCTCGGGGTGATTTCGGATAGTTAACGGGAAGTTTTAGTTTGTGAACTTAAGATTTTTGCAGCTGCTTCTGGTATTTTCGCTTCTGCGGAAATGGGACCACAGAAGAGGTACCGCAGAAGCGAGTTTTGAGTCGCAGAAGCAGCAAGCATTGCAGGTGCAGAGTGGCTGACCACGTCAGCGGAGTCACAAATGCGACGAGTTAACCGCAGATCCGGAGTTTGGAGAAGTTAGAGGGAAACCGAAAACGCGGAGTTTTGAACGCAGAAGCGGGAGTTGCAGATGCGGCTAAGGAGCCGCAGATGCGGAAATGATCGGCCACTGCTACTTAATTTCCCCTTCGCGAAATTTTAAAGGGTTTCATAATTTTCACTTCGGAATTGGAGAATTTGGGCGAGTTGGAAGAGAGAAATCAAGGAACTTCTTTGAGGTAAGGATTTCTGAGTCTAAAACACAATTCTATGGTGTTATTACATGAAATTAGACTGAAAAACTAAGGAATTAAGGAGTAAGAATAGAGGTTTAGGCTTGAACTTAAGAGAGTTGAGAATGAGGATTTGAGGGGTCATTTGGACTTCGATTTTGGTAATCTTTATATGTATAGACTCGTGGCGAGATAAGGAATATGTTGATGTTAAATTTCTAATTTTCGTGAAGTGGCCCCAAGGATCGGGTTTTTCCAATTTTGGGATTTTGGATGTTTTTCAATTATTTTCGATTGAGTATTGTTCTTTTAGCCTATTGTAACATATTCATTATGATTTTGGCCAGATTCGATGCACGAGGAGGTCGATTTGAAAGGCAAGGGCATAACAAGCTAGGATTTTGGCCGGCGTGAGGTAAGCAATAGATGTAAATGCTATCCTGAGGGTTTGAAACCCCGGAATTGCACATCGTAGTGCTATATTGAGGTGGCTTGCACGCCGGATAGTGAGCGTGGGGTAGAGCACCGTTGGGGATTGTGATTTGGCTCATCTCGGTAGATGAATATACTACGTATTTAACTGAAAGTTAACTATTATTATGATTTGAGATGATCGCTATGATTGGGCTTTGTGCCAATTGATCGAATCCTTCAGGGATTGCTATTACTGGTTTCTTACCATTTTTAAGTATTATTTAACTCAGTCCTGACATTTAATACTATTTTCAAACTTAGCCATCTTTTCTCAAACTTGAAACTTAAATAATATTTCTAGTGAAGTTTGGGCATATATATATATATATATATATATATATATATATATATATATATATATATATATATATATATTATTGTGCCCGAGAGGGCTTATGTGATTCTGGACTGAGCATGGGATCGGCTACGCGCCGCAACAGTATTATATTGATATTGATATGAGGCCGAGGGCCTAGTTGATGCCATGAGATGACTTACATTGCACTTGGGCCGTATGGCCGCTCCTGGAGTCTGCACACCCCAGTGAGCGCCGTCGATGATAAATAAAGGGAGCGGGCTGCATGCCGCAGCGGGTACAAAAAAGTACCAGACTATGTGTTGCATTTCATATTTGCATGTTATTTACCAACTTATCTGTTGTAGCGTTACCATGATTGTTGTTATTGGTTTACTGATTGAATACTATCTGGTTCAGGTTGCTGTATTTATAGAATTACTTTATGTGTATTCAGGATTTCTTATTCTCAGCCTTTATTTATGTTTATTACTCACTGAGTCGGAGTACTAATATTACTCCATGTACCTTGCGTGCAGATCCAGGTACATCTGAGGCTGAGTGAGGATTTCTCTACCGAGTAGTTTATTTGGGAGCATCAAGGTAGCTGTATGACGTTTGCATTCATAATCTTACTTCTATCTTATTTGCTTTATTTCCGCATTTCTTTAGAATGATATGTAGTAAATTGATACTCAGGTATTAGAGGCTCAAACTTGTGATGTCGGATTCTTCGGGCTGTGTAGTTGTTGTATTATTTGGTATTCAGCATGTTTTAGTTTTATTTTAGACTTCTAGTATTATGATGAAGTAAATTATCTGTCCTTTTTAACTTAGGAACTGTATAAAATTGTTAAGGTTGGTGAATTGGTCCGGCTTGCCTAGCAGTGTGTTGGGCGCCATCATGACCAGGGTTGGGGTCGTGACAAGTTGGTATCAGAGCCTAGGTTACTTGGTCTCGCAAGTCATGAGATGGTATAGTAGAGTCTCGCGGATCGGTACAGAGACGTCTGTACTTATCCTCGGGAGGCTGCAGAACCCTTAGGAAAACTTTACATTCTTGAAATTCTTCTCGTGCGGCTTTGTTGAACTGAGAACTAAACTTCTATTATTCTATTCTCTCACAGTTGGTGATGACACGAGCTACCGGACTTGGCGGACGACCACCAGTACCACCTACTGAGGCCACTAGAGGTCGTGGACGAGGTCGTGGCCGTGGCAGAGGTGGAGAAGTCAGGGCAGCGCTTGCTGATCCACCAGTTGCCCCAGCTCAGGATCAGCTCCAGCTGTAGACACACCAACAACACCAGTTCAGGCACCAGCGGTGCCTATCGTGATTCTGGGTCTTCAGGAGACCTTGGCACAGATATTATCAGTCTGCACTGGCCTGGCTCAGGTAGTTTCAGTTACCACAACACTAGCAGCTACTTCACAGGCGGGGGAGGGAATCAGACCCCCACTGCTCGCACACTTGAGTGGGTGGTGTAGGGACTAAAGACACCAGAGACACCTCCAGCTCGGCAGGTTGTACCAATTTAGGGCTTCGTGATTCCAACTATGCTAGACGATGAGCAACATCATCTCGAGAGGTTTGGTACGCTCTAGCCTCCAACATGTAGTAATGTTGAGGGCAAGGATGCCTAGGGTTTTCTTGACAGGTGTCACCGTATGCTCCGGACAGCAGGGATCCTTGAATCGAGTCGTATGGAATTTACTACCTTTCAGTTTACCAAGGCTGTTCTTACTTGGTGGGAGGACTTTGAGATGCGTAGGCTTGTCGGTGCAGCTCATTTGACTTGGCAGCAATTCTCCGCTCTTTTTCTGGAGAAGTATGTACCTTAGTCCCGTAGAGAGGAGCTGCGTAGGCATTTTGAGTGGTTGACGCAAGGGGATATGAAAGTGACTTAGTACGAGATAAGGTTTTCATAGTTGGCATGTCATACTATATGGATGGTTCCATCAGATCGTGAGAGGATTAGGAGATTTGTGGATGGCCTTAACTATCATCTCCGTATTTTGATGACTAGAGAGAGAGCACTGGGTGCTACGTTTGAGGTGGTGGTGGATATCGCTCGTGAGATCAAGTCAGTTCACGGAAGAGCGAGAGGAGAGGGAGGCCAAGAGGCCTCGTGGATCAAGCAGTTATAGTGGTGCTCCTTCGAGGGGCCGGTTACAACATGGTAGAGGTCGTTCTTTCAGGCTTTCTCAGTTGGCTCGTCCAAAGTACCGTGGGGGATCTTCAGGCCGTGGTCATTAGGGGTCCCAGCAGGGCCAGCCTTCACTCAGCGCCCTTCTAGCTCAGAGTTCATCTCATGCTCGTCAGCTTAGGGTTCTTCTGCGTCGAGTGCATCTGCTAGTCACTTCAATGCGAGGGGTTCCATAACTTCCATTCATACCCCATCTCCAGCACCGAGCAGCTGTTATGAGTGTGGCGAGTTTGGTCACTTGAGGAGGCAATGCCCTCGACTTCGTGGTAGACAAGAGCAGAGGGGTCAGCCCTAGACTTCTGCTCCAGTTACTTCATCACCCGCCCAGCCAACTAAGGGTGGAGATCAGGTAGCCAGGGGTCGCCCCATAGGTGGAGACCGATCAAGCGGTGGCCAGGCTCGTTTCTATGCTATGTCAGGCAGGACAGATGCCATTGCTTCAGACGCTGTCATTATAGATATTGTTACAGTCTGCCATAAAGATGCCTCAATATTATTTGATCCCGATTCTACCTATTCATATGTGTCTTCATATTTTGCTCATTATGTAAGTATGCCCTGGGAGTCCATATATTTACCTGTTCATGTGTCTACCCTGGTGGGCGGTACTGTTGTTGTGGAACGTGTGTACCGGTTATGTGTTGTGATTATTGGGGGTTTGGAGACCCGAGTCAATTTATTGCTATTAAGCATGGTGGACTTGGGCATGGATTGGTTGTCTCTGTGTCATGCTATTTTAGACTGTCATGCTAAGATAGTCACTTTGGCTATGCCGGGTGTACCGCGGATCGAGTGGCGTGGTGTGACTGATTATGTGCCTAGTAGAGTTATTTCTTTCTTGAAGGCCCATCGTATGGTGGGAAGTGTTGTCTTTCCTATTTGGCGTTTGTGAGGGATGTTGGAGCTGAGAATCCTAGCATTGATTCTGTTCCAGTTCTGAGGGATTTTCCAGATGTATTTCCTGCAGACTTGCCGGGCATGCCACCGGACAGGGACATTGATTTTGGTATTGACCTGGTGCCGGACACTCAGCCCATCTCTATTCCGCCATATCGTATGGCACCAACAGAGTTGAAAGAATTGAAGGATCAACTTCATAAACTCTTACATAAGGGGTTCATTTGGCCTAGTGTGTCACCTTGGGGTGCGCCAGTTCTGTTTGTGAAGAAGAAAGATAGAACAATGAGAATGTGCATCGATTATAGGCAATTGAACAAAGTAACAGTGAAGAACAAGTATCCTCTGCCTCGTATTGATGATTATTTAGGGAGCAAGGGTGTTCTCCAAGATTGATCTTCGTTTGGGTTATCACCAGTTGAAGATTAGGGATTCAGATATTCATAAGAGTGCTTTCAGGACTAGATATGGTCACTATGAGTTTCTTGTAATGTCTTTCGGGCTACCCAATGCCCCAGCAACGTTCATGCATATGATGAATAGTGTGTTTCAACCTTATCTGGATTCAATTGTCATCGTATTCATTGATGATATCCTGGTATACTCGCATAGTCAGGAGGAGCACATGCAACATTTGTGAGTTATATTGCAGAGATTGAGGGAGAAGAAGCTTTATGCAAAGTTCTCCAAGTGTGAGGTTTGGCTCAGCTCAGTGGATTCATTGGTACACGTGGTGTCCAACGAGGGGATTTAGGTTGACCTGAAGAAGATAGAGGCGGTGCAGAGTTGGCCTAGATCATCCCTAGCCACCGAGATTCGTAGGTTCCTTTGGTTGGCAGGCTATTATCGCCGGTTTGTTCAGGGTTTTTTCTATATGGCATCGCCCTTGACCAAGTTGACTCAGAAGGGTGTTGCATTTGTGTGGTCGGATGAGTGTGAGGAGAGCTTTTAGAAGCTCAAGACAGCTTTGACCACAACTTCAGTATTGGTTTTGACGTCAGCTTCAGGTTCTTATACGTTATATTGTGATGCTTTGCGAGTTGGGATTGGTTGTGTATTGATGCAGGAGGATAGAGTCATCGCTTATGCGTCATGTTAGTTGAAGTCCCATGAGCAAAACTACCCCGTTCATGATTTAGAGCTAGCTGCTATAGTTCATTCATTGAAAATTTGGAGGCATTACTTGTATGAAGTATCTTGTGAGGTATTCACTGATCATCGCAGTCTTCAACATTTATTCAAGAAAAAGTATCTTAATTTAAGGCAGCAGAGGTGGCTAGAGTTACTTAAGGATTATGATATTACCATTCTGTATCACCCGGGGAAGGCCAATTTAGTGGCCGATTCTTTGAGCCGAAAGGCGGTAAGTATGGAGAGCTTGGCGTACATTCCAGATGAGGATAGGCTATTTGCAGTTGATGTTTAGGACTTGGCCAATCAATTTGTGAGACTAGATATTTCAGATCCTAGACGGGTGTTGGCTTGTGTGGTTTCTCGGTCTTCGTTGTATGAACGCATAAGAGAGTGTCAGTATGAGGATCTGCATCTGCTTGTCCTTAAGGATAGGGTTCAACATGATGATGCTAGGGATGTGACCATTGGAGATGATGGTGTGTTGAGAATGCAGGGCTAGATCTGCGTGCCCAATGTGGATAGGCTTCGGGAGTTGATATTGGAGGAGGACCATAGCTCGCGGTACTCCATCCATTCGGGTGCCGTGAAGATGTATCAGGATCTTAGACAATACTAGTGGTGGCGTGTGATGAAGAGAGATATTGTGGAGTATGTAGCCAGTGTCTTAATTGTCAGCAAGTGAAATATGAGCATCAGAGACAAGGTGTCTTGCGCCAGTAGATGGTTATTCCCAAGTGGAAGTAGGAGAGGATCACTACGGATTTTGTTACCGGACTCCCACAGACTTTGAAGAAATTCGATGCCATTTGGGTGATTGTAGAAGACCAAGTCCGCGCACTTCATTCCGATTTGTACTACTTATTCTTCAGAGCGGCTGGCAAAGTTATATATTCGGGAGATTGTTCGGTTGCATGGTGTCTCAGTTTCCATCATATTAGATCGGGGCACTCAGTTTACCTCTCAATTTTGGCAGACAGTCCAGCGAGAGTAGGGTACTCAGGTACAGCTGAGCATAGCCTTTCACCCTCAGACGGACGGATAGATAGTCCGAGCGCACCATTCAGATATTTGAGGATATGCTACGCGCATGTGTTATTGATTTTGGAGGGTCATGGGATCGATTTATACCGCTTGCAGAGTTTGCCCACAACAACAACTATAAGTTCAATATTTAGATGGCACCGTATGAGGCCTTGTATGGGAGGAAGTGTAGATCTCCAGTTGGTTAGATCGAGCTCGGTAAGGCTAGATTGTTGGGGACAAATTTGGTTCAAGATGCATTGGAGAAGGTGAAGATGATTCAGAAGAGACTCCATACAGCGCAGTCGAGACAGAAGAGTTATGAAGGATAGGAAGGTCCGAGATGTATCCTATATGGTTAGTGAGAAGGTGTTGCTGAAGGTTTCACCCACCAAGGGTGTTATGAGATTCGGAAAGAAAGAGTTGAGTCCGCGGTTCATTGGGCCTTTTGAGGTACTTAGGAGGATTGGGGAGGTGGCTTATGAGCTTTCCCTAGCACCCAGCTTGTCGAGCGTGCTTCCAGTCTTTCATGCCTCTATGCTCCGGAAGTATATTGGGGACCCGTCCCATGTTCTAGATTTCAGCACGGTTCAGTTGGAGGGTGATTTGACTTATGATATAGAGCCAGCAACCAATTTGGATCGTCAAGTTCGGAAGTTGAGGTCAAAAGATGTTGCTTCGGCGAAGGTACAGTGGAGAAGTCGCCCTGTAGAGGAGGCTACCTGGGAGACCAAGCGGGAGATGTGGAGCAGATACCCTCACCTATTTGAGGCTTTAGGTATGTTACTTGACTCGCTCGAGGATAAGTGTTTGTTTAAATTGGGGAGGATGTGACGACCCGACACGTCGTCACGTGAGTTACCGCCCTGTTTTTCCTATTTTCTACTTCTTTATGCTTCATTATGAGTGTTTTGTGTGAACGAGTTGATTTGTATTGAATTGAGAAGGAAATGAGACACTTAGTCTCTTTAAAAAAGACTTGTTTTGGAAAGGTCAACCAGACGTTGACTCATGTGCTAGGAGGCTCGGATGTGATTTCGATGATTCGGTTAGCTTTAGGGTGATTTGTCACATAGGAGTGTGATTGGAAGGGATTGTGGAGGTCCGGTGTAGAATTAGGCTTGAATTGACATAGTTAATATTTTGGCGAATTCCGGTTGGTAGGTGAGATTTTGATCCGAGGGTCGAAGTGGAATTTTGAGACTTGATGTAGCTTCGTTAGGTGATTTGGGATATGTGTGCAAAATTTCAGGTCATTCGGAGGTGTTTTAGTTGGATTTTTGACCAAATACATGTTTCGGAAGTTTTAGAAGAACTTAGGCTTTAATCCAATGCAATTTGATGGTTTTAGCATTGTTTGATGTGTTTTGATGATTGGACAAGTTTGAGTGATATTTTAGGATGCGTTGGTGCTTTTGGTTGAGGTCCAGGGGGTCTCGAGGTGATTTAGGATGGTTAACGGGAAGTTATGGTTTGTGAACTTAAGGTTTTTGCAGCTGCTTCAGGTATTTTTGCTTCTGCGAAAATGGGAGCGCAGAATCGATACACCACAGAAGCAAGTTGTGAGCCACAAAAGTGGCAGGAATCGCGGTGCAGAGTGGCTGACCGCGTCTCCAGAGTTAGAAGTGCGACGAGTTAACCACAAATGCGGAGTTTGGAGAATTTAGGGGAAAACCGCAAATGCAAAGTTTTGACCGCAGAAGCAGGAGTCGAAGATGAGTCTAAGGAGTTGCAGATGAGGCTAAGGAGCCGTAGATGCGGCTGAGGAGCCGAAAATGCAGAAAACACTACCCAGTGCTATTTAATTTCTCCTTCGCGAAATTTTAAAGGGTTTCATAATTTTCACTTCGGACTTGGAGAATTTGGGCGAGTTGGAAGAGAGAAATCAAGGAAATTTTTGAGGTAATGATTCTGAGTCTAATGCACAATTCTAAGGTGTTATTACATGAAATTAGACTGAAAAACTAAGGAATTAAGGAGTTAGAATAGAGGTTAGGGCTTGAACTTAAGAGAGTTGAGAATGGAGATTTGAGGGGTCATTTGGACTTTGATTTTGGTAATCTTTATATGCATAGACTCGTGGCGAGATAAGGAACCTGTTGATGTTAAATTTTTTTGATTTTCGAGAAGTAGGTCTGGGGCTCAGGTTATTGCCTATTTCGGGATTTTTTATGTTTTTTGATTATTTTTGATTAAGTATTGTTACTTTAGCCAATTGTAATGTATTTGTTGTGGTTTGGTCAGATTCGACGCACGAGGAGGTCAATTTGAAAGGCAAGGGCATAGCGAGCTAGGTTTTTGGTCGGCGCGAGTGAGTAATAGATGTAAATGTTTTCCTGAGGGTTTGAAACCCAGGAGTTGTACATCGTAGTGCTATATTAAGGTGACTTGCACGCTGGATAGCGAGCTTGGGGCAGAGCACTGTTGGGGATTGTGACTTGGTCCGTCCCGGTAGATAAATATACTACGTATTTAACTAAAAGTTTATTATTATTATTATAATTTGAGCTGATCGCTATGATTGGGCTTTGTGCCAATTGATTGAATCCTTCAAGGATTGCTATTACTGGTTTCTTACCATTTTTACGTATTGTTTAACTCAGTCCTGGCATTTAATACTTTTTTCAAACTCAGTCATATTTTCTCAAACTTGAAACTTAAATGATATTTCTAATGTGCCCAAGGGGCTTATATGATTCTGGACTAAGCATGGGATCAGGCTGCGCGTTATAGCAGTATTATATTGATATTGATATTGATATTGCGCTTGGGCCGTAAGGGACTCATCCCGGAGTCTGCACACCCCCATTAAGAGCCGTCGATGATAAATAAAGGGAGCGGGCTGCACACCGCAATGGGTACAAGAGAGTACCAGACAATGTGTTGTATTTCATGTTTGCATGTCATTTACCTACTTATCTGTTGTTGCATTACCATAATTGTTGTTATTGGTTTATTGATTGAATACTATCTGGTTCAAGTTGATGTATTTATATAATTACTTTGTGCCTATTCAGGATTTCTTATTCTCATCCTTTATTTATGTTTATTACTCATTGCCTTGCATGCAGATCCAGGTACATCTGAAGCTGAGTGAGGATTTCTCTACAGAGTAGTTTATTTGGGAGCATCAAGGTAGCTACATGACGTCCGTAGTCCTTATCTCCCTTCTATCTTATTTGCTTTATTTCCGCATTTCTTTAGAACGACATATAGTAAATTGATACTCAGGTATTAGAGGCTCAAACTTGTGAAACCGAATTCTTCGGGCTGTGTAGTTATTTTATTATTTGGGATTCTCCATGTTTTAGTTTTATTTTAGATTTCCAGCATTATGATGTAGTAAATTATCTGTCTTAATTAACTCAGGAACTGTATAAAATAGTTAAGGTTGGTGAATTGATCGGACTTACCTAGCAATGTATTGGACACTATCACAACCGAGGTTGGAGTCATGACATTATCACTAATGTATTCTATTAAAGACAAATCTATTGCTTCTTCCCATAAAGTTGGTCGACATGTCAATCATCCAAAAAATGTTCTAAGTTCTATAGGAACAATTATGCATGGCGCATTTTGAATTTGTTGATTAAATAAGTATAAATAATTTTTACAAACACTGTTGACCATATAAATGCATGGCCAATATAATACTTATATTACATTAAACTAATCAATAATGAAATTTCACAATTTCTAACTAATATGGCAGGGGATATAGGAAAATCCATTGTTTGTACCAGTGAAGTTAATGATCATATCAGTCCGACAACAAAATAAGCTACACAGTTAAGATCTCATTATGTACATGTTTAAAAGTGGGTGTCAAATTTATTTCAGTTGTTTGTATATATACATCTATTCATGTATGTTATAATATTTGCTCTTACCATTAGATTGATATTTTCATTATAGAAAGAACACAATTACGTAGTGCATTGCGGAGGGTGGAAACATATGTAGCATACAACCAACCATAACAGATCTACAGATTGAACAAACACGTCCAATGAAGGCACGTAAACTAAATTCAATATTTAGAGCTTTATCTGAAGAGTATGAAGTTGGAGGTAATAGAAACTAAACTATTAAAGCAGTACTTTTACAGCAATTTTCACTCTGAAAATATTCTATTAAGTCATTTAAAGTATATCTCTATATATATTTAGGTCATACTGCTTATAACTTATCATTATCACAACTTCATAAGCTGAAACGGGTTTCTAAATGCATCTACTGTAATGCTAAAAGGTTTCAATATGAATCTCCAACATTTTGTTGTGATAATGGATATATCAAATTGGCAAGCACAGAAGGTCCATCGGAATTCTATGAATTATTTGTAGGTGATACAGAAGAAGCTAGAAAGTTCCGAAAAAATATTCGTGCATATGATAGTATATTTGCTTTTACATCCTTCGGTGTAAGTTTAGCGTGTGCCCTCCTGTGGCTGTTAGATATGATAGTTACTGCACGATTTTATTGCCTGCGATTGTATGTATGTTTCTTATTTTTAGTTAATTATTTTCACAATTTTCTGCGGGAGTCACTAATGCTTTTTGTTTTTGTTTTGTTTTACAACTGTTTTTCCTTTTGTCCTATGCGCCGAGGGTCGATTGGAAACAGCCTCCCTGCCCTTTCGGGTAGGGGTAAGGCTTGTCTACATATTACCCTCCCCAGACTCCCACCTGGTGGGAATATACTGGGTAGTTGTTGTTGTTTGTTGTTGTTGGTGTAAGTTTGATAAAGAACTAGCATCCTCAAGGAAAGGAGTGTACACGTTTAAGGCACATGGTCAAATATATTACGATTTTCCATCATTGCTTCCCCATAATAATAACCCTTGTTACTTTCAGTTGTACTTTTATGATATAGACAATGAGTTAAGCAATAGAATATCAAAGCTCCAACATGTTAACCTGTCTGACAACATCATAACAAAAATGAAGAAGATAATGGATGGAAACCCATATGCACAATTTTTCCGCCAGCTAAAAGACCATTCCACATTTCAGAATTTGCAGCTTCGAATTGCTGCAAATGCCACTCTAGATCAACGATTCTACAATACACCCTCTGTAGATCAGGTTGTAGCAATTTGGATAGATGGAGATAATCCAAATGTACCATTCGATCGTGAAATAATTGTTCGTGAACATCCAGGGAATATACACCGGGTAAAACACTATTATGGTTGCTGTGATCCGCTGTAATATCCTTTGCTTTCACCAAGAGGAGAAGGAGGTTGGCATCAAGGAATAAAGAAATAACAAAAAACACAAGATCACCGAGCAACGCACCTCACCAAAACTATAAGCAATGACATTACATCATTCATATCAGCGGATGCGATATTTTCCAATGAGGAGCAAGGTAATATCTTCAAATTATTTTAAGATTGTAATTGCATTTACATAAACTATAATCATTATAAATAATTTTTATAGATGTCGTCCGTGAAACAAAAGGCGCTGTTTCTTGTAGAGAGTATTAATGTTATAAATTACAAGTGCGGGAAGCAGATAGGTCTGTATTACTGTTAATTGGAAAATTATTGCATCAATTTGTGATTGACATGTATATAAAACTAGAAACAACTAGGCTTGAGTATTTCAAAAATGAACAATCAAATTTTAGAAGAGCGATTTATCAAGGTATAATTGATAGTGTCATGGCGGGAGAAAATAGAGGAGATAAAATTGGTCAAAGAGTACTACTTTCGGCAGCTTTCATTAGAGGCCCACAGGATATGCGAAGGCTATATATGGACACAATGGCATTGGTTCAACATTTTGGAAGACCTGATCTATTCATAACGACATGTAATCCTGATTGGGCGGAATTCAAGAATAGTTGGGAGAAAGAAAACTGCTCAAGATAGGCCAGACTTGGTGACTAGAGTCTTCAGAGCTAAATTGCAATATCTAAAAGAATAAATTTTAAAAAAACAAGTATTTTGGAATCGTTGCAGCTCATGTTTTTGTTGTAAAATTCCACAAAAGAGGACTATCTCACATTCATCGTTTGCTCATACTGAAAGAAGGCCACAAGATCAAATAGGCAGATCAATACGATAGGTTTATTTCAGCGGAACTTCCTGACAAAGCACAATATCCACTCTTGCATGAATTAGTGGTCAAGCATATGTTGCATGGTCCATATGGGAACCACTGTCAGACGAGTCCATGCATGCAAGGTGGCCAATGCAAGTATCATTATCCTCGCCCATTTAATAATAAATCAATACAGGGGAAGGATGGATATCCTACTTACAAAAGAAAAAGGGATGGAAGATTTGAGACGGTACGTGGAATGGAAATGAACAACTAATGAGTTGTACCTTATAACTCTTACTTTTTTATGCGATACAATTATCACATAAATGTTGAAGTATGTTCGAGAGTAAAAGCAATAAAGTACCTTTATAAGTATATATATAAAGGTCATGATAGATGTGCAGTTTATATTCAATCAGATGATGGGTAAAAAATAATTGATGAGATTTAAAATTATCAAGATGCGAGATGGGTCTCTCCACCCGAAGCATTATGGAGAATTTATGAATTCAACCTATCTGAAATGCAACATGCAGTTTTTAATCTTTAATTACATCTCCCAGACAACATTGAGTTATGCAAAAAATTTATGATACACACTTATAGTTGCTGATATTTTTGCTTAAATTTAAAAATATGAAATATTAATTATTCATCAATCTCAGTATTTTATTGGAAAAATCGCAATTTGAAAAATGTGATCGCATTGGACAACGTCAAGCATACCACGCTTACTGAGTATTTCAGAACGTGCTCCATAGATAGTGAAGCAGGAACCTACCTTTATAAGGAATTTCCGAGCATTATGTTTGGAATGCCCAGCCTAAGGTTTGGACAAAAAGAAAAACAAGATCGATAATTGGTCGAATTGTAACAGGTACAATATATACTATTAATCTTTATATTTATATCCATTTTCTTTATTTAAGTATATTTTTAACATATATTCAATACTGTAGCTAATCCTAGACAGGGGGAAAAATATTATGAGCGACTATTACTCAACCATGTGAGTGGGCCATTTTCATTCAAAGACTTGCTCACTGTGAATGTAAGACATTGTCACACTTTTAAAGAAGCTGCTAAAGAAAGGGGGTTATTAGAATCAGATAACAACATATCAGAATGTTTGCGTGAGGCTGTAATTTTTCAAATGACGTCAGCTCTTCGTAGTTTGTTTGCAACAATTCTGGTTCACTGTAACCTTACTGATGTTAGAGCACTTTGGGAAACTTATTTTGAGGATATGTGAGAGGACTTCAGAACGATACATTACAACTTAGCCACAATTCAACAACAATGTACATTGAAGAGCATTAATTATTATTTGGAGAGTATGGGCAAGAGCATCGACAAATTTGACCTCCCTAAATTTGAACACCATTTGGACGAAGTTTCTACATCGGAATGTAGAGAAATATTTGAAGAAATGTCTGTACCAATACCTAAAGAAGATTTTGAAGCACAATCAAAATTAAATCATGAACAAGAGAAGACTTTCAAAATAATTTTGCAAAAGGTCAATTGTGGAAGAGCTGGATTATTCTTTTTCGATGGACCTGGGGGAATACGAAAAATATTTTTATATTGAGCGTTGCTTGCAAATATTCACTTAAGGGGAATGATCGCATTGGCAACAACAACGAGTGGAGTAGCTGCTTCAATTTTTTTCAGAGATCGTACAACTCACTCAAGATTTGACATTCCCCTTCAAACGAATGATTCGACCATGACAAATATGTCAAAACAAAGTGGTACTGCCAAATTGATCAAAAAGGAAAAATTAGTAATATGGGATGAAGCATCTATGGCCAAGTGGCAAACAATTAAAACAATTGATAGGAGCTTTACATTGATAAACCTTTTGGTGGAAAAGTAATCGTCTTTGGAAGAGATTTTCGTTAGGTATTACCATTAGTTCCAAAGTCTATAAGAGTAAAAACTGTCAATGCAAGCTTAGCAAAGTCATACTCTAGATACGAGGGCAAGAACAGACCCAACTTTCAGTGACTTCTTACTTTGTGTTGGCAACAAAGAATAACCGACAATAAGAGATAATTTGATCCTTCTTCCAGAGCAACTGACTATTAAATATAGTACTGATGATACAGCTGTTGATTGCTTTATAAAAGAAATATTTCCGTTACTATAAGAAAATGCAGGCTATGCACAGTACGTAATAGAGCAGGCTATCTTAGCAAGCCGAAATGAGTATGTTGATAAGCTAAATGAGAGATTGATAACCATATTTCCAGGTGAAAGCAAATGTTTTATAAGTTTTGACTCTGTAGAAGATGGCACAAATAACTACTACCTGGAAGAATATCAAAATACTCTGACACCAAATATTCTCCCTCCATACAGTTAAAATAACAAATATTATATGTTATATACACATTCAATTTTCCACTCATATCTCACGTGTGCTTGCATATACATACATATTTCATAAATATAATTTAAAATAAGTTTTCTATTTTGTACAGGTTAGTTTTGAAGAAGAATGCACCAATCATATTACTCTGAAATTTCGACCCTTCAAATGGCTTATGCAACGACACAAGAATGATATATAGAGGCTTTAACAATAATGTCTTATATGCTGAAATAACGATTGGACATTGTGTAAATAAGTATGTGTTTCTTCCCAGAATTCAACTTTCACCCCCTGAAAATGAAAGATATCCTTCAAATTCATTCGGAAGAAATTTCCAGTACGTCTTTGCTTTTCCATGACAATAAATAAAGCACAAGCCAAACAATACCACATATTGGCTTGTATTTGCCGCAACATGTTTTCTCTCATGGACAATTGTATGTCGCACTTTCAAGAGGGATATCAATGTCCACAACAAGAGTTTTGGTTATGACAGAGCAACCGAAACGTAAAAGTGGAACATACACCAAAAACATCGTCTATAAGGAAATTCTAGGTAAGATAGTTATTTGTATATATCTACTAACATCAATATATATATATATATATATATATATATATATATATATATATATATATATATATATATATATATATATATATATATATATATATATATATATATATATATATATATATATATATATATATATATATATATATTATAAATCTACCAATCGTAACAAATTTTATCTGTTTAATTTTGCAGGATCAGAAAATATATAATAGGCCGACATATACTCCTTGTAAACTTATATTTTATAAATTATATTTTCTTTTATTAATAACAATGCAATATAAATATAATTTATATAATTTGTACAATTTACATAAAATACACGTACAATATATGTGTCAAGAACTAGTAAAATAAGATAAGAAGGAAGGGAATAACAACATCGATAAAATACCCTAGCTATCTAAGCGCATCCACTTTTTAATCATTAGATTATAACTCCAATCATGTTAGTGTGCAGGCTGCAAAGTGATTTGATCCAAGAGGAGAGCCAATTGCTTGAGAAACAATTTAAACAAGCATTGATAGAGAAGGCAAGTTGCACGCACAACCTATTTATTTTGTATTTCATACAACTAACACTAATTATATAAGGCCTTTCTTTTGTCTCATATATTTGTAGACTCATATCTTATATATTTAAGTCTATAACATTTTGAAACCTACACTAATATAAGATAAAAAGAAACCTCATATAATTAATATCAATAATTGTGTGAGACACGAAATAAAAATTTTCTTCTTGGCACTTACAAAACCAGCCAATACAAACTACCTTTGGACCATTTGCTTCTTGAATATATAGCGACGGCTCATCTGTTGACCTCAACTGATGGGACACTATCATCATTTTTTCAAATTTTTTAAACACATTGACACTCAAATGGTATGGCTTCAAAATATTTCAGAAATTTCATGCCCATCCACTAGCTCACTTCTTTTCTTCTCTTTTGTTTAAAAAGGAAAAACCCCAGTTTCTATTTCTTGAACAAGATATCGAATTAGTAAATTGTAATGGAGATTAAGGAAAGCGATATAATGTTGTATGAAAACATGCAAAACATAGAAACGGCTAAACATATGTATAATTTTGACAAAGCATCCAGTTTTGCGCCACCTATTAAATTTGTACTTATTTTAAAAGAAAAAATTGGATAACTTCAATTACATACTTTTTCTTTTTTATTTTCTTTACTCTTGGTTTCTTATTCTTTGTGCTTAGTTGCAAAATAAATTTGTTAATTTTTTTATTGTTTTGATCATTTGATGATTCGAAAAACAAGTTTGTATTTTAAAATTGAAAATTCGAAATTTAAAATTGCATTTAATAGATTAAACTACTTAAGATTCAAATTTTTGAGGTTGCATTTGAAAAATAGAAGAACTTCATATTTGATTTCTAAAATTGCGTTGAAGACATTGAACTACTTCAAATCCTAGACGGTATACTTTGCAAAATTTTATGAAATGCGAGTATAACTTCAACGGTGGAACCCAAAAGTGGGTACACCCTCTTTTAAAAAGTTAAATATTGATGGACAAAAAAAAGAGGTCATCAAAAATCAAGTAAAGGGTGGACCGGAGGGAGTATATATGAAAATTACAAAAAGCATAGGGCGGATGCCGCGTCTATGCTCTTATATATATTATATATATTGAATACAAATTAATTCAAATTTACTGTGACAAGTAGTAATGAATTAAATAATACTTACATTTTAAGATTTCAGATCTGTTTTTGGATTCAATAGAGGAAGAATTTATTTAGTTGAATTTGATATGTCTAGGGGTTAAGTCATAAATATGGACCACTAAGCCACTATAAGATAGGGCAATTGTCTCTATCCTTTCCTCACCAAAAAGCTCTACTAATATATTTCTTCTTGTACATTCCCCTGACCAAAACACTATGATGGAAACCTTAATCCTATGAAACACACACACCTCAGACGTTCATAAAAGTATCTAAAATAGGAAACATAGAAACATAGGCTGCATCAAATCATTTTCAGACCCCCATTTGTAGCTTCTAACTCTTTTATAGTAATTCCTTTTGAGCACTTGAAAAAGAACCGTTATGTTAAAAAAAAATTATATTGAGGGAGCTCTTCAAAATATTATTATATTTGTTTCGAATTCTTAAAAAATATATTATTTTTGAAGAATCTGAAACGCATTCGACATCATCTTTAAAAAGTTCGAGCAAACATAGTTCAAAAATATCCACGAGATCATTTGGAGCAATCATACAAAAGAAATGCTTGCAGCCTAATCATAGCAGCCTCTCTTCTTTCTTTGATTAGTATATTCATACAATTTTTATTTTGTATTTAAAAAAGTATGAATATACTTCAATTAAAAGGTATATTCATTCAATTACTTCAATTAAAAAAGTCAAAGAAAAAGGTTACAAGAGCTAATCCAAATCTTTAGGTCGAGCAGATTTGGAAGAAGTGAGGCCAATGTTGCTGCAGTTTAAACTAGCATGAGTAGTTTCAAACATCAAGTCTGACTATGAGCTTTCATTAAATCAAGCTATTTGCTCTTTTGATTATATACGTATAAATCTACTTAGTATTACAAATTTCCATACTAGAATTTATTACTACTGTCTTCTTGTGGACATAAATCTAGTCAGAGAAAGTAACCATTACACCAAATATCCAAAAATATTTTTTCGGCTATTATTTTAAAAGCAGCTATATAATATCATTTTTCTACCATGACAATCATCAAAATAATGTCAAAATTTTTGAGAAGTCAAAACACATTATTCAGTTGTGAAAGCTAATTCTAGATAGTGTATAGCTCCTATATCTGGAAGTGTAAAAGAAATTTTACTATGAGATTATCTAAACAATAAAATTACATGCCACCGTTCATAAAAATGGGATCACTAACTTGAAAAATAAGGAGATTAGCTACTGTCACGTGTTACAATACAATATACTTGTTAGTGTAGAACTTCTTTAAATTGCATGTCTATATGATAAATCCTTCTAATTATGTGAATTAATTTCTTCTGTTTTAACACGGTAAACGTATGCTATCTCTTCCAATAATTTACTTCTCATTGCCATTTTTTTTGCTTCCAAATGTTTGGCCCTATTTTGTATCATAGCAATTCTTGGAAAAATAGACAAGAGTGGGTTGTTTTATGTGAGCACCCTCCATTTCCAATCAAGAGTTTGTGAGTTCGATTCATCCCATAAGTACGATGGGGAGTTTTTAGAGGGAGAGATGCTGAGGGTTTATCCAAAATAGTCTCTAGTAGGGATACGGTTTGCGTAAACACCACCCTCCTCAGATCTTACTAGTGGGATTATATTGGGTTATTGTTGCTGTTGTTATTGTAACAATTCTTGGAAAATTTGAGAATATATATATATATATATATATATATATATATATATATATATATATCATGGGAATATCAGCATCTTACATTACTGCAACCACAAGAAAGGAAATTTGGGGGGTGGGGGGGGGAGAAGTGAATGATCATAATTTATATCCAGAGTGCAGAGGGAAAAGCAAAAGCTGAAGAAGCCTTCGAGAGTTTGTCTAAGTAATATCTCTTTTAGAGAGAGAGAAGAGGATAGGAGAGGAGAGAGAAAGAATGGATAAGGCTTTGAATCTCTCAAAACAAAGAGATGCTGCATATTTCTACTACAACTACACATGACTATACCTGCATGGTGTGTTGCACTAAAAGCAAACAATGTGGTGACTAGGGGAGTGTGTCGTGGGGAGCTCTATTCCTTTGTGCAAAGAATCTGAGCTGTGTTTTCAGTTTCAAACTTTGAATTAAGGAAAAAAAAAATATTTTGGTGCACTAAGCTCTCCGAATACGTAAGTTCAATAAAATGTCAGATCATATTAAATTTTATGTACGCAATCTTATTTTATATTTTTACAGAAGATTTTTGTAATTTAAACCCGTAACCTCCTAATCAAACAACGCCAGAAACACATTGCATTTTTTACTCTTTCTCCAATGCCATTCCTAAATGATCAGATTAACTTCTATATAGTATTTTAAATTGTTTTAGTTGTCATCCAATATGTAACAGGCAACAATTAAAACTGACAGATTATGTGTTACAATAAGTTAAAATATAATGATATTTAATATGTACCTTTTTTTATCTTAATCAATGTATATAAGTTAATTCCTTCCTAACTTGCAGAAATCTAAATTCCTAGAATTCTGAGAGACATAGAGGAGGAGAGAGAAACAACAAATAAAAACTATGAGTTGAGTCCAGTCCAGAGTAGACCAGACTGTATAACATAAGGCTAGACGTTACTTTGCTTTTGCCTCGAAAAAGAAATATGTTCAGTAACTGATGCACGTGCAATCCAGTATCCAAAGGTAACTCATGTCTCCTTCTTCATTCCTAAAAACCCTAATTATTCTGAAATTCTTGAAAAATAATGGTAATATTTTAAAATGTTTGATTTTATGGAAAAAAAGAAAATGCAGCTGGGAATTAAACTTAGGAATATAATGCTGCCCATCCCTCTCCTTTTGTTTTGAATAGTTTGCTACCAAACTCTCATTAATGAAGAGGACTTCTTCAGTGTGGTCAGCTAACTATATTTAATATTACCATTATCAAGAAAAACATTGTTATTATTACAACTCTTAAAATCATGATTATGGAATAATGATGTCCTTTACCTATCAAATGAATCTCATACAATCATGGAAAGAATTGACAATAGATTTCACAAAGGAAACAATATGAGTTTACAAAGTTAACTTCATTTCATAAAATTACAGCGACATATTCATCTCATATCATAATCAAATTCACAATCCAAAAAACCTAACTTAAAATGCAACTAAACTCAAATTCATCATGTGATGTAACTGAAATTAGGAAAAGAATTATGAAAAAAAAACCTCAGATAGTCAACAACTCAAAAACCCTTTTCCTAAATCTCGTTGCTATAGTGTTCTTGATGATGAGAAAGAAGAGAAAGAGACACCAAGAGTTTAAGCTAATTAAACAAGTAAATAAAATCAAGAGAAAATTACCCCTTCTATGAATTTCAGCAAGTTAGAATGGCGAATGTCATCTTTTGTAAGGCCATGTTAATCTTCTCTGTATCATTTCAATTTTATCAGTTACTCCTCGAAAGAGCCAGCTAGTTAGAATGGAGGTCTGCCGGTTGCCCAATAGGGTTCAGTAGGTAACTGAATGGAGTTGAGAAGATTAGGTGGCATTCCATGAAATAGAGATGGATCCGTCATCAATTGTTGTTGTTGCTGTTGTCCTGGTCCTCCAATATTTCCAGGAGGAGATCCCAGTGTCCCTCCTCCTGGAACTGGAAGAGGTGTTTGATCATCTTCTTCTAAAGGAAGTCTTTCATAAGCTGCATTGCTAAACGACGCGGCCATAATCACAACTGGTCCAGATGCCATAAGTGCACCAACCACACTACCACCAACAACTTGACCTTGTCCACCAGCTAAATATATAGTCAATCCTGAAGCCGCTGGTGGAGCTGGTGGTGGTAGAAATGATCCAGCTAAACTTAAAATTTCAAAACGACCATGTAATGTTACAATTGCACCTGGTGAAGCTGGTTGTCTTAAATTAACATTTGTAACAATACCAGTTCCACTCATAATACAAACACCTCTTTGTCTTCTCCTTGCAAAATTTGAAATACTCTCCATAATATCACAACCATCAGCAATTTCCATAACATGAGTTCTAAGAGCATTGGCACTATCTCTAGTGATGATAATTGGTGGTTTTGGTTTGTTCTTGGATCCAGCTGGTCTTCCTCTAGGTTTTCTATTGATCTCTCCTTCTCCTGAATTTCCTGTGTTGTTGAAGATATAATTAAGACTATTTTAATTTCTAACAATTTAAACTTTTAAATGAGAATAATACCTAATCCGTCTTTCGATTCCCCACCATTTGAATTTTCATTATTGTTGTTGTTATTGTCATCGCGCTCTCTCTTTTGGCCAGACATGTTTAGACCACTAGTTCCACTTTGTTCATCTTCTGAGTTTTGCTGGTGGAATTGATGTAAATTGAAATCTCTAGTATGGAAAGGAGGTGGGAGTGAATGATTTACTGAATCCATATATTCTTTAACTTCAATTCTACTACTTTTCTTGAGAGGGAAATCTTGAAGCCAAGAAAAATGGAATAACAAGCAAAGCTAAGGGGAAGGGTTTGTAATGATTTGTAAAGATAGATAGTGGGAGAAGGAAGTTTAAAAAAGGAAGAGAGTAGACTATGGGTTTTGTTGGTCTTATTTTTTCTTTTTATTCTCTTTCTTGCTTTCTGGCTTTTTTTGAGGAAAGAGGGGGTCTTGTTTATTGAATCAAGGTACTCATAGTCTTCATCATAAAGAAGAGGGAAAGTGGAGTTTTGGGTGTCACCCACCAAAAATTCTTAGCTCCAAAATTCTTCATCATCATACTATGATTACACTTCTTCTTTGTATGTATAATAAGAACAAATGAATCTTGGGGGTACTTTGCTCTTCACTTTGAAAAAGACTTATAGCTAGTTGTAGGTGCTTTGGGTTAGGGTTAGCAAAAAACTTTGCTTGGAGAAAAGTGAGATTCAGATCAAACATTATATTATATGGTTTTTATTTTATTTTGTTTATTATTTTTGCTTAATTCCTATGTCCAAAAATTTATACGGTGCAGTTCAGATTTTAGGAGTTTATAAATTTAAATAAAGAATCAATAAATTTTTTAAAATAAAATTTATATATTTAAAATATGCAAGATATATAATCATTTAAAATATTTTAAAATATTCGTTTGACTCTAGAAAAATTTAAATAGTAACACATAAATTAAAATAGGGCATTTGCATCTATACCTGTTTTTTGGATCATGTTTTAACTTGTGCCCGCTTTGTAAAAAAATTGGTAGCGCACCCGCTTTTTCGTGTAAGTTCAACATACGAGGCTGAAGTAGCAAAAGTTTTTTTTTGTCCTAAATTCATTAGTTTTGTCATAAAGCTTTTTTAAAAACTTCAATAGAAGATCTTGAAGTTATATAGTTCATTTGTAAAAACTCCAGCACTATATAAGCTGAAGTTAAAATGCTTTCTAACATACTAGATAAATAATCAGATTGTCAACAGTATCTAAATCATAAATTTTGGAAATAATAAACGTGAAAAGAACAGAATAATCATTGTTTACTAACTTATGTACGTGTAAATATTCATCAATTATTGTCTGCTAACTGACGTAATTATTTATGATTTATTTTTAAATAGTCTGATGAATATATTTATATCAATCATTTATGAACTGAAGTTTCATAATAGCACCAACAACAGTCGAAGAAGGAAGAAGAAAAAGAAAAAGAAGAAGAAAACGAAGCAGAAGAAGGAGGAGAAATGGGTATGAAATTATTTAAAAATAAATATAAATTAATATTTTTTAAAAAATAAATATAAATTAAATTAGAGCAATTTAATATTAGGCCTGTATAATTTTACCATTAAAACGGATGAAGTTGTTCTGGTTTTTGGTTTTCGGCGGTGGATGGGTCCTCTTTTCTTTCTCTCACTAATTCCCGTGGTGTCTATAAGGGAAATCAATGAGCAATATAATTTTTATTAATTTTTACATATGAAGAACCCCACATCCACCTTTCATGCATATACAACCTTTTTCTTTTGTCATTTTCTTTGGCCTGTCTCATTCCATTAATTTCTTTCTTTTCCTTTGACTATGAAAAGAGGAAGAAGATATATAAAGAGAAAAAAAAATACATTTTCTTCTCTTCACATACTCAGATACAGATATTTGATTGGTTAAGGTCTTATTTCGTTTTTTTTAGCATATTATATTACCTCATGTTTCACAACTTCTTGCAAAGTCGCAGGGAGTTAATTTGCTACAAGCTAACTGGTATTTCCTATATATGTTCATTACAAATTCGTATAGAATTGTTCGAACATCCGAACAACACTTAATTCTTATGAGCTAAGGTATTCAAAATTTTTGCAATCGTAAAGAAGAAAGCAAAAAGAAACAAGCTTGAAAATTATCGAAGGGAAAAAGAGCCTTTTATATATATATATATATATATATATATATATATATATATATATATATAAGATCTTTACAAAGGCCAAACAACCTCAATAAAAAATACAAAAGTACAAAAACAAAGAAAAATTTACAAGGCACCTAAGCAACCTAGTCTTTACTGGAGCCCGCCTCGTCACCCGGACCATGGGGTCTTCTCCACCCTCGGACCCGCCAAAACCCTCGGAGCCTTCCTCGGGGCATGCCAACTTCTTGGCCTCAACCTTAAGCCTCTTAGCATTTTCGATCACGACCAATAAGTCGAAGGGCATGAACTTCCTCGAGAGCCTCCCTGCAGAACCGCCACTTCACATATTTGATGATGTCCGAGTCTTAAACAAGAATGATGAGCCCTCATACTTGGCACAGAATGATGGACAAAATTGTCATGACTTTGTGCGGGTTTGATTTTCTTTTATGATTCTAGCCCGTGTAAGTTCTTTTTGATAATGCGTGACAGCGAGACTGAAGTCTAGGACATCTCATCTGTCCTGATATCATATTCAACTATGTGACCATTTCATCTAAAAGTTTAAGCTATATTAGAAAGAGTACGAACTTTATTTGTTTAAACAAAAATTTGTCCTAGCCAAACGCATGTTCTCGTGTAGTGACTATCACAAATTTGTGACAAAAAATTCGTCATAAATATTTCATCACAAATATGTATTTTTTTTCTTTTAATCATTACGAATTCAAATAGTGAAATCAGTCACTGATCTTTGTATTAAGGTAAATTGCTTATATTATATTTTTTTGAAGTGCGATCTTCATCCAAATCCTATATAAATATGCGCGAAATACTTCTTGCACTGATCGAGCTGCCTAATTTTTTTCTTTGAGTTGTCCTATTGGCTAGAGAAATAAGTGAGGGAAGTGAAGGTAAGTGTGATAGTAACAAGATGTAAATAGCAGCTGGCAAAATTAAATCAGAAGAGTGTTTCTAGTCAAGAATTGAAGAACGTGTGCATTTGTGTGCTTCTTTTTGGATAGGTTGAAGTCATGAATAGTGGTGGGCTGGTCAAGTTTCAGTGTTTCCAAGAACTACATGCACCATATCTTCTGCAACCCTCTTATCTCTACTCTCTTAATTTTTCTCAGTTTTAGGGTTCACATGGGCTCCACAAAACGTTCTCTAAGTATCACACGTGTCACTTCCCTCGCATCCCACGAGTCTATTCTTTGAAATTCAACTCTTGCCTTTTCCCCTTTGGGTTTTGCCTCTCAATGATTTTCCTTCTCATTAGATCTTTTCTCACATTTTTTTTCCATTTTGCTAAAAGATTTTTTTTTTGCGTAAAGTTAATCATGGATCAACGGAGCAACAAAATATGTAGTTTTGGTTGGTGAATAGGCTAAGGTGTATCGTGGGATAGATGAGTGTACTCTGTCTTTAATTAGAAGTTTCAAATTTATTTTATTTAAATTACAAAATTGCTCTACAGACATTTGATAGTGCTTATATGGTGCGATTTCGTATTAGTCAGATTAGTAGATTTCGAAAACAAGATGGCTAAAAAGGACAACAAATAAGTTAGGTCACTAGGCTAGTGTTTGGCAATAAATTTTAAATTTATTTTGAAAATTTTAATTTAAATGAACTTTGATTTGAAGATGAATATATATTTGGACATACGTTTTCAAAATATATTTCCCAACTTTATTTTGGAAAAATATATATATAATTCACAAGTTTTGGGATTTTGGCCCAAAATTAACAATTTGGGTGATTTGGGATTTGGAATTTGGTATTTTATTAAAATATGAGCAAAATTTATGATCAAACATGAATTGTGAAAATAAATTCTAAATTTATTTTGACAAACTCATGATCAAATGGATCAACTAGGATGTGCAAACTAATCAACTGTGCAACTATCACCCTCATCCCTAAACTGTCAAAACCAACTACAGTCAAAGAGTATAGGCCTATTGCATGCTGTTCTGTCCTTTACAAAATCATCTCAAAAATACTGGCTAATAGGCTGCAGAAGGTAATGGCAAGTATTATTAGTGAAGCTCAGGCAGGTTTCATCCCAGGAAGAAAGATTCAGGACAACATCATCCTAGCACATGAGCTTGTCAAAAGCTATACTGGGCAGCATGTATCCCCTAGATGCATGATAAAAATAGATCTCCAGAAAGTATATGACTCTGTTGAATGGGTATAGTGCAACAGGTTATGGAGCAGATTGGCTTCCCCAGCATCTTCACAAAATGGATCATAGAATGTATCTCAAAAGTTAGTTTCTCTGTGTTAGTTAATGGTGAACCTACTATGCCTTTTGCTGCTGCCAGAGGACTGAGACAAGGGGACCCCATCTCCCCCTTTCTATTTGCCTTGGTCATGGAGTATGTAAGCAGATCCTGCACTTCACTAAAGGATGATCCAGCCTACAAATTCCACCCCAGATGCAAAAAACTGGCCATTACACATATGTGCTTTGCTGATGATTTACTTTTGTTTGCCAAAGGAGAGCTTAACTCTGTCAAGGCTCTGTCCAAATGCTTCTCACAGTTCTCAGCAGCTTCAGGACTGCAGGCCAATCTGAGCAAGAGCTCAATCTACTTTGGAGGAGTACCATTGCCTATACAACAACAGATCCTTGATCACCTGGGCTATGAACAAGGCCAATTGCCTTTCAAGTATCTTGGTGTTCTACTGTCCACCAAGAAAATCACACTGCTGCAATGGCAACCATTAGTGGACAGAATCACTGCCAAGATCACATCCTGGATTGCCAGGACACTGTCTTATTCTGGAAGGATACAACTAGTACAATCTGTTATCTTTGGTGTCCAAGCTTACTGGGCACAACTGTTTATATTGCCTGTGAAAGTACTCAAAATGATTGAAGGCATCTGTAGGAGTTTCATTTGGTCTGGAATAAACACTGTAACTAAGAAAGCATACATCTCTTGGGACAAAATGTGTACCCCAAAATCAGTTGGTGGGATGAGCCTCACTAACCTAAAGCTATGGAACAAAGCTGCCATTGCAAAGACCTGCTGGGACCTAGCCCATAAAAAGGACAAGCTGTGGATTAGGTGGATCACTGTATATTACATCAAAGACAGACCAATAGAATCCATTCCAATTCCTGCCCAAGCTAGTTGGATGGTGAGAAAGATCATCCAAGCCAGAGATATTCTATAAAGGATTCAGAATTGGAAGGAACAGAAGTGCTCGACTAGACAGTTGTACCAGTTACAGATGCAAACAGTGCCGACAGTCCCGTGGAAGAATTTAATCATACAGAACCAAGCAAGGCCAAAAGCAACTTTCAACCTATGGCTATTCCTCCAGGATAGACTCCCAACAAAGGACAGACTACACAGCTGGGGAATGGATATTGATCAACAGTGCACCTTGTGCCAAACCCACTCGGAAACAAGAGATCACTTGTTAATGAACTGCCATGTCACTGTACATTATGGGGAAGAACAATTAACTGGTTGCAGGAAATCTACACACCCTGTTCTGATTGGAACCAGAAAATGCAGTGGTTGATTAGCGAAGCCAAAGGCCGAACAGTTCGAGCTGCCACCTTCACAGCTGAATTTGCATATGCTATCTGGCTGGAAAGGAATGCAAGAGTCTTCAACAAAATATTCCGATGTAAAACTGCCCTACTAAGAGATATAGTGTATAATTGTAATGTTAGAGGTACCCCACGAATTAGACAAATATTACAACACCTTTGCATATAGTAGTCCTAGATAGTTAGGAAAGTAGATATAATTAAAAGTTAGCCCCTAGACAATCAGCTGGGTTGAAGCTCGAGTGTGATTTTATAAAGTTACTTCATTGGTGATTTATAAAAATCCTTAATTACCAAAAAAAAAAATGGGACCTAGAACTTAGAAGCTAAGGTGAGGATATATATGCTCCACTTTGCAAACTCATAAAGCACCCTTTGACTATCAAGTTTGCACATATATTATAAAATCAGAAAAAGTCCAGAATTTTCTTTTTCAAACATGTAATACAGTTGCTATATATAGTATGAATAGAAAAATATAACTCCAATACATAATGCTAGCTGGCCAATAATGTTTGGATCACTTCGTTAATAAGTTTGTTACCTTAATACCATTCATCTCCTCGCCACCCCTAGCTAACTCTACCCCTTTATGTATTTGGTGCTACGGAATTATTATAATTAAATTAATAATGGAGGCAAAATTAATATGTGATTTCTTTTTATCTTTCTAAATTTGGTAGATAAAGTTTTCCAGTATTATAATGGTGGAAAATAATAAGTACTTAATAGAATTAATCAAGATACATAAACTGGTCTAGACATCATATTAAAAATAAATAAATTATTATGACGAGATCAACATAGTTTAGAGCTATGATAACTATACTTTGACCATGTGATACGAAGAAGCTTGTGGGCTGATACTATAATAAAAACGAAGTGATTCTTAAATTGTTTATATATAAAAAAAATAAAAGAATTCGATATAAAATATAAGAATAGGACCTAGTTCTCTATAAGAAACAGAAACATAATTCGGTGAGAGAGAAATCTAAAAGAATTCGATATAAAATATAAAAATAGGACCTAGTTCTCTATAAGAAACAGAAACATAATTCGGTGAGAGAGAAATCTAATGTTCAATATAATCACTAATAATTAAGCAAATTAATTCAACCATTAGTATTAGATAATTATTTGAAAATCGACAAATTCAAATATTGTTGGGGTTTTTTATCTACTCCCTCGTATCACTTTTACTTGGCACCTTTTGACTTCCCCTTAAGAAATAATAAATGAAGTGTGTAATTTACAATGATACTCATATTAATTGATGCATATTATACTGGATTTGAGAAAATAATTTGATATGAGTAATAAATACTATGGATAAAACAGGAAAAAAATTATTGTCTTCTCTTAATATGCATAAAGTGCCAAGTAAAAGTGAACATCTATTTTTAGTATGCATGCCAAGTAAAATTGAGTTTGAGGGTGTAATTAGATAAGAGGTGTGAATGAGAAATTGAGGGAAACGAAAAGTTTGAAGTTGATGTACTTTGTCTCTCATCGAAAAATGGGAAGAAAATCTTTGTGCTTATATATGTTGGAAGATGATTGCTATTAATATTTGGAGGGAGGCTTTTAGGCTAAGGAAATTTTGAAAGAGTAGAAAGATTTTGGAGAAGAGAAACTTTTATCACTCAAACTTGTTTTTGATTTTTTTTTTTGCTTAATACAAAATGAGCAATCCTACACCTATTTATACTTGGCCACTTCCTCAATCAATGACCAAGATTTATCCAACACAACTTTAATCTATTGGCTACAAATCACCTTCTACACAATTCTACAAAAATATCCACTCTCTAGATCACTCCACACTTATCTATATCATTCTACTATTCTAAAGATATTTCTAGAGCACATTTCTAGAACATGGGCCAAATGGGCTCACATTCTAGAAAATAGGCTAATTGGGCTCTTTATTTTTCATAATTTCTTAAGCCCAAATAATTATTACAAAATCAAGTTTATTTTAATTTTATTTTCAACACCCCCCCCCCCCCCCCCCAAAACTTGATTTGTCATTCCAAGCAAACTTCTTAACTTGATGAAGTCCTCTTGCTTGAGTGGCTTGGTGAAGATATCCGCAACTTGGTCTTTGGACTTCACGTACTCTACTTGTACATCCTTTCTTGTGATGCACTCTCTCATGTAGTGATAGCGTGTGTCAATATGCTTGCTTCGATCATGGAACACCGGATTTTTCGCCAACGCCAACGTCGACTAATTATCCATGCAAATTGTAGTTGGATCTTCTTGTGGCCATCCGAGCTCCTTTAGCAAACTTCGCATCCAAATTGCATGACATACACAGGAGGTAGCGGCAACGTACTCAGCTTCATATGTGGATAGAGTGACAATTGGTTGTTTCTTGGACATCCAAGTGAAGGCGGTGTCTCCCATGAAGAACACAAAGCCCGTGGTACTTTTTCTGTCATCAATGTCTCCGGCCCAATCGCTATCGTTATAACCAACAAGCTTATAATCATTAGAAGTTGAATAGAACAAGCCAAAGTTGATTGTACCTTTGAGGTAGCGGAGAATTCTTCTTGCAGCCTTCAAGTGTGTAGTAGTTGGATTCTCCATATAGCGACTTATGAGGCCGGTGGCATAGAGAATGTCGGGTCTCGTACAAGTCAAATATCGTAAGCTCCCAACTAAGCTCTTGAACATCGTCGTGTCTGCTTTCTCAGCTTCATCATGCTTCGACAACTTGATCCCGCACTCCATCGGTGTGTTGACTGAGTTACAATCATCCATCTTGAACTTCTTTAGGATCTCTATCGCATAGCCCTCCCGTGAGATGAAAATTCCATCCTCAAGTTGTTTGACTTCAATGCCAAGATAGTACGCCATAAGCCCAATGTCGGTCATCTCGAACTCTTTAGCCATCGCTTGCTTGAATTCATCGATCATCCTTTGGTTATTTCCTGCAAAGATTAAATCATCCACGTACAAGCAAACGATCAAGATATCTCCATCTTTCATCTTTGCATAGAGCGCATGCTCATGTGGGCATTTGGCGAAGTCATTTTCTTGCAAGTACTTGTCGATCTTACTGTTCCACGCCCTTGGTGCTTGCTTTAGTCCATATAACGCCTTCTTCAATCTTAAGACTTTGTCTTCCTGCGTCTTCACCTCATAGCCCATAGGTTGTCGGATGTAAACTTCTTTCTCAAGGACTCCATTCAAGAACGCCGACTTTACATCCATTTGGTGTATCTTCCATTTATTTTGAGCTTCCAGAGAAATGATTAGTCTTACAGTTTCTAAGCGGGCTACAGTGGAAAATACCTCGTCATAGTCGATGCCGGCTCTTTGACTGTATCCTTTTGCAACAAGCCTCGCCTTGTATCTTTCGATTTCTCCCTTACAGTTTTTCTTTGCCTTGTACACACACTTGACGCCGATCACCTTTTGCCCTTTTGGAAGTGAAGTCAGCTCCCAGGTGTCGTTCTTTTCGATGGACTGGATATCCTCATCCATTGCATCTCGCCATTTCTTACTTTGTACGGCTTCTTCAAAGGTAACTGGTTCACAATCAGCAAATAGACAAAGAAGAGTTAGGTCCTCTAACCTTTCAGTGTCTTCATAAATGTCTTCCAAATTCCTTGCGCGTTCCTCGCTCCTTTCATTCAGAAACGATGGTGGCGAGTCATCTTGAACTGCTGTTGGCGAGGTAGGTGGAGTAGTTAGCTCTCGCTAGGCATCCTCTGCTGTAGATCTTTGTTCTTCTTCTTCTTCGGTTGGAATAATGGAATTAAAGATCTCGTGAGAACCAAAATTCCATTCTCCTTCTTCATCAAACTCCACGTCCCGAATTATCACAAGCTTGTTAGTATCTGGATTATATAATTTGTAGCCTTTGGAGTTGGAATCATACCCGATAAAGATGAACGCCTTACTTTTGTCATCGAGCTTGCTCCGTGTCTCGTCAGGTACATGTGCGTATGCTTTGCTTCCAAAGACTCTTAGATGGGAGATTCCTGGCTTCCTTCCACTCCAAGCTTCTTGTGGTGTCTTTCCCCACACGCTCCTTGTTGGTGATCGGTTGAGTAGATAGACAGCACACGCTACTGCTTCGGCCCATAATTCCTTTGGTAGCTTCTTGCTCTTTAGCATACTCCGCGCCATGTCTAGAATTGTCCGGTTCTTCCTTTCCGCCACTCCATTTTGTTGGGGGGGCCTTGGTCCCGTTAGTGGACGCCTTATTCCATGCTCCTCGCAAAAATTCTGGAACTCTCTAAAAGTGAACTCGCCTCTACGATCGGATCTCATGGCCTTTATGTGTAGTCCACTTTCTTTCTCCACTGCCGCTTTGAATTTCTTGAATACTTCAAATGCCTCAGATTTTTGCTTCAAGAAATACACCCATGTCTTTCTAGAAAAATCATCAATAAATAGAAGGAAATAGTTGCTTTTACCGAGGGAGCTTGGCTTGATAGGACCACATATGTCGGTATGTATGAGCTCCAATGGCTTTTGGGCTCTCGAGCTTGACTCCTTTGGAAAACTCTTCCGAAATTGCTTTCCGAGTAGGCATCCTTCGCACAATTGATCGGGGTGGCTAATGGATGGTAGTCCTCGCACCATGTCCTTTTTGGATAGTAGCTCCAAGCCTCCAAAATTCAAGTGCCCAAATCGAAGATGCCAAAGCCAAGATACATCTTTGTAGCAAGCTTTAAGACACTTTGCAACATCATTTTGAATGTTCAACAAGAACATTCTATTTTTGGACATAGGCATCTTAGTGATTAAATTATTTTTATTATCTCTTATGGAAAGACTATGATCTTTCATGTGAATGTCATAGACCTTCTCTAAGAGTTGCCCTAAACTCAATATATTATTTTTTATGTTGGGCACATAGTAGACATTTGAGATAAATTGGTGATTTCCATTCTTCAAGCGGATTAGGATGTTACCTTTGCCTTTCACTGGTATTTTGGATTCATCACCAAAAGAAACATTACCACTCACCGGTTCGTCGAGCTCCACGAACATGCTCCTCTTTCCACACATATGGTTGCTCGCCCCGGTGTCAAGGTACCAAGTGTTGTCTTGTCTCCCTTCTTCTCCTTTGTATGCTAGAAGTAGGGTCAGGTCTTTTTGGCCCTTATCCTCCACAAGGTTGGTGGTCTCTTCGACTTTGGTTTGAGACCCTCTACATTGTGAAGCATAGTGTCCATATTTTTGACAAGAATACCATTTGATTTGAGATTTATCGTACCTTGCACCTTGGTTGCCTCTCCCACGACTTGGGTATTCTCTTCTTTCTTCATTGTTGTTGAAACCTCCTCGTCCACGTCCATGGCCTCGACCTCGTCCACGACCACGACTTCTTCCATATTGACCTCGTCCATTTCCGATACTTTCTTCCTTATCTTTTATTTGCATCTTGAATAATTGCTCCACCATATCTTGTTTTTTCTTATGCTTTTCTTCATATGCTTGTAAGGATCCCATTAATTGATCAATCGACATCTCCTCCAAATTTTTAGTTTCTTCAATTGTTATGACAATATGCTCGAATTTGGAAGTTAATGACCGGAGTATCTTCTCAATAATTCTAACATCTTCCAATTTTTCACCATTTCTTTTCATTTGATTTGAAACCACCAAAACTCTTGAAAAATAGTCGGAAATGGACTCCCCTTCTTTCATATGTAAAGACTCAAATTCTCCTCTTAATGTTTGGAGACGTACCTTCTTTACTTGCTCGGCACCTTTGCAAGACGTTTGGAGTTTCTCCCACGCTTCCTTAGCAGTGGTTGCCCTTGAGATCTTCTCGAACCCATCATCATCCAATACTTGGTAGATGAGGTAGAGAGCTTTCTTGTCTCTCTTTCTTGAATCCTTCAAACCATCCTTTTGAGTTTGGGATAATGTAGATTCATCTCGGGGCTCATTGTAGCCTTTCTCTACAATATCCCAAATATCATGTGCACATAGGAGAGCCTTCATCTTGATACTCCAATTATCATAGTTGCTCTTGTTGAGCATAGGAACTTGGAAGGATGCAACACCATTTGCCATGGTTTTAGAAATTTTTGGTTAGAATCTTGTGGCTCTGATACCACTTTGTAGGAAGAGGATTGCTATTAATATTTGAATGGAGGCTTTTAGGCTAAGGGAATTTTGGAAGAGAAGAAAGATTTTGGAGAAGAGAAACTTTTATTACTCAAACTTGTTTTTGAATTTTTTTTTTGGCTTAATACAAAATGAGCAATCCTACACCTATTTATACTTGGCCACTTCCTCAATCAATGGCTAAAATTTATCCAACACAACTTTAATCTAATGGCTACAAATCACCTTCTACACAATTCTACAAAAATATCCACTCTCTAGATCACTCCATACTTATCTATATCATTCTACTATTCTAAAGATATTTCTAGAGCACATTTCTAGAACATGGGCCAAATGGACTCACATTCTAGAAAATAGGCTAATTGGGCTCTTTATTTTTCATAATTTCTTAAGCCCAAATAATTATTACAAAATCAAGTTTATTTTAATTTTATTTTCAACAATATAGAGAAGCATATCTTCTAGCTTTTAAAGAGTTAAGAAGAAGTGGTGCATCGCTCCGCCGTGTTCGTTTTATAATTTTTTTCTGACATTTTCCCACAAAATGTTAATTTAAATTCACGGCTCCCAACGATCAACATAATTTTTTTTCTTGCAAACAGATATCATTTCAAATGAACAAGTTTTTTGGCACATGTTGAAACCCAAAGCGTTGGCTATAAATACAAGGGAGTAACCTCATTTTTCACCACCGAAAATTTACAACTCTTCCCTCATCTTTTGCATTTCTGCATTATTATTTTCAAAGATAAAAACGTAAGCATAAGTGTGGTTTACTGTTATTTGTTGAGTACTTCAAAATTCTGTAATTTCCATTGCCGATATTACATAATAGTTGTTCCGTCCTATCCTGGGGAAGGAAGTAATCCAACTACCTTGGACAACAGTGAGACGATTAAATTCAATAAGGAAATACAATTTTCTGTTGGGCTCGGAATTTCTTATTATTCTTCTTTTTTTTGTTTATGTTATTGTTTTATTTTTGCAAAAATTATTTTTTCGAATACAGATACTAACAAGCTTAGGAAATTTACTTTTTATTTTTTGTATTCATCTTATTTTCTACTTTATGAGACTAAATTCTAGCGATTTTCTACTCCTGTTTGGAGATCAAAATTTTTTGGATTTTTTACTTCAGTTTGAGAATAAACTCTTTGTGACTTTTTACTCAACCTAAAATTAAAATCCTTGTGATTTTCTACTCAGTTGTTTGTATTCGGTTTGAAGATATAAAAACTTCACGAACATAATAATTCTAGTGGTGTAAATTTCTTTTACAGAAAAATGACAATAAGTGTGGAACAACAGAATGGTTCTATTGGGAGGACTACTCCTTCAATGGCTAATGTATCTTCAAGTCGCACAATGCCTGTACCAACGATGGCACCGGCAAAAAAGCTCGGAAGTTTTTCCGGCGTAGACTTTAAGCATTGGCAAAAGAAAATATTCTTGTACCTGACCACGCTTAGTTCGAAGTGCTTTCTCGTCAAGGATGTTCTAGTTTTGGGAGAAGAAACTCTTGAAAACAAGTGATTTGTGGTCACAGAGACATGTAAATATTTTGACTTCTTATGCAAAACTTATATTTTAAGTTGCTTGGAAGACGACTTGTACAATGTTTATAGCGCCATGAAAACCTCAAGAGAGTTGTGGAATGCTCTTGAAAAAAAGTACAATACAAAAGATGTTGTACTTAAGAAGTTTGTAGTCGCCAAATTTTGGATTTCGAAATGGTTGACGACAAATTATAACGCAAGTCCAAGAATCGCAAGTAATTGTTTATGACTTCCTTGTTGAAGGTATAAATTGAGTCAGTATTTTTATTCAATATATTGATTATTTTACTAATTATAAATTTAGGATTGAAGTATGGTTATAATGAAGCGTTTCAAGTTGTTGCATTTATTGAAAGGTAGCCTCTGCTGTGGAAGGACTTTAAAAATTACTTGAAATATAAGCACAAGAAGATGATACTTGAAGACCTTATTATTCGTCTACGTATTGAAGAGGACAACAAGGCTGCTGAGAAGAAGTCCCGTAGTAACTTAAAAATAATGGGAGAAAATATTATTGAGAAAACGTCTACAAACAACAGAAAGAGAGAAAAAAAACATCTGGTCCAAAGAATTACCCGATCAAGAAGAAGTTCAAAGGTAATTGTACCGTGAAAATGTTGGACATAAGGTTGTGGATTATCGTGCACCGAAGAAGGAAAAGAAGAAGACTCAAGTAAATATGGTTGAAAAGAATGATGAAATGGAGAACTTATGTGACATGCTATCTGAATGCAGCTTGGTAGGAAATCCCAATGAATGGTGAATTGATTCTGGAGCCACTCGCCATGTTTGTGCTAACAAAGAGTTGTTTGCCTCTTATGTTCTCGCAGGTTCGACGAGATTATCTTTATGGGAAACACCGCAACAACAAAAATTCAAGGAGTTGGGAAGATATCTTTGAAGATGACTTCAAGCAAAGTTGTGACTCTAAACAATATTCTCCAAGTTCTTGAACTTCGCAAGAATTTATTTTCTGCTGGACTTCTTATCAAAAATAGATTTAAGTGCGTGTTTGTTTCTGAAAAAGTGGTAATTAGTAAAAATGATATGTACGTAGGAAAAGGTTACCTAATTGAGGGCCTTTTCAATTGAATGTAATAGCTAGTGATATTAATAAAATTCAAGCTTCTTCTTACTTACTTGAGTCAAATAATTTATAGCATGCACGTTTAGGTCATGTCAACTTCAAAACTATACGAAAAATGATTAACTTCAAAGTATTACCTAAATTCTGAATGTGATAATTTAAATGTCAAATATATGTGGAATCTAAGTATTTTAAACATCCTTACAATTCGGTTGAAAGGAATTCAAATCCTTTAGACTTAAGTCACGTAGATATTTTCAATATAAAGCTAATACTATCTTGTAGTGGAAAAAAGTATTTCATAACTTTTATTGATGACATACTATATATTGCTATATTTACATACTTAATAGTAAAGATGAAGCAATTGAGGCACTCAAGCATACAAAAATAAAGTTTAAACAAAAAGATCAAAATGATAAAAAGTGATCGGGGTTGCGAATATGAATCTCCTTTTGAAGAAATATATTTGAAATATGGTATTATTCACCAAACAACTGCCCTTTCCTCTATACAATCTAATGAAGTTACGAAAAAAAATAATAGAACATTAAAGAAGATAATAAATGCCTTGTTGATAAGTTCTGGTTTACCCCAGAACTTGAGGGGAAACTATTCTTACAGCTAATCAAATATTCAATCGAGTATCCCGTAGCAAAACGCAATCCATTCTATATGAAAAATAAAAAAGGTAGGAAACTCAGCTTAAAATATTTTAGAGTGTGGGGTGTTTGGATAAAGTACAAGTTCCTAAACCCAAAAGGGTGAAGATTGAACCGAAAATAATTAATTGTATTTTCATAGGATACGCAAAAAATAGTAAGGCATATCGCTTTTCAGGTTTATAAATCAGAAAATTCCGACATTAATATTAATATGGCAATCGAATCTGATAATGCTGAAATCTTTTTTTTTTTTGGTGAAAGAAAGATTTTTATTCATCTCCAGACAAAACATATACATCAGCTATAGCCAAAGAACAGAATAATAGCACCTATAAGACATCTCCTACAAAATCAAAACTCCACTGTTTATTTACATGCCTATGTTGTTTTAGTTATAAAAATTTCTCAGCCATATCCGATCATCCTCCTTCTTCCTTCGATCCAGACATTCTCATCTGATGTATGCATTCTTCCTTCACTTGCTTGCATTAATTTTATGGTCTTTCATTCCTGCCCTTCCATAATGCTGAATTCTTTGAGAATATTTATCCATATAAAGATAAATATGAGTCGTCTAGTTAAATATCTATGCGATCTCGAGAAGAAGTAAAGGAAAGAACATTTAATGAGGAAAATCCATGACGTAGTAACGTCTAAGGACAACTACTTTATTTGGACCAGGCTTTTTGATATTTTTGTTGGAAAATGAGCCTCAAACGTTTAAAGAAGCAATGTCCTCCTCGGAAGCACAATATTAGAAACATACAATCAATAGTGAGATACAATACATATTAAGTAATCATACTTGGGAATTGGTTGATCTTCCTCTAAGAAATAAAACTTTGGGTTCTAAGTGGATTTTCAAAAGGAAAATGAATGTCGATAATACTATTGACACATGTAAGGCAAGATTACTTGTCAAAGAGTTAAATAACGAGAAGGTCTTGATTATTTTGATACATACTCATCGGTAATAGGGATTACATCTATTCGAGTGTTAATAGCTTTAGCCGTCCTGTATGGTCTTGAAATCCATAAGATAAATGTGAAGGCAACCTTCTTAAATGGAGATATAGAGGAAGAAATTTATATGGAACAATCTGAAGGATTCATGGCTCCCGGAAAAGAAAAGAATGTGTGATGACTTGTTAAGTAACTTTACAAATTAAAATAAGCACCCAAACAATAACATGCGAAATGTGACCAAATAATGTTAGTAACTATTTTAAAAATTAATGAGTGTGATAAATGTGTTTACATTAAATATACTCCAAATCATATAGTCATTTTATATATCGATGACATGTTAATAATGAGCAAGGACATTGTAGATATAAGTGCTACTAAGTGTATGTTTGCTAGCAAGTTTGATATGAAAGACTTAGGAGTTGTTGATTTAATTCTAGGAGTTAAAATCCATAGGAGACCTCAAGGACTGGCATTATCTTAATCTCATTATATCAAAATGGTACTTGAAAAATTTAAGCATTTAGATTTCAAAGTCGCAAAGACCCCAATTGATGTAAATGTGACTCTTACAAAGAATCTAAGTCAAAGCAGATCTCAACTGGATTATGCTCGTGTGTTGGAAAGTTTAATGTACATCATGAATTGTACACATCTTGATATAACTTGTGTAGTAAGTAAACTGAGTCATTAGACAAGTAATCTCGACCAAACTCATTGGATGACAATGAAACAAGTTTTGGGTTATCGAAGGCATACCATATATTATGATTTGCATTACAATACGTATCCCGTGGTAATTGAAAGATATAATGATGCAAATTAGATCACTGGATCATTAGAAACAAAGTCCACAAGTGGATATATTTTTACCATTGGTGGAGGAGCAATTTCTTAGAAATCATCCAGACGGACATGCATTGATCGCTTTGCAATGGAGTCTGAGTTTATAGCTTTAGATAAGGCCGGAGAAGAAGCTAAATGTATCCGATATTTCTTGAAAGATATTCTGTTTTGGCTCAGACCAGGGGCTCATATATACATACATTGTGATAATCAAGTAGCAATAGGAAAGGTTGGAAGCGTTATGTAAAATGAAAAATCCCGCTACATACTACAAATACATAATATCATTAGACAACTATTCTCTAGTGAAATTATCATATTTGACTACGTAAAGTCAAAAGATAATGTGTCAAATTCATTTACAAAAGGCCTAAATAGAGAGGCGGTTGATAAATCATTGAATGAATTGGTACTATGGCCGAGTATAAACCACTGTGGCGGTAACTCTACCTAGATGATTGGATATCCCAAGTTCTAGGTTCAAGGAGATCGAACAAAGTCATTAGTGATGGTTCAACAATATCAAATAAATTTGTGATCTATTTTCGTGATGAGACAATGTTCAGTATCAAGGATAAATCGTTAAGGCTATTAATGGTTTCTAAATTTGGTAAGAACTATATCAAATAATGTATCTATGGGATAACATGTTTACGAATCACTTATAGTATAAAGTGTAAGCCGCTTCAAAGAGAATTCTGTAAAGCTAGTTCTTTACGCACTTATGAACCAGACAGTGTTCATGGCCGAAACGAATACAACAATGAGAACCGAAGGTGGTTAAAAGATTGATTGTGTGACTTATGGCTGTCTAGGTATACATCAAAATTTGACGGTTCAAAGATATCAAATCTACCGATTGATTGAGTATATCCGAGATAAGTTCACAAGGAAAGTTCAAAGGAAAACCTACTTATCTAGATGCGATTAGTCTTTGGTGGTAAATCACACAATTTTTATGCTTGCATACTTTCAGATAGCCATCCCCCAATCATGTGGGAGATTGTTGGGGTTTTTTATCTAATTAGATAAGAGGTATGAATGAGAAATGGACGGAAACAAAAAGTTTGAAGTTGTTTCCTTTACTAATGCACTTTGTCTCTCATCGGATAAATGGAAAGAAAATATGTGTGCTGAGAAACACATATTCTGGCTCTTAAATTGTTAAGAAGAAGTGGTGCCTCGCGCAGTCGTCGTCGTCACTCGATTCGGCTTCGGCTTCGGATTGACTAATAATTTTTTAAACCAAATTTATTTCCTATTTTCTGTTATATAATTTCTTTTCTAATATTTTTCCGTGGAATTTTAATTTATTATCTGTTCCCAATGACCAAATTGGCGACCAACAAAATTTTAATTATGGCGAACAGAAATCATTTCAAAGGAATAAGTATCTTTGCACCCGTTGGAACCCAAATCGTTGGCTAAAAATAAAGAGGAGTAGCCTCATTTTTCACTATCGAAAGTGTGCAAACTCTCCCCTCGTCTTTTACATTTCTCCATTATATTTTCAAAGAAAAAACGTAAGTATAAGTGGAGTTTAAAGTTGTTTGTTGAGTTCGTCGAAATTCTGTGATTTCCATAGTCGTATTATGTTGTTATGTTCTATCTTGGGAGGAATTAATCCAACAACTTTGGGCTATAGTGAGGGGATTAAATTTTGTAAGGAAATACAATTTTCTGTCAGACTCGATATTTCTTTTAATTCTTCTGATTCTGTTTTTGTTATTATTTTATATCGTAGAAAATATTTTTTGATCACAGATACTAACAAATATTCGACCTTCCATTTTATGATTAACCACAATAAAATAATGACAGTCACAAAAAAATTAATTACACGTTAAACCAACTAGGTCGATGTGAGAAAATACATTCTCTTAATGGCTTTTCTAGTGTCAAAAATTGCCCAAAAGAAATTAAATAAATAGAGCATTGGCTTTTTGTGCAAATATATAGGAACGATTTTGGGCACGCAATTAAACCTGGACTTTATCTTTTTGGTTATCTTCAATATCTTCGTGCAGGTTTAAGTTGTTTTTTCGGTTTCAAAGGCAAGATATATAGAGGAAGAGGAGGATCCAAGATTTAAATTTTATGAGTTTAATATTTAAGGTTTTTAATATTGATTTTTTAAAGTTATGGGTTCATATTTACTATTTCTTACAATTTTAATAAATTTTTACACATAAATCCATGCTCCGCCACGAAAGTTGTGAATTCAGTTGAATCTGTAACTATAGTATTAGATATGCCCTTGTATACAGTAACGGAGCTACATGCACCCAAGGGTTGTTGATGGTCGGAAAATTACACTGTTTATCTGGATAATTTTAATATATATATATATATATATATATATATATATATATATATATATATATATATATATATATATATATATATATATAATGACACCCCTTGACTTTTTGATAAGTTTATTTTGGCTCCCCTTAATGAAAATTCTGGTTCCGTCACTACTTAATAGAGATATTAGAAAAGAAAGTTTTTTTTTAAAAGTTTGGCTCGTATGATGGTAAGAAATATTATATATTTCTTTTAGGAATCTTTTGGTTACTAGAATTATTTTCATAATCGTTGTATAAATTTGAGTTCGATGTAAGTAATACTATTATAATATTTACTTAATATTGGCATAATTTTATAACACATGCAACGTGTGAGATAATAATTTAAGGATTACCTATACCTAAACAAAACTAGTAAAATAACAAAACTTCTCTTCTGCCACAAGTTGTGATTAAGAATATCAAGATTAAAATTAGAAATAAAATATATCCAAGGCTTAACTAAATACATATTTTAAACTGTATCATTTATTCTACTCTTTAATACAGTAATTCAAAAAAATTATAGAGACTAAATATCCAAGAATTATCAATTCCAATATTATAGTTCATGTTATGAAATAGAAGATTCTTACACTTCTATTTAAGGTGAATGTCTTTAATGTACTTAATTAGAGAGATTTTAGAGTCCTATTATTGGTAGCAAGATCTTCCTCCTCCCTATAAATAGAGGTGCTCTCTACCATTGTAATTCACCCCTCTCAACTCAATAAGAAGAACTCTCTCTACTCTTCTCTCTATTGCTATTGTTCTTGTTCTATTGTTCTTGTCTTTTGCTTTAGTTTATAACAGTTCATGTGCTCATCCTAACATTATTTTGTCGAGTAACCCAATAACCTCTTAAAATTTCACCACTTAGGTAAATAACCCAAATTTAATTCCTAGGCGGGGAAGTCTTTTCTTTCTACCCGACATCCGATATTTACTTTGGAATTCATACCATGTAAAACTCATTAAAAGAAAATACGTTTTCTAATAAGATTCTTTTCATTCGTAAAATATGAACCGAGATTTTTAATTTAGCTTTCGTTTGGCCATAATTTTTTACCTTATTTTTTTTTTAAAGTTGAAAACATTATTTGTTTATAAAATAAGATTATGTTTGGGGGAAAAAATTAAAATTTTCAAGTTCCCAAAAATTGGATTAGGGCAGTTTTGTGTGAAAATTTTACTTCTATCAAAACTTCAACTTTTTTTTAAAATAAAATATAAGTTCAAATACAACTTCAACTTTTAAAAATTATTTTCCAGCACAATTTTAAAAATTCTTTTTTTTTAAATTTAATCAAATTTATATACTTTAGCTTACAATAAATATTCAGAACACTACAACTCTTGGTGGTTCCTAGATGGGGTTTGACCGCTTAAATATGAGAGATGAGAGCGTGCAGAGGTTAGAAAGAAAAGACGCGAAGATAGCGCTGACACAATTAGGGGCTGCACTGCCACAAAATTGCAGTGGCCAGGCCACGAGCGTTTCTCTCTTTCACTCCTTTGCACCACTGTTTGATTGGCCAAAAGACAACAATAACAGTTTTTCTGCACTTTCCCCATTTATTTATGCTTGTATAATTCTGGTCCCCAATGTTGTTACTATTATTCTTTAAATTTTATATTTGTATTAAAATATTTATTAAGTATATTAAATTTTTAAACAAATTTAATAATTAAAATAATTAAATTATAAGTTCGACGTCTAATTAGAGGTAAACTGAAAAGTCCCTATTCACTAGTTACTACAATCGAATACATCACAAGATAGAACTGTACTCATGCCTCTACCACATCAAATTAAACTGATAAACTTAATTTCTAGCTATGCCCCAAGCTCTTGTCACCTTCCGAAGTTTCTAACCCAACGCCATCATCAAATAATTCATGTCTTATAGATGTTATTCTTATCAATTGATTACAAACATCATAACCCAACCCATAAGATGACAAGGAAAACCCTAGGCGTTACTAATTCATAAACTTCCTAGAGGCAAATATATCCATAAGACGAGAAAGCATATTCATGCACATGCACACTTGAGGTCTTCAAGAAGGCAAGATATAAAAGTGACTTTTAGAAACTTTCAATAGCTTTGATTTCTAATGACGCGATTATACGCTGCTACCTTGTTGTCCATGTCCTTTTGTATGAACATTTATCCATGTGTCATCTGAATATAATAATAAACTAATACTTGGCTAAATCAAATCTACAACATAATATCTTCTTTTTTTAAATTAAGTTATATATACAAACATTGAAAATATTTTAGACAAAGCAAGTTCCTAATATTACTTTTATCAGATTACTCATTAGTATAACTTGGTTCTATAAGTATTTTTTATACTGCGAGAGTATAAGAACTTATACTTTTTTCATGACTTTTGGGGTGGCTGGAACAGTTGGTAAAGAAGGAAACAACAAACTAAAAGTGAGCCAAGTCCATGTGAAAGGCACCTAAATTTTTGCTTTGTGTTGTAGTCATGCACTTATCTTTCCTAAAAACTTAGTTATGGGTTTTTGAATTAACAGATAACAATAGTAGTTTAATGAAATGTCAATTCTTTAAAACTAAGAAAGCGACAAAATACTAAATGCATGTGACTGGTGGCCTTCTGTTTGGAATCAAATGCAATTATCACGTAGCTTATTAAATCATTTAGTTTGGTTAAGTGCACAAGTTCAACCCTATCTGTTACTAATTACTTTAATTATAAATTTTCTGTCACCGCTGTCACACTAGGACTTCAAGAAGATGCCACAATTAATGTTTTCCTCGAGTGATTAACGAGTTCATTAATTTCAATAAACGGGTTATGGCCAATTGGCCATTTCATCAAAGTTCTCAACAGCTCTACTACAATACATAGATATAACATTTCGATCTCTAAATGCTAAATTAAGTGAAACGTTATTACGTATTTCAGTTTTTTTTTCATTCTATTTCAATTTGGCAAATGCTGGTTTTCTATTTAACTTTGATGACCTAGTTATACATTCTTCCACTATGTATAAGACATTTTCTATTTTTGTTTTATAAGGGCACAAGACTAAAGAATTCTTTTATTGCATTTAGTTGCGGTGTAAATCTAAATTAGTCACATGTCAACCTATTAAGCATATTTTTTTTCTTTCATAATTACTTATTAGTGCTTAATAGGTCTAAATCTTTCAAATTGTATACATAGTCTTAATATCATTAAGACGATTATTTAAAAATTCTTGTGAATGTATATGATGATGTCCATCTCATTGAATAATTATTAGGCATGTGCCTAATAAAAGTTTTTTTTTTGGTTTGGTAGCTAACCTTGTTGACATGGTTTGGTTATGTAGCCAACTTTGTTGAATTAGTTTGGTTTGGTAGCCAACCTTGTTGAATTTCTTTGGGTTGGTAGCCAACTTTGTTGAATTGTGAAAAGTGTGTGTAAATTGTCAAATTTTGTAGGCTTTGGAGAGTGAAGCTTTGGCTATAAAAGGAGAGCATCAACTCTCATTTCTACACACCAACAAAGAGAGGAAGAAAGAGTGAGGTTTTATAGACAAGGTATAAAAAAAATAGTCTGTGAGAAAAATAGAGAGTGAGCGATACTGTAGTAAGGTGGAAATATCAAAAGATGGTTATTTATTTTGAGTGTTATAGTGGCCTTTGGAGTATTTTACTCAGAACTACAAAGTGTAAAATTCCTTACTTTAGTGATATCAGTTGCTTCTCTCGGGGCCGTGGTTTTTTCCCTTATTGAAAAGGAGTTTCCACGTAAAAGTCTTGGTGTCATTGTTACTCATTTATTCTTGTTAATTACAGTATCTCGGTGCTACATTATTATTCTGCTTTTATTACCGTGAATATTATTTTGGTAGGGGGTTTATTCCCAACAACTGGTATCAGAGCACAGGTTCTGCTCGTTCACTGAAATACTATTCACTATCGGTAGTACTATACTCGGTGAAAATAAAAATGTCCGGAGTAAAGTACGAGGTAGCAAAATTCAATGGAGATAAGGATGAGGGATCCGCTCATCCAACAAGGATTACACAAGGTACTAGTTGCTGATGCCAAAAAGCCTGATACCATGAAAGCTGGGGATTGGGCTGACTTGGATGAAAGAGCTGCTAGTGCAATCAGGATGCACTTATCGGATGATGTGGTAAATAACATCATTGATGAAGACACTGCACGTGGAATTTGGACAAGGTTGGAAAGCCTATACATGTCCAAAACGCTGACAAATAAATTGTACCTGAAGAAGCAGTTCTACGCCCTACACATTGGTGAAGGTATGGATTTTTTGTCGCATTTAAATGTGTTTAATGGACTAATCACACAGCTTGCCGACCTTGGAGTAAAAATCGAGGAGGAAGATAAAGCCATCTTACTATTGAACTCGTTGCCATCTTCGTACAATAATTTGGCAACAACCATCCTGCACGGTAAGACTACTATTGAGTTGAAAGATGTCACATCGGCTCTTTTACTCAATGAGAAGATGAGAAAGAAGCCTGAAAATCAATAACATGCTCTTATCACAGAAGGTAGAGGCAGGATTTATCAAAGGAGTTCGAGAAACTATGGTAGATCCGGAGCTCGTGGAAAGTAAAAGAATCAATCCAAATCAAAAGCTGGAAATTGCTGCAACTGTGATCAACCAGGTCACTTCAAAAGAGATTGCCCAAATCCAAGGAAGGGCAAAGGTGAAACCAGTGGCCAGAAGAATGACGACAACACAGCTGCCATGGTGCAAAACAATGACAATGTTGTCTTCTTTATAAATGAGGAAGAGGAATGCATGCACATGTCAGGTCCAGAGTCGGAAGGGGTGGTTGATACAGCGGCGTCTTACCATGCCACACCGGTAAGAGATCTTTTTTGTAGATATGTAGCAGGTGATTTCGGCACAGTGAGAATGGATAACATGAGTTACTCAAAGATTGCGGGGATTGGTGGCGTTTGTATCAAGACAAATGTTGGATGCACATTGGTTTTAAATAATGTGCGGCATGTACCTGATTTGCGGATGAACTTGACCTCGGGGATTGCTTTGGACCGAGATGGATACGAGAACTATTTTGCAAATCAAAAGTGGAGACTCACCAAGGGATCATTGGTGATTGCAAAGGGAGTTGCTCGTGGCACGTTGTACTGGACAAATGCAAAAATATGCCAAGGTGAATTGAATGTGGCACAAGATGAGATTTCTGCAGATTTGTGACATAAAAGAATAGGTCATATGAGCCAGAAGGTATTGCAAATTCTTGCCGAGAAATCACTCATTTCTCATGCCAAAGGTACACCGGTAAAACCTTGTGACTATTGTTTATTTGGTAAATAACATAGGGTGTCATTTCAGACAACGTCTGAAAGAAAATTGAATATACTTGATTTAGTATATTCTGATGTTTGTGGCCCAATGGAAATTAAATCAATAGGCGGTAACAAATATTTTGTTACTTTTATTGATGATGCTTCACGAAAATTGTGGGTTTATCTTTTGAAAACCAAAGATCAGGTGTTCCAAGTTTTCCAGAAGTTTCATGCTCTAGTAGAAAGGGAGACAGGTCTAAAGCTAAAGCGTCTCCGAAGTGAAAATGGAGGTGAGTACACTTCAAGGGAATTTGAAGAGTACTGTTCAAGTCATGGGATCAGACATGAAAAGACAGTTCTTGGAACCCCGCAGCACAATGGTGTAGCAGAGAGGATGAACCGCACTATTGTGGAGAAGGTTAGAAGCATGCTCAAAATGACTAAACTACCTAAGTCATTCTGCGGTGAAGCAGTTCAAACAACATGTTACCTGATCAATAGGAGTCCTTCGGTTCCATTGGAGTTTGACATCCCAGAGAGAGTTTGGACCAATAAGGAGGTGTCCTACTCGCATCTGAAGGTATTTGGTTGCAGATCTTTTGCACATGTACCAAAAGAGCAGAGAACAAAGCTGGATGATAAATCAGTTCCTTGCATATTTATCGGATATATGGAGATGAAGATTTAGGGTACAGATTGTGGGATCCTGTAAAGAAGTAGGTCATCAGAAGCAGAGATGTAGTCTTCCGAGAAAATGAAGTTGGAACTGCTGCTGATATGTTAGAAAAGGTGAAGAATGGTATAATTCCTAACCTTGTTACTATTCCTTCTACTTCTAACAATCTCACAAGTGCAGAAAGTACGACCGACGAGGTTGCCGAGCAGGGGGAGCAACCTGGTGAGGTTATTGAGCAGGGAGAGCAACTTGATGAAGGTATCGAGGAAGTGGAGCACCCCACTCAGGAAGAAGAACAACCTCAACCTCTGAGGAGATCGGAGAGGCCAAGGGTAGAGTCATGCAGGTACCATTCCACATAGTATGTCCTCATCAGTGATGAGGGGGAGCCAGAATGTCTTAAGGAGGTGTTGTCCCATCCAGAAAAGAACCAATGGATGAAAGCCATGCAAGAAAAAATGGAATCTCTACAGAAAAATGTCACGTACAAGCTGGTTGAACTTCCAAAGGGTAAAAGACCACTCAAATGCAAATAGGTCTTTAAACTCAAGAAAGATGGAAATGGCAAGCTGGTCAGATACAAAGCTCGATTGGTGGTTAAAGGCTTCGAACAGAAGAAAGGTATTGATTTTGATGAAATTTTCTCACATAGTTTTCAAAATGACTTATGTTCGAACAATTTTGAGCTTAGTAGCTAGCCTAGATCTTGAAGTGGAGCAGTTGGATGTGAAAACTGCATTTTTTCATGGAGATTTGAAAGAAAAGATTTATATGGAACAGCCAGAAGGATTTGAAGTAGCTGGAAAGAAACACATGGTGTGCAAATTGAATAAGAGTCTTTATGGATTAAAGCAGGCACCAAGGAAGTGGTACATGAAGTTTGACTCATTCATGAAAAGTCAAACATACATAAAGACCTATTATGATCCATGTGTATACTTCAAAAGATTTTCTGAGAATAATTTTATTATATTGTTGTTGTATGTGGATGACATGTTAATTGTAAGAAAAGACAATGGGTTGATAGCAAAGTTGAAGGGAGATCTGTCCAAGTCATTTGATATGAAGGACTTGGGCCCAGCACAACAAATTCTAGGGATGAAGATAGTTCGAGAGAGAACAAGTAGAAGTTGTGGCTATCTCAGGAGAAGTACATTGAACGTGTACTAGAACGCTTCAACATGAAGAATGCTAAGCCAGTCAGCTGCTAGTCATATAAAATTGAGCAAAAAGATGTGTCCTACAACAGAGGAGGAGAAACAGAACATGGCTAGAGTTCCTTATTCTTCAGCAGTCGAAAACTTGATGTATGCAATAGTATGTACTAGACCTGATATTGCTCACGCAGTTGGTGTTATCAGCAGGTTTCTTGAAAATCCTGAAAAGGAACATTGGGAAGTAGTCAAGTGGATATTTAGGTACATGAGAGGCACCACGGGAGATTGTTTGTGCTTTGGAGGATCTGATCCAATCTTGAAGGGCTATACAGATGCTGATATGGTGACATTGACAACAGAAAATCCACTACTGGATATTTGTTTACATTTTCAGGGGGAGCTATATCATGGCAGTCTAAGTTGCAGAAGTGTGTTGCACTTTCAACAACTGAAGCAGAATATATTGCCGCTACAGAAACTGGCAAGGAGATGATATGGCTCAAACAGTTCCTTCAAGAGCTTGGATTGCATCAAAAGGAGTATATCGTATATTGTGATAGTCAAAGTGCAATAGACCTTAGCAAGAACTCTATGTACCATGCAAGGACCAAACATATTGACGTGAGATATCATTGGATTCGAGAAATGGTAGATGATGAATCTCTTAAAGTCTTGAAGATTTCTACATATGAGAATCCCGCAGATATGCTGACCAAGGTGGTACCAAGGAACAAGTTCGAGCTATGCAAAGAACTTGTCGGCGTGCACTCAAACTAAAAGATAGTGTTACCTCCTCTAGATGAATGAGACTGGAGGGGGAGATTGATGATGTCCATCTCATTGAATAAGTATTAGGCATGTGCCAAATAAAAGTTTTCTTTGGTTTGGTAGCCAACTTTGTTGACTTGGTTTGGTTAGGTAGCCAATTTTGTTGAATTAGTTTGGTTTGGTAGCCAACTTTGTTGAATTTCTTTGGGTTGGTAGCCAACTTTGTTGAATTGTGAAAAGTGTGTGTAAATTGTCAAATATTGTAGGCTTTGGAGGGTGAAGCTTTGGCTATAAAAGGAGAGCTTCAACTCTCATTTATACACACCAACAAAGAGAGAAAGAAAGAGTGAGGTTTCACAGACAAGGTATAAGAAAATAGTCTGTGAGAAAAATAGAGAGTGAGCGATATTTTAGTAAGGTGGGAATATCAAAAAAGGGTTATTTCTTTTGAGTGTTGTAGTGGTCTTTGGAGTATTTTACTGAGAACTACAAAGTGTAAAATTCCTTACTATAGTGATATCAGTTGCTTCTCTCGGGGCCGTGGTTTTTTCCCTTATTCAAAAGGATTTTCCACGTAAAAATCTTGGTGTCATTGTTACTCTTTTATTCTTGTTAATTACCGTATCTCGGTGCTACATTTTTATTCCGCTTTTATTACCGTGAATATTTTTTTGGCAGGGGGTTTATTAGCACTATTTTTTTTACCATCGCAACCCACCGCCATTACTTCCACCACAAAACAGGAGTCCGAAACTTTTTAATGATTTTTTGAAGAAAAATATATTTTTACTATCAAAAGAATAGTTACGTAACTACCTAATTCGCAGTATTTTACTGAAATTACCTTAGCAGAAATTTAGCCGTTAAAATAATTTGCAGTATAGTACTGCGAATTATTAATTAAAATAATTTCATTTTTTTTTTACTAATTTGCAGTATTGTAATGCGAATTATTAATTATTTTTTTTTTACTAATTCGCCATATTGTACTACAAATTATTAATTAAAATTTTTTATTGGGTACCAGCAATTCGCAGTACTATAATAAATTGTTAGTTTAATTAAAAAATAAAAGATTCTTGAATTGGACATAATAATTATGAATAGCTTCCAGGCTCTTAATTTGAGGCCCAGTAGCACCAAACTATACTTAATTATTTTGTATGTCATTTCAAATATTTTTTAATAATTTATTTGTTTAATAAATTAAATTAAATATTTTTGAATTGGACTTAATAATTATGTATGCCCTTTCAGGATCGATATTTTGAGGCCTGGTAGCACCAAACTATATTTAATTATTATGTGTGTCATTTTCAATATTTTTAGAAATTTATTTATTTAATTAATTAAATTAAAATTTCTTAAATTGGACTTAATAATTATGTATGCCCTTTCAGCCTTGATATTTGAGGCCCGGTAGCACCAAGCTATACTTAATTATTATGTGTGTTATTTTCAATATTTTTTTTGGAAATTTGTTAGTTTAATTAATTAAATTAAAAAATTTTGAGTTGGACAAATAATTATGAATGGCTTCCAGGCTTAATAAATTAAATAATTAATTATTGCATTAGACTGAATAATTATTTATGAGTTCCGGACTTGATATTTGAGTTTTTTTACAACTTATATTAATTTGTTACTTTTATAAGTTTATTTTTATAAATTAAATAATTAATTTGATAAAATATTATTGGATAGAGTTTGCAGTTACTACATACTTAAGGCTCTATATTCTAAGCTAAAAGGCTCTATATTTTTCACTCTGTGTTAAAAGGCTTTATATTTTACTAAGCTAAAAGACTCTATATTTTGCACTCTGTGTTAAAAGGCTCTATATTTTACTAAGCTAAAAGGTCACTATTACATATAAAAACAACAAACATAACGTACAAATATGAACAACAAAATAAATAAAATAATATTTATTTATTATTTAACCAAATAAAAACATAACACTAATAATACAAATTATTTATCAAATTTTAACATTTTTTTATCTCAACGCTAATAAATCAATCTGAGTATAAATAAGATACAAATTTAACAAACATAACACAAATTAACATGAAAGCACATTAAACAATACAAATATCCATGTATATATAAATTTCGACATAAACAAAATCAAAACACCTTAATTTAAGTTTTTTGAATTTGATTGAAATCGAAATTTTTGCACCCGAAAGAGGGAATCCAAAGCTTGTCTTGTGTGCGGGACCTAGACTCTTTGTTTTTTAGGTGACGGGTGGGGCCCAATTTTTTTTAGTTTCACGAGGGGGGATCGCTGGTGGGGCAGCATAATGTTTTTTAATGTGGGAGTCTGCAATTGTATTGTGGAAGAAGAGGGATGGTTTAATTTATTAATGCAATTGCTAATTCGCATTGTAGTGCTGCGAATTGCTGGTACTCGATAAAAAAAATTTTAATTAATAATTCGCAGTATAATACTACGAATTAGTAAAAAAAAAGTTTAATTAATAATTCGCAGTACTGTACTGCAAATTACTTTAACGGTTAAATTTTCATTAAAGTAATTTGTAATATAATACTACGAATTAAGTAGTTACTGTTATAAACTAAAGCAAAAGACAAGAACAATAGAACAAGAACAATAGCAATAGAGAGAAGAGTAGAGAGAGTTCTTCTTATTGAGTTGAGAGGGGTGTATTACAATGGTAGAGAGCACCTCTATTTATAGGGAGGAGGAAGATCTTGCTACCAATAATAGGACTCTAAAATCTCTCTAATTAAGTACATTAAAGACATTCACCTTAAATAGAAGTGTAAGAATCTTCTATTTCATAACACTCCCCCTTGAATGTCTATTCAATGATGTGCCTCGTTAAAACCTTAAAACCAAAACCCAATGGGAAAAATTAAAGTAAGGAAAGAGTACACATGTTTGAATATGCGCCTATTGGTTGCCTCGTTAAAAACCTTGCAAGGAAAACCCAGTGGGACAAAACCTTGTAAGGGAAAAAGAGTGCAACGCGCATTAACTCCCCCTAATAAGAACATCAATTTATATCCTTGAGCATTTGCATTCCAACCTTGTGCATCATCTTCAAAACGATCTTTGGTAGATGCTTGATAAATAAATCAACCATATTGACTTGAATAAATATTCCGCACCTTGAAATCATCATTCTTGATAGATATGAACATCTTCATATAATGTCGCGGAATAGCTCTTCAATATCTCCATAGATGCATTCTCAATGCCATCATGCTTATAGTTATGGCAAGATACATATGTACACAAATTGTACTTAGGATGTGGTACTTCAGGACCAAGAATTGCATATACTTCAAGCAACTTAAATCTTTCAAGTTAAGTCATGTAAGTCACATAATAGACTTTAGCTGCATATCAAACTTTCATTAGTGATACTAAACAAATAAGATATCGAAAACTGACTATACATACCTTTGACTTTTATCTTTCAAGCATTTGAACTATAGGTTCAAAACTACATGTCTTTCATATGGAATCAATTCTTCTTGAATTGTATCTCTTCCATTTAGTTACTTTCTTTTGAGTCAGCAAATGCGTATAGCATGCTTTGCAATATGTTGCAATTGCATTTCCCTTTTTATGAACTACAGGTTCACATCATGATATTTGGGGATATACATATACAAATGAAAATTCATCCCATGTAACACTTTCTCAAGTGTTTATCATGTCTCCCCCTCATGTTAGTAAAGCTAACATGTTTCCTCAACTTTGGGAAATCATCTTTGTGCATTATGTCAATATACACAGCACCTTAATATAAGATAAAATTATTTGGTTCCTAACCCTGAACCACTTTTGAGGGGAGAATATACTCTCGTATACAACTTATATCAAACTGATATATACAACTTCGTTCTCATAAGGAACAGTTTAGCTATTAAGTGGAAGCACTCAATAATTATCTTGCTAAACCATCTTTGATATAAACCAACTTATCAAGATTAACTGTCTTGAGTAGAGAATCTGGAAACTATGCTCGAAGTTAGATTACTGAGCGTTTTACCTCGCAAGCACGGCCAGGCTGCGGGTTAATAACAATTGCGCATGTAACCATTCCATAGATGCATCATATGTGGTATACATGGCGGGTGAATGGGCCCATATTCACCTTTGATATTTCCAGAATTTAGGGGCTTCAACCCGAACTCTTTAGTTGGTCAGTTCATTACTGAGAACAAGAACTTCTAGTTCTTTGATATTCACCTATGTGAATTTGCACATCATACTTCAAATGAGATGGCTAACATAAATTATCAATATTGGTAAACTTCAAATTTACACCATGACATGTGCACTTATCAATAAACTTCGGGTTTATTATGACATGGGTTTTATACCAATAGATATCCACTTTATTGTGGCATTCTTTCGTTTGTGTAGTACAAACTGGAGAACAAAGCGGGTAGCTTTTCATATACAAATTACCCCGCTACAAGTTGTAGTAATAGGAGAATCAAAGCCTTCCTTTATTTATAGTCTCAATATAATCAATCGCTTTCGCGTGTACTTTGGAAACTGAATAAGTTTCTTTGAGACTTACTACAGCACAATACTCAATTGTGTTTCTCCAACATAGTAATAATTGGCTCTTCGAGAGCTCTCAATTAATTTTGTACTACCACAGACTGAGGTTCGAGATCCTCACATTCTTGCATTCCGTATTTTCAAGAGTCTCAGGCTCAATAGTTTCTTCGTGAATCTCGGAATTTATCAAATCATGAGCGTCCTCATGTGATTCTTTCATAGTGTCATTTAGATCGTTCTTTTTCCTCTTTCTAGGATTTCGATCTTTGGAACCTAATGGTCTGCCACGCTTCTGGCGTGCATTTGACTCATTGGATAGGACACTAGATATTTGTCCAATAGGGACTTCAATACGGATCGGAACATTTTCCGCGTGAATGTGGGATTTCGTTATCCTCTTCAAGTCCGTAAATGCGTCAGGCATTTGATTTGCTATTCTTTGCAAATGGATAATCTTTCGTACCTCTTTCTTTCAAATAGAGGTATGTGGATCAAGATGAGATAATGATACATTTTTCCACAAAATTTCCCATTTGGTTTCACCGACTTCTCCCCCTAATTTTGGAAAAAGTGTCTCATCAAATTGACAGTCTGCAAATAGTGCAGTGAACAAATCTCCTGTCAATGTTTCGAGGTAGCGAATAATGGAGGACGATTCATACTCAACATATATTCCTAACCTTATTTGCAAACCCATTTTGGTGCGGGATGGCGGTGCTACAGGCACCTATACTGCGCATCCAAAGCTTCTTAAATGGGATATATTGGGTTCATGACCCAAAACCAATTGCAATAGGGAATATTTGTGATAATTCGTCAGTCAGAGACGAACTAGCATTGCTGCATGTGAAATGGCGTGACCCTAAGCCGAAGCGGGCAGCCGACAAAGTAGCATTGCTGCATGCAAAATGGCGTGAACCCAAACCGAAATGGGCAGCCTCGTTTTCATGAAGGATTCAAGATTATTCTCATCTATTATCCATTAACTTTGCAAACGCAAGGTTGCGTGATGGCAACAAGCACACATTAGACCATCTACAGGATGCGTCTATCAAGACCATGAAATACCTAAACTACCCACTAGGTGGGTGAATAGGTCCACAAATGTCCCCTTGTATACGTTCCAGAAACTGGGGTGACTCAGTCCCAACCTTTGTTGGGGATGGTCTGATAATCAGCTTGCCTTGATAACACGAAGTGCAAGGATATTCATTACTTGAAAGAATTTTGAAATATTTTAACGGATGCCCATATGAGCTTTCTATAATCCGTCTCATCATGGTTGATCCTGGGTGACCCAGTCGATCATGCCAAAGTACAAATGTATTGGACTCAGTATTCTTTAGATTTACTGTTGAATGTGCCTCAATTGCACTAATTCTTGTCCAATACAGGCCACAAGATAAAGACGGGAATTTCTCAATAACCCTCTTTTGGCCGGAGACATTCTTTGAAGTGAGGACGAGATATTCAAGATTATCTTCATCCATTGTCTCAATATTGTAGCCATTCCGGCGTACATCTTTAAAGCTCAACAAGTTTCTCATAGACTTGGAGGAGAACATTGCATTCTCTATGATTAACATCGTGCCCTTGGGCAGAGTTACTATAGCTCTTCCGGAGCCTTCAATCAATTTACTACTTCCAGAGATTGTAGTAATGTTTGCCTTACACATATTCAGTTGAGAGAAATACTTCCTTTCTTTGAGTATTGTATGTGTAGTACATGAATCAACTAGGCAAATACTTTTACAGTTGGATGTTGATCCAAGTTCGTTTTGTGAGATATCCATTTTGCTTTTCCATAGTTTGACATACAAAAAAAATACATAAATATAAGTATAAACAACTTCAATTCTTTTGTTTCGCGTTTAAACAACGTTTTGGGAAGCAGTTATTTAGGATATTCGAATATTGTATTCTAATATTCGAATATAATGCCTTGCGGAAAAAATAATACTTTAATGCGAAAAATATTAGATATTCGAATATTTAAGCACATATTCTAATATCTTGCCAGATATTCGAATATAGGAATTCTGATATTCGAATATCTGGCCCAGATATTCGAATATCAGACTCTGATATTCGAATATCTGGCCTGGCGGAAAAAAGTTCGTTTTATTGCTAAATATTAGACGATCGACTAGTTTTTAGGTTAGTCGATTACCTCTACTGTACAATAAAAATATTTGAGCATATTGAAACATTCTAAAGGGCTAATACTAACATCATATCATGAATTAACTAATACGAGCTAATGCTAATGACTATTAATTTATTCATTGACTAATACAAGTAGAATCAACCAGCTCCATCTTCTTTCATCATGGTTCCATCACCGATTAGGTGGTCTATCTTTCCCTCGGGTTGCTCAAAGAAGTCTGCCACATCCAGGTGGGTGAAGTCAAAGTTGTCATCAGAGACAAAATTTGTTTCAGGGCGTTTTCTCTTTCGAGATGCTTGATAAAGGTCAACCAAGTGTCTTGGTATTCGGCAAGTCTTAGAACAGTGCCCGTTTCCACCGCAACGATAACATATAGTTTCTGAACTATTTGCCTTAGGATCTTCGGGATCCCGTTTCTGCTTTCGGTGGTTATCTCTCTTTGTGGGGTGACAGACTTCTTTGGAATTTCTTCCTTGTCCACGTCCTTGGCTTTGACCCCGTTTATGACCATGACCATGGTCCCTTTTATGTTTGGCATAATGAGAGTGCACCATATCTGCTTCAGGCAGTGGTGTAGACCCAGTTGGTCTATTTTCGTGATTTCTCATGAGCAGTTCATTATTTCGCCCAGCCACTAGTAAGAGAGAAATCAGTTCAGAGTACTTCGTAAAGCCTTTCTCTCGGTACTGTTGCTGCAGTACCATATTGGAGGCATGAAACGTTGTAAACGTTTTCTCAAGCATATCGTAATCGGAGATGTTATCTCCACATAGCTTCAGTTTAGAAGTAATTCTGAACATAGCAGAATTATATTCAGAAACGGACTTAAAGTCCTGTAGCCTCAGATGGGCCCAATCATATCGTGCTTGTGGCAGAGTGACCAACTTCAGGTTGTCATATCTCTCCTTTAAGCTGTTCCACAAAACGAGTGGATCCTTGACGGTGAGATATTCAATCTTCAAACCTTCGTCAAGGTGGTGGCGCAAGAAAATCAAGGCCTTCGCACAATCTTGGGTGGATGCTTTTTCTTTATCTTTGAGGGTGTCTCCGAGACCCATAGCATCTAGGTGGATTTCAGCATCCAACACCCATGTCATATAGTTCTTGCCCGAAATTTCAAGGGCAACGAACTTTCTTTTCATAATGTCAGACATACTCGAAAATTAAATTAGGAAGAGGGAAAATACCTTGGATTTTCGAGAATGATACTTGAGACGGTAGAGTCTCGTGCTGATAACGTGTTATAAACTAAAGCAAAAGACAAGAACAATAGAACAAGAACAATAGCAATAGAGAGAAGAGTAGAGAGAGTTCTTCTTATTGAGTTGAGAGGGGTGTATTACAATGGTAGAGAGCACCTCTATTTATAGAGAGGAGGAAGATCTTGCTACCAATAATAGGACTCTAAAATCTCTCTAATTAAGTACATTAAAGACATTCACCTTAAATAGAAGTGTAAGAATCTTCTATTTCATAACAGTTACGCCATTTTATTAATAATAAAAACGTATTTTTCATTCAATAACTTATTAGAAAAGTTTTAGACTCCACAAAACAGCAATCGCCAACCACCTCCACCAATTGTCAGCCACTACCACCGAAAACCGGTCACCAAGCCACTAGCTCTAGTGGACAACTACCATCATCAACCACCTAATTAATTACTAGTCGCCACCACTTGCCGTGCGCCACCGTCACCCAAGCACCACTACTATACTAACCACCTTCCTCATTAATTATCACCATCAGTTATATGTATAGCGTAAAAATTATTTTGGGCTAGTCAATTTTCGGATTGATTATTTAAAATAGCCAGCGTTTGCAAAATAATTACTATTTTACTGTGATACAGAATATTCCAGCATAATATACTGTAGATTTGAGCATCTGTATATGAACTTCCAGTATATTATGTTAGACTAATATACTAATATATATATATATATATATATATATATATATATATATATATATATATATTTAGTATATTGTATTAAAATTCCAATATATTATATATGCTGGAGTTTCGCGGACTCCTATCCACATCCACCACCAGCACCTAGCTTATAATACAAATTTGCATTTTGGACATAGAGATAGGTTTTTGTTTTATGTGAAGGAAATATCCAATTTGAGAATTTCCTAATTGGCGTAAGGATGTCTTAATTAAAGGGAAGAGACTTTGTCCCTAAGAAATGCTTATATAAGGTATAAATCATCAAAGGTTACCACTCCATTAATTTCCTTTATAAATCTTGATAAATTATACTATATTACTCCATATGTGAGAGAACACAAAATAATGAATCTCCCAATACTTCACTAATTGTTTTTTTTTTTTGAATAATACAAACCAAATGTAGATACATAGTGTTATGAAATAATATAAGAACAAGAACAATAATACAAGAACAAGAACAATATAGAGAAAAGTAGAGAGAGGAGTATTCTTATTGATACTTTGGGATAATTTACAATGGGAGAGAACCCCTTTATTTATAGGGAGGTGGTGACTTAGCCACCAAGTAGTAAACTCTAGGATCACTCTAAATATGGACATTCACCATAAATAGAATATTTTATAACACTCCCCCTTGAATGTCTATTCAATAATGTGCCTCGTCAAAACCTTAACTAAAACAAAACCCAATGGGAAAAAATTATAGAAAAGGAAAAAGAGTACACATGTTTGAATATGCGCCTATTGGTTGCCTCGTTAAAAACCTTGCAAGGAAAACCCATTGGGACAAAACCTTGTAAGGGAAAAAGAGTGCAACGCGCATTAACTCCCCCTGAAAAGAGCATCAATTCACATCCTTGAGCATTTGCGTTCCAATCTTGTGCACCATCTTCAAAACGATCTTTTGTAGAGATTTGATAAATAAATCAGCCATATTGATTTGAGTAAATATTCCGCACCTTGAAATTATCATTCTTGATAGATATGAACATCTTCATATAATGTTGTGGAATGACTCTTCAATATCTCCATAGAGGTATTCCCGATGCCATCATGCTTATAGTTATAGCAAGATACATATGTACACAAGTTGCACTTAGGATGTGGTACTTCAGGACCAAGAATTGTATATGCTTCAAGCAACTTCAATCTTTCATGGATTGACATATAAGTTAAGTCATATAAGCCATATAATAGACTTTAGATGCATATCAAGTTTTCATGTCATGCTAAACAAATAAGATATCGAAAACTGATTACACATACCATTGACTTTATACTTTCAAGTATTTGAACTACATGTCCAAAACTACATGTCTTTCATATGGAATCAATTCTGCTTGAATTGTATCTCTTCCATTTAGCCAATATTTTTGTTTGTATTCGACAAACATAAGATCCTCATCGATATTTAGCGCTATCATAGATGTCGTCAACAAACATTTTATATCGGTTCCAGTAAATTTTCATAAAGACATAACATGGAGATCTCTTTATTCATATATTCAGGTACCTGAATCTCTCATGAGATTTTATGAAGTGTTATGTCATGTGATCTTCTAGATCACTTGCCTCCCCATTATGATCACTTTGATCATTTGCTCATCTTCTTTATTAAGAAGTTATTTTGAAACCGATTTGTCTATACGCTTTAAGCGTATCAAAGACTTTGTCCTTCTGGGACTTAATATGAGCATTTGCAGTGAGAATATAGTTACTTTCTTTGGGTCAGCAAATGCGTATGGCATGCTTTGCAATATGTTGCAATTGAATTATCCTTTTATGAACTTCAGGTTCATATTATGGTATTCGAGGATCTATATATACAAATGATAATTCATCCCATGTAACCTTTTCTCAAGTGTTTATCATGTCTCCCCCTCATGTTTAGAAAAGCTAACTTGTTTCCTCAACTTTGAGAGTCCATCTTTGTGCATTATGGTGTTAATGAAAATATACACCGCACATCAATAATAATAAGATGAAATTATTTGGTTCCTGACCCTGAACCACTTGTGATGGGAGAATATAATATACTCTCGTATACAACGTATATCAAACTGATATATATAACTTTGTTCTCATAAGAAACAGTTTAGCTATTAAGTGGAGGCACTCAATAATTATCTTGCTAAACCAACTATGATATAAACCAACTTATCAAGATGAACTATCTTGAATAGAAAATCTGGAAATTATGCTCGAAGTTATATTACTGAGCAATTTACCTCGCAAGCACCGGCCAGGCTGCAGGTTAATAACAATCGCGCATGTAACCATATCATAGATGCATCATATGTGGTATACATGGCAGGTGAATGGGCCCATATTCACCTTTGATATTTCCAGAATTTATGGGATTCAACCTGAACTCTTTAGTTGGTCAATCAATTAATGAGAACAAGTAATATAATAGAATTCGTAAAGAACTTTCTAGTTCTTTAATATTTACCCATGTGAATTCTCTATTACTGCACATCATACTTAAAATGAGATGGCTAACCCGAATGCCAACTGAATAAATTATCAATATTGATAAACTTCAAATTTACACCATGACATGTGCAATTATCAATAAACTTCAAGTTTATTATGGTATGGGTTTTTATACCAATAAATATCCACTTTATTGTGGCATTCTTTTGTTTGTGTAGTACAAACTGGAGAATAAAGTGGGTAGCTTTTCATATACAAATTATCCCGCTACAAGTTGTAGTAATAGAAGATATCAAATCTTTCCTTTATTTATAGTCTCAATATAATCAATCGCTTTCGCATATACTTTGGAAACTGAATAAGTTTCTTTGAGACTTACTACCACACAATACCTTATTGGTAATCAATTGCGTTTCTCCAACATAGTAATAATTGGCTCTTCTAGAGCTCTCAATTAATTTTGTACTACCACAGATTCATCAACATCCATGTGGTGAATATCTCTTTTAAAGAGAAAGTTATACCATTATGGCCATGGTCAAAATTATATGCAAGATATGTTTCTTGCATTATCGTTGTCCTTTAATAGTCATATTTCCAAAATATTTTGGCGTATAATAGGTACGTGACCAATGATCATTCATGCCATAATAATGACATTATTTTCATATATCATCTCAAACCTCCTTCTAGGGGTGAGTGTGGCATTTTCAATACCAATTTCATGTTCATATTCTTCCAATAATGAATATGTATTCGTGAATCAGATGTTGTCACATTCGCTGCGGGGATATGTGATTTTGTTATCCTTTTCAAATTTGTAAATGCGTCTGGCATTCGATTTGCTATTCTTTGCAAATGGATAATATTTTGCACCTCTTTTTCACAAATAGAGGTATGTGGATCAAGATGAGATAATGATGCATTTTTCCACAAAATTTGCCGTTTGGTTTCACCAACTTCTACCCCTAATTTTGGGAAAAGTATCTCATCGAATTGACAGTCTGCAAATCGTGCAGTGAACAAATCCCCTGTCAATATTTCGAGGTAGCGAATAATTGAGGGCGATTCAAACTCAACATATATTCCTAACCTTCTTTGCAGACCCATTTTGGTGCAATATGGCGGTGCTACAGGCACATATACTGCACATCCAAAAATTCTTAAGTGGGATATATTAGGTTCATGACCCAAAACTCATTGCACCGGGGAATATTTGTGATAATTCGTCGTTCTGAGACGAACTAGCATTGCTGCATGCAAAATGGCGTGACCCCAAACCAAAGTGGGCAACCTCGTTTTCATGAGTAAATGAGGAATTCAAGATTATTCTCATCTATTGTCTCGATATGATATCCATTTTGAATGATATCTTTAAAACTCAACAAGTTCCTTTTAGACTTGGAGGAGAACATTGCATTCTCTAAAATGTTGTTCCTTTAGGCAGAGTTATAGTTGCTCTTCCGGAGCCTTTAATCAATTTACTTCTACCTGAAATTGTAGTAACATCTGCCTTACAGTTGGGAGCCATTCTTTTGCAGCTAGGAGACATTGTTGTTATGTTTTCCAGTTATGAGCCATTGTTGTGTGGTCCCTTTCGAGCGGTTCCTTCTTTTCTTTTTTCGATGATTTAAAGGCGACAGCTCTTTTCACCAAGGAATTGGGGCTTAGAGCTATGAGCTATAACACATACGCAGCGGCTGCTTCAGAGCTTCAGATGCCAACCAGTCGGCCGCGATCTTACCTTCTCTCTTCTCTATGAGTATGCTTACAAAAGCACTGCCAATCCCTTTGAACAAGATTCCAGCAAGCTTCTCAAGCTCAAGCATTGACTTTTCTAGTTAGAGACCAACGGCTTGGGGCTCTTCTTCTCTCTTTCATTAAACTTAGTTAATAGTCGACTAACTTGGGAAGCAGTCATTAGGTTAGTTGACTAACTAAATCAGATAGTCGATTATCTTGCCTTGCGGAAAAGTCCAGTTTTAATGCGAAATATTAGTTAGTCGACTAACTAAGTTGATAGTCGACTAACTTAGTAAACAGTCATCAGGTTAGTCGACTATCTAAATCAGATAGTCGACTAACTTAGCTTGCGGAAAAATCCAGTTTTAATGCGAAAATTAGATAATCGACTAACTGTTAGGTTAGTCGATTAACTCTACTGGAAAATAAAAATATCTTTGAAATTTAAGCATATTGAAACATTCTAAAGAATTAATACTAACATTATATCATAAGCTAACTAATACGAGCTGATACTAATGACTATTAGTTTATTCACTAACTAATACAAATAAGTAAAATAAAATCAAACAATTCCATCTTCCTTCATCACAGATCCATCACCAATTAAGTGGTCTATTTTCCCCTCAGGGTGCTCAAAGAAGTCTGCCACATCCAAGTGGGTGATGTCAAAATTGTCGTCAGAGACAGAATTGGTTTCAGGGCATTTACCTTTTAGAGATGCTTGATAAAGCTCAACCAAATATCTAGGTACACGGCAAATTTTCGCCCAGTGCCCTTTTCCACCGCAACGATAATATATAGTTTATGAACTATTTGCTTTTGGATTCTTATCGCATCGTGCTTGTGGCAGAGTGACCAACTTCAGGTTGTCATATCTCTCCTTTAAGCCATTCCACAAGATAGGTGGATCTTTGACTGTGATATATTCAATTTTCAAACCTTCATCAAGGTGATGACGCAAGAAAATCAAGGCCTTAGCACAGTTTCAAACCTTCATCAAGGTGATGGTGCAAGAAAATCAAGGCCTTAGCATAGTCTTGGGTGGATGCATTATTTCTGTCTTTAATGGCGTCTCCAAGACCCATTGCATCCAGGATTTCAGCATCCGACACCCATGTCATATAGTTCTTGCCCGAAATTTCAAGGGCAACGAACTTTCTTTTCATAATGTCAGACATAAAACAAAATTATATCAAGAGCGTGTCCATACTTACAGGCTTTACTACAATTATCACATTCACTTCAGGGAATGGATCATAATCATCTGTATGTGCTATATACAATCTCATGTCAAATATTACTTTCATAAAGTGAAAGATTATTTTGAGAATCTTTATTATTCTCATTATCACAATGATGACGATTATAATTTCGTCTATTGCCACGTCCACATCCATTGATACCTTCACGGTAATAATTTTCTCTTCTTTCAGACTTATCACATACTGCTATCACATTCTCTAAAGGGAATGAGAATGAAGCAAATTCAATGGGACGGATTTTCAATTCTTTGCCCACAATCATACATGAATTTAATCATGGCAAGACATAGAACTTTTACGATTTCACGTGGTTATAATTCCTTACAAATTCTATTAGAGTTATAATCAAACTTTGTTGTCTATGTTTGTATATGAAATCAAATCGTAGAATTTCAAGAATTTGAAAGGGAAAAGTAAATTACTTACCTTTAAGGTATACCAATAAATGTTGTGATATCAAATATACCTCTTGAGTTTCCATCCCGTTGCATTACTTTATGATGATACCATCTCTTCTATTTTCTCCGTATGGAAATTCTCCAGTGAAATTACAACGGCTGAATCGGCGCCAGATGGACCCCAACAATGAAAACCCGCCTGAATTTGAACAGAAAATACAGCGGCTTGTCTTCTGGCTTCTTTCCTTCTATTCTTCTTTTCTTTCTTTTTCCTCCTCTTTTTTCCTTCTATTCTTCTTTTCCGTTTCCTTCTTTTTTTCTTTCTTTTTTTCGTGTCTTTCCTCTTCTATTTTTTCCGTATAGAAATTTTGGAAGAAGGAAGAAATCAAATTCAATTGGTTAGAGACTCGTGCTGATAACGTGTTATGAAATAATATAAGAACAAGAACAATAATATAAGAACAAGAACAATATAGAGAAAAGTAGAGAGATGAGTATTCTTATTGATACTTTGGGATAATTTACAATGGGAGAGAACCCCTTTATTTATAGGGAGGTGGTGACTTAGCCACCAAGTAGTAAACCCTAGAATCTCTCTAAATATGAGCATTCACCATAAATAGAATATTTTATAACGCATAGTGATTACTTCGGTACTATCAGCTAAAATTTGATTTTTGTTTGTTCACGAAGTAATAAGTGATTTTTTTCTATCTTGTTTATCTCTTCTAATGTCATTATTATCATGTTCGGATCTTATTTCCACTAGCACTCCAAAAAAAAAAAAAATCTAAGCAAGCCACTTTTATACAATAGATTATTAGTAGTTTCTTTTTTATATCATACTCAAAATTTGGGTCAAATCTTTGGTTTTCCCTATAGATTCATATAAAAATGTATCCACTCAAAATCTCTGGATATATACTCGTTTACTTCTATATTTCTAAGACATTAGTATTTATGAACGTGATTATACGTTAAAGAATATCATTAAAACTTACATAAATTATTAATTTTGTCATGTTAGTTAGAAAATTATGTATTATAGTTTAAAAGTATTTAATGCGATAGTATCTTAACAAACACTTCTTTGTAAATAATATTTTTTTGTGTATGTTTCCTCCTAATATTTTCTGTTGCTCTGGCTTAACCGGAACTCTTGTTGTTGATTTTGATATCCCTCTTGAAAGTGCAACAAATAATTGTTCGTGCGAGAATATATATTTCGGTAAATATAGTCTAATATTTAGTATATTTGTCCTTGTGCTTTATTTATTGTATTTTTAAAATATAAACTTACTAAAAGTGATTTTCACACAAATTTAAAATAATATTCCTTGGCTTCGGAAGACGAAAGTCAAATTCAGGGATAAGAATATACTTAGAAGTACATTGATCAGTATCACAATTTTTACATATATGATGTTATTGTTAAAATTTTATATACCATCTGTGTGTTATGACATAAGCTATTTGGCGCATCTAAATTTTTCAGTAGCATGAAGGATATATTTTTCTTCAAAATTAACCCATATACAATGGAAGATCAAATTAACTTAGTCTATATATATACGGTCACACTAACATACGTAAGAAATAATAAACTTGACAATAAACATGTAGCGTAGAAGGCGGTTTGGTATTAAAGTATTTAAGCGTTCTTCTTGGTAATAACTGTAATATCATTTTTTGTTACGTCAAAAACTGAAAAATATTTTATTTTTACTCTAAGATTTTGCAATCAAGATTTTATTTAATTGATCAATATATTCATTTTTGCTAGCCAAGATATCTTCTTAATTCTATTATGCGATTTGCACAAATTACTTTTTAATCTAATGATGAAACATTTCTCTTATTAAATGCACTACTATTACCATTGGGATTGATAACCAAGTATTTACGAAGAACCAAATCATCTTTATTGAATGCTCTTCTTCGTTTTCGACATGAAGCAAGAAGACATTGAATACTGGATCTGTTCTTGCTTTATATTTTTTGTCAGTTGAATCTTTTTCGTTCGAGGCAAGAAGTATAACTTTGGCAAGCTAGCATTTACAATCTCTTCTTTTGTTGATTTTGGACTATGGACAGTACTTGACAAAATCACCTTCCAAACCATTAATTTCTACCAAACGAATATCCAATATATCTCTAGAACTCCGACAATTATTTCGATCGGTTGACACTTAGCCATACGTGTTTCATCCCATATTATCAATTTTATTTTCCTTATAAATTTAGCACCATTGCTCTGCTTTGATATATTTGTAATGGTTTATTTAAGTTGTTTGAAGAGGTATATCAAATCTAAAGTGGGTGCCTTACAATAAAATTTTGTTGGTACACTACTTGCTATTATTGCTAACAGTGGCATGCTTCTTGAGATATGATATCTACAAGTAATGCATGACATTGAAATATTATTTTGATTCTGCCGGGAGCATCTACAAAGAATAATCATGTTATACCAGAGTCGACTCTTTATAATATAATCTTAAAAGCTTGTTCTTGATTAGGATTTAGCTTCGATTGTGCATCCTTAGACACTTATATGGCATTCTGAATCTTAATAGTATATTAACCATTTTTACTTTGTATTCTAACGCTCTTTTTATAGAATAAATTTACGTACCCTACGATTTTTAACTTGAATAAGAATTTTATTCATATGATGAATTTAAAAAATAATTGAATTGAATTGTCTTGCTAAATAATTAATTAAAAAATTTAATTATTTGGTTTTATATAATTTATTTAGACCTTAATATTAGTTCATTTCTTGCTTTGAATATTTAATTATAATTATAATTTTATCCATCATTTTTCAAAGAGTAAAAAATTGATATGACATTTCGCTTTTAGATCATTATGTTTGTAGAATTATTAGTATTATTTACTCTTACCAACCATTTTTTTCTCTCTCACAATTATATTTTTAAAATTTTCTTAGTTGTTGTTTAACAATTGGGTATTTTCAATATTACACAAATAATTTATTTTAAAAATATTATTTGAGTAAAAGATAGTTTAAATATAATATAAACATATATTATTGTGTGGATGTTTTTTTTTCTCAATTTCAACTCTTTATGCAGTCAATTTACTATTGCTTTTATTTTTCTCTTAGTATTGGATATTATGGAGTGGTAAATGTATTATCAATGCGGAGGATTCTTATGAAATTGATTTTATTAAATATTTTTAAATAATTTTAATAAGAATTTAATAAACAAAATTTATTAATTTAAAATCTTAAATATTAAAAATTTGCATAGAAGGTATCGTAATTCAAAAAATAGGTTGTTGCAGTTATGTCCTTTCGCAATGAGTTCTTCCGCTTAATATTTTAGGACTATTTTGGTATATTAATATTTTTTTATTTTATAATAAAATATAACCTCCTTTTTCTAAATAGATTCAGACAATATAATACATTCTCAAATTAAATTTCTTATACGATATTGTAATACGTTTTCAAATTAAATTAGTAAGATGAGTTTTTAAGAAGTATATCTTAAAAGTAAGAGGATCACATGACTAGATATATTTACTTGTTCAATTTTATATGAATTAGATAGCCTGAAAGTTATATCATTAGAATTGCTAAAGATAATCATATAGGATTCCTAACGTGTGGTATTATGTTTTAAAACTAATAGAACTATAAGGCTAATATTTAGAATTTTGATTATATATTTTTATTATAAATTATTATGTTTAATATCGTAAGGTTATTTTCATTAACTTATATCTTCAAGATTTTATAATAATATAAATATATTATTATAAATGCATGAATATAAATTAACGCACATATTAGGATAGTAACCCCTATAGTAACATGAATCCTAAAAGAATTAGGACGGTTAGTTGTGTGTGCGTAAAAATTCTAATTTCGATGTAATTTCTAATGCTATCAAATTTTTTTGTGGTTATCTTACAATTTTAGTTATTTTCACCTCATTCTTTGTTTTATTAGATTTTTTTTAAAGGAATAAAAGAAAATTTAAATTAAACTTAATGTGAGGAAGTTTTGAAAGATCATCAAATTAAGAACTCTTTTTATAAAGTATTTTATTGAAAAGATAATGAACTCAAACAGGAAATCGGCATTTAGTTAAACGTAATTAAAATAAACTTAATTTGAGGGAAGTTTTAAAAGAACATCAAATTAAAAACTCTTTTATAGAGTATTTCATTGAAAACTCAAGTAGAAAATCGGTACTTAGTGGGACGTAACTAAACTTATAATTAGTGCCTGGTTATATTTCAATGAAGATCAAATATATAATATTAGGCGAGAAGTTTACTTTTAAGGAAGAGAAAATAGGAGTAGACAATATAACTAAAGTTGTAATTAATGATCTTCTATCTATTATAAAGCACCTTTACTGTTTTGTACATTAATAATTAAGTATTTTAAGGATATTGTGGTAAATTAATATTTATATTTATACTTTTATAATAATATAAATATATTTGGTGCCATTGATCCTCAAATCTAAGAAAAATATTGAGTAAGAAGATCCATGTGATGTATTCTCTAATTAATACTATAGGTTGTGAAGGATCTTTCTTCAAATCTACCCAAATAGTTTTCTATTAAAAGGAAACAGAAAATGCACAGGAGAAACATTATAAATCAAAGAATTAGGCGGCAAAAAGTCAAAAACTGTTATGAAATAATATAAGAACAAGAACAATAACTCAAGAACAAGAGTAAATAGAGAGAAGAGTAGAGAGAGTTCTTCTTATTGATACTTAGAGAATGTTAGGAGTGATTTACAATGGTAGAGGGCACCTCTATTTATAGGGAGGAGGATGATTTAGCTACCAAGAATAGAACTCTAGAATCTCTCTAATTAAAGACATTCACCTTAAATAGAAGTGTATTTATAACACTCCCCCTTGAATGTCTAATCAATGATGTGCCTCGTTAAAACCTTAAAACAAAACCCAATGGGAAAAATTAAAGTAAGAAAAAAGAGTACACATGTTTGAATATGCGCCTATTGGTTGCCTCGTTAAAAACCTCGCAAGGAAAACCCGGTGGGACAAAACCTTGTAAGGGAAAAAGAGTGCAACGCGCCTTAACTACCCCTGATAAGAACATCAATTTATGTCCTTAAGTCTTCGCATCCCGATCTTGTGAACTAGCTTCTTGAAGGTTGACTTTGGTAGAGATTTTGTGAACAAATCAGCCATATTGTCGCTTGAACGAATCTGTTGAACATTGATATCACCATTCTTTTGAAGATCATGTGTGAAGAATAACATTGGTAAAATATGCTTCGTTCTATCTCCTTTTATGAATCCTCCCTTCAATTGAGCTATACATGCTGCATTGTCTTCATACAAAGTTGTGGGTAGTTTATCATACTTCAAACCACATTTGTCTTGGATATGATGTATTATCGACCTTAACCACACATACTCCCGACTTGCTTCATGAATAGCAATTATCTCGGCATGATTAGATGAAGTAGCCACAATTGATTGCTTAGTCGATCGCCAAGATATGGCGATTTCTCCACAGGTAAACACATAACCCGTTTGAGATCGAGCCTTGTGTGGGTCGGACAAATATCCAGCATCAGCATAACCAACAAGATCCGGGCTGCAATTCTTGCCATAAAATAAGCCCATATCGGTAGTTCCCTTTAGGTACCGTAATATGTGTTTGATCCCATTCCAATGTCTCATCGTAGGAGCCGAGCTAAATCTTGCTAGGACATTAACTGAAAAGGATATGTCAGGTCTTGTAGTATTTGCAAGATACATTAGTGCGCCAATTGCGCTAAGATATGGTACTTCAGGACCAAGTAGCTCTTCATTCCTTTCTTGTGGTCGGAATGGATCTTTGTTCACATCAAGTGATCGAACAACCATCGGTGTACTTAAAGGATGTGCTTCATCCATGTAAAACCGTTTCAGTACCTTTTCTGTATAGGTAGATTGATGAACAAAAATTCCGTTTGCCAAATATTCAATTTGCAAACCAAGACATAGTTTAGTCTTTCCGAGATCTTTCATCTCGAATTCATCCTTTAGATAATCAATTGCCTTTTGGAGTTCTATAGGGGTTCCAATAAGGTTTATGTCATCGACATATACGGCAAGTACAACAAATTCCGATGTTGTTTTCTTTATAAAAACACACGGGCAAATGGCGTCATTTATATAGCCTTCTTTTAACAAGTACTCACTAAGACGATTATACCACATTCGTCCAGATTGCTTTAGACCATACAAGGACCTTTGCAATTTAATTGAGAACATTTCCCGAGAGTTTGAATTATGCGCGTTTGGCATCTTGAGTCCATCGGGAATTTTCATGTATATCTCATTATCAAGTGAGCCATAAAGATAGGCAGTAACCACATCCATTAAGTGCATGTCAAGCTTTTCATGGACAACAAAACTTATGAGATAACGAAAGGTTATCGCATCCATTACAGGCGAATATATCTCTTCATAATCGACACCAGGCCTTTGAGAAAAACCTTGTGCAACAAGGCGTGCCTTATATCTTTGTACCTCGTTTTTCTCATTTCTTTTGCGTACAAAGACCCATTTATAGCCGACAGGCTTAACACCATTAGGTGTTTCAACTATAGGGCCAAAAACTTCACGTTTTGCCAGCGAATTCAATTCTGATTGAATTGCTTCTTGCCACTTTGGCCAATCCTGTCTTTTTCGACATTCTTCAACAGATTGAGGTTCGAGATCCTCACATTCTTGCATAATGCTAGATGCTACATTATAAGCAAAGGCATTATCCACCACAATATCCACTCGATTAATATTTGCCTCAATATTAATTGGATTTAGGGATAGTTCCGTATTTTCCAGAGTCTCGGGCTCAATGGATTCTTCATGAATCTCAGAATTTGTTAAATCATGAGATTCTTTCGTGGTGTCATTTTGATCGTTCTTTTTCCTCTTTCTAGGATTTCGATCTTTGGAACCTAATGGTCTGCCACGCTTCAGGCGTGCATTCGACTCATTGGTTATGACACTAGATGATTGTCCAACAGGGACATCAATACGGATTGGAACATTTTCCGCGGGAATGTGGGATTTCGTTATCCTCTTCAAGTCCGTAAATGCGTCAGGCATTTGATTTGCTATTCTTTGCAAATGGATAATCTTTTGTACCTCTCTTTCACAAATAGAGGTATGTGGATCAAGATGAGATAATGATGCATTTTTCCACAAAATTTCCCGTTTGGTTTCACCAACTTCTCCCCCTAATTTTGGGAAAAGTGTCTCATCAAATCGACAGTCTGCAAATCGTGCAGTAAACAAGTCGCCTGTCAATGTTTCGAGGTAGCGAATGATGGAGGGCGATTCAAACCCAACATATATTCCTAACCTTCTTTGCGGACCCATTTTGGTGCGGGATGGCGGTGCTATAGGCACATATACTGCGCATCCAAAAATTCTTAAATGGGATATATTGGGTTCATGACCCAAAACCAATTGCAACGGGGAATACTTGTGGTAATTCGTCGGTCTGAGACGAATTAGCATTGCTGCATGTAAGATGGCGTGACCCCATACCGAAGTGGGCAGCCTCGTTCTCATAAGTAATGGCCTTGCAATCAACTGCAGGCGTTTAATTAACGATTCTGCAAGACCGTTTTGAGTGTGAACATGAGCTACAGAATGTTCAACTTTTATCCCGATTGATAAGCAATAATCATTAAATGCTTGGGATGTAAACTCAGCAGCATTATCCAGTCTAATGGACTTGATTGGATTATCTGGAAATTGTGCTCGTAGTCGAATTATTTGTGCCATTAATTTCGCAAACGCAAGGTTGCGTGATGACAACAGGCACACATGAGACCATCTACAGGATGCGTCTATCAAGACCATGAAATACCTAAACGACCCACTAGGTGGGTGAATAGGTCCACAAATGTCCCCTTGTATACGTTCCAGAAACGTGGGTGACTCAGTCCCAACCTTTGTTGGTGATGGCCTGATAATCAACTTGCCTTGATAACACGAAGTGCAAGGATATTCATTATTCGAAAGAATTTTGAAATTCTTTAACGGATGCCCATATGAGCTTTCTATAATCCGTCTCATCATGACCGATCCTGGGTGTCCCAATCGATCATGCCAAAGTACAAAGGTATTGGAATCAGTAACCCTTTGGTTTACTGTTGAATGTGCCTCAATTGCACTAATTCTTGTCCAATACAGGATAAAGACGGGAATTTCTCAATAACCCTCTTTTGGCCGGAGACATTCTTTGTGATGACGAGATATTCAAGATTATCTTCATCCATTGTCTCAATATGATAGCCATTCCGGCGTACATCTTTAAAACTCAACAAGTTTCTCTTAGACTTGGAGGAGAACATTGCATTCTCTATGATTAACGTCGTGCCTTTGGGCAGAGTTACAATTGCTCTTCCGGAGCCTTCAATCAATTTACTACTTCCAGAGATTGTAGTAACGTTTGCCTTACACATATTTAGTTGAGAGAAATATTTCCTTTCTTTGAGTATTGTATGTGTAGTACATGAATCAACTAGGCAAATACTTTTACAGTTGGACGTTGATCCAAGTTCGCTTTGTGAGATATCCATATTTGCTATCCCATAGTTTGACATACAAAAGAGATACACGAACATAAGAATAAACAAGTTCAATTTGTTTGTGTCACATAATATTTTCAAAATCTGCTGCTAACAGTTGACTAACAAAATCAGATATGTTATCCATAATTGATTACTTTGCAGTTTGAAAATTTCAGTTTAAACATTTTCTTCAAACAATCGATTGTTAAACACAAACAATCGATTGTTAAACACACACAATCGATTATTTGCTATTTTGAAAAACTTCAGATCACACTGTCTTAAGACAATCGATTGTTATGCATAGACAATCGATTGTTGGCTATTTTGAAAAATTCCAGAGCACACTGTTTTAAGACAATCGATTGTTAAGTATAGACAATCGATTGTTGGCTATTTTGAAAAATTCCAGAACACTGTTTTAAGATAATCGATTGTTATGCATAGACAATCGATTGTGGATGATTTTTGAAAAATTCCAGATTACACTGTCTTAACGACAATCGATTGTTAGACAAAGACAATCGATTGTGGATGATTTTTGAAAAATTCCAGATTACACTGTCTCAACGACAATCGATTGTTAGACAAAGACAATCGATTGTTGATCAATTATTTTTCAGCTTTAATGCGAAAATAGTAGATAATCGACTAGTTTTTCAGGCTAGTCGATTACCCCTACTGGAAAATAAAAATTTTATTGATATTTGAGCATATTGAAGATATTCTAAAGAACTACTGCTAACATTGCATCATGAACTAACTAATACGAGCTAATACTAATGACTATTAGTTTATTCACTAACTAATACAAATAAGTAGAATAAAATCAAATAACTCCATCTTCTTTCATCACGGACCCATCGCCGATTAGGTGGTCTATTTTCCCCTCGGGTTGCTCAAAGAAGTCTGCCACATCCAGGTGGGTGACGTCCTCATTGTCGTCATAGACAAAATTTGTTTCAGGGCCTTTTCTCTTTCGAGATGCTTGATAAAGGTCAACCAAGTGTCTTGGTATACGGCAAGTCTTTGACCAGTGCCCTTTCCCACCGCAACGATAACATATAGTTTCTGAACCATTTGCCTTAGGATCTTCATGACCCCGTTTCTGCTTTCGGCGGTTATCTCTCCTTGGGGGTTGACGGACTTCATTGGAATTTCTTCCTTGTCTACGTCCCTGGCTATGACCCCCTTTACGACCATGACCATGGTCCTTTTCATGTTTGGCATAATGAGAGTGCACCTTATCTGCTTCAGGCAGTGGTGTAGACCCAGTGGGTCGATTTTCATGATTTCTCATGAGCAGGTCATTATTTCGCTCAGCCACTAGTAGAAGAGAAATCAGTTCAGAGTACTTTGTAAAGCCTTTCTCTCTGTACTGTTGTTGCAGTACTATATTGGAGGCATGAAATGTTGTAAACGTTTTCTCAAGAATATCATAATCGGAGATATTATCCCCGCATAGCTTCAATTTAGAAGTAATTCTGAACATTGCAGAATTATATTCAGAAACGGACTTAAAGTCCTGGAGCCTCAGATGAGCCCAATCATATCGTGCTTGTGGCAGAGTGACCAACTTCAGGTTGTCATATCTCTCCTCTAAGCCGTTCCACAAGATGAGTGGATCCTTGACGGTGAGATATTCAATCTTCGAACCTTCATCAAGGTGATGGCGCAAGAAAATCAAGGCCTTCGCACATTCTTGGGTGGATGCTTTTTCTCTATCTTTGATGGTGTCTCCGAGACCCATAGCATCTAAGTGGATTTCAGCATCCAACACCCATGTCATATAGTTCTTGCCCGAAATTTCAATGGCAACGAACTTTCTTTTCGTAATGTTAGACATAATCGAAATTTAAATTAGGAAGAGGGAAATACCTTAGATTTTTCGAGAATGGTTCTTGAGACGGTAGAGTCTTGTGCTGATAAGGTGTTATGAAATAATATAAGAACAAGAACAATAACTCAAGAACAAGAGCAAATAGAGAGAAGAGTAGAGAGAGTTCTTCTTATTGATACTTAGAGAATGTTAGGAGTGATTTATAATGGTAGAGGGCACCTCTATTTATAGGGAGGAGGATGATTTAGCTACCAAGAATAGAACTCTAGAATCTCTCTAATTAAAGACATTCACCTTAAATAGAAGTGTATTTATAACAAAAACAATAATGAAATGTTAAAACAAAATCTTTATGCGTTTTTCGATATATCATTTTTTTCGAATTCTAATGTCGATATTTTATTTTTTTTAAGTAGATAATTGCTTAAATAGAAAAGGAGAATGAATCTAATTATTTGATCATAAAATCAATTTTCTACTTGAATATCAATATCCAGAAAAGGGTAGAAGATTATAATATATGATATATAAATATATAAAAATTTCTTGAAGTTTTCGCTATTATTGTCGAAGCTGTATATCTAAAGGCCCATGGCAAGTGGAGTCCAACGGGTATTTATGAGACTTTTTCTTTCTTATACCATATATAAAATTTTATTATCAAAAATTTATATATTTTTATATTTATTCGTCATGTTCACAGTTATTCTACAAAATATATACTATTCATTAAATACCAATTATTAAGAGTTAATCCTTCCTAATTAGGCAATTTACAAATCTGAAACTAAATATTCTTCCAAATATTCCTATTTAGGTGCGGTATAATTATGAAAGTAAATATTCCAGATATTTTCCATTATTGACATCCATTAAAAAGCTTTGAATTCAAATTTGAGTTTTCATAAATCATTATTTGTTTGGATTGGATGTTGTTGAAAATAATCGGGAATATGGTTTGGAGTTTATATCTCAATTTTGAGGGCTTTTGGTGAAGATTAAACTTGGTTTCGAGTGAATTTCAGATTGAAACTCGAATAAGAAGAAGAAGAAAACATATTGCATAAATTGTAGATAAATTGTAGATTAGTTGTATTTTGATTGTAGATGCTTTATTTTCTGTTTCACAAATAAAAAACGGCTAAAACTTCTACAAATCTTCTAAAAAAATGCAATTATGTCAATAATCACAATTATGCTACAATTGAATGGGAATTGAGATATAAAATTCAATGTACCCAGTTTATAGATATTTTGTAGATAAATTATAGATTATTTGTATTATAATTGTATATGCTTTATTTTCTGTGTTCACAAATCAAAAACGACTAAAATTTCTACAAATATTTTGCAAAAAATGCAATTATACTGAAAATCCTAATTAAACTACAATTGAATGACAACAACAACAACAACAACTACCCAGTATACTCCCACCAGGTGGGGTCTGGGGAAGGTAATATGTAGACAGCCTTACCCCTACCCAAAAGGGTAGAGAGGCTGCTTCCAAGCGATCCTCGGCGCATAGGACAGAATGAAAAGCTGCATTGGAAAACAAAGATAAACTTAGGAACCAAGGCAAGACAAAACACAATAACAAAACAAAGCATAAGTAATCCTGCAAAAATAACGTAAATGATTATGTAAACATAAGAAACATAAATACCGTCGCATGCGACAATAACAAGCGACAACTACCATATTACCAACCAAGAGGGGACCTACGCTAAAACACTAGTCATCTACGGGTAACCCTACTATCCCACACCCAACCCCGGGTGGGGCGAACGAAGGACTCTAAGAGCCCCTAGCCTGCAACCCTGATTCTAGACCTCTAGACTCCCCTATCAAGGGTCAAGTCCTCGGTAACCTGCATTCTAGTCATGTCCTGCCTAATCACCTCTCCCCAATGCTTCCTAGGCCTCCCTCTACCCCGCCGACCACCAACAATCTCCAGCCGCTCACAGCTCCTCACCGGGGCATCGGGACCCCTCCTCCGTACATGCCCGAACCACCTCAGCCTCGCTTCCCGCATCTTCTCGTCCACCGAGGCCATCTCTACCTTCTGTCGAATAACTTCATTCTTAATCTTATCTAGCCAGGTGTGCCCATACATCCACCTAAGCATCCTCATCTCAGCAACCTTCATTCTCTGAACATGGGAGTTCTTCACGGGCCAGCACTCTGCCCCATACAACATCGCAGGTCTAACCACGGCTCTGTAGAATTTCCCCTTGAGTTTGTGTGGGATTTTCTTGTCACACAGGACCCCAGAAGCAAGCCTCCACTTCGACCACCCTGCTCCTATCCGATGGGTGACGTCCCCGTCAATCTCTCCGTTCCCCTGAATCACAGACCCAAGATATCGGACCCTGTCCCTCTTGGCGATGGCCTGAGAACCAAGCATCACATCGGATATCGAACCCTGTCCCTCTATGCCACATAAAAATTTTTACATTCTTCAGTTGTTGTCCAGAAGATGTTGTTGATGCACTAATAATGTGGTTCTTTCGTCATTGTCATTTAGAAGCTGACCATCAGTATGTAATGGTCTATAATATATGTCTTACAAAATCTGTTATCATGAAGTCCAAACTACGTTCCGTATCCTGCAAAATTTTCCACAGAAACGGCAAGGCAATAATTTAGAAGCTAACCATCAGTATGTAATGGTCGTCACTGAAAAACATCGAAGATGTTTTGTTCCATCCAAACATTTTAAAAATAAAATAAAGGAAAAAGAATTTTTTTTTAAATGAAGCTCCACTTCAGGCTCTTTTAATCTATGTGTCAAAGAACTGGTAGGATCATAAAATTAAAAGCAAGTTTGTATTATGTGACTTATTGTATTACGTGACGCTTAAGAAGTTGTATTTTTTTTCTAATCGTTTTCAATAACCTTTTCTAAATGGATCAAAAGGGTCTGATGTGGAGTTTCTTTTTTTTTTTCTCCCTTTTTCCTTTATTTCATTTTAAAAATGTCTGGATGGAATAAATATTTTAGATGTTTTTCAATGACCATTACATACCGATCCGATCGATCTTGGTCAAGTAATTTTAACAAAACCTGCTCAAGGTAAGGATGCTAGCTTTTTAGGTTAAAATACACTATGATATAGAATTGATAATTTGGTATACTAAGTGTAATTAAATCAAACCTTAAACATTAAAGGTAATAAAGTTTCCTATATGGCATATGAATGTAAAAAACCATTTTCCTTGTTTTCATTGCTTCATGCTCCTATCCTACCTAATAGACTTGAAAATTGGGCTTATCTTAAATTATGGAGGGAAACAGCTAACCCACTCTACAAACTTTCCTAACAAAAAATAGCCCAAAATAAAATATTTATTGAAAAAGTCTTAACATGAGAAGAGAAACTAAGTCGATGAGTTTATTATCTCCTAATTCAACCCCGATTTTAGTTGAGAAATCGATTGATGAACAAAATATGCGAAGACAAAATTGTTCTGACAGTGTTAAAGTGTTAGAATCTCGAAAAAATATTATTGGACAATCCGAGAAAAAGAAAGCAAGAGGGTTATAATGGATATTGATAGTGGTAAAATAAAACATGTCGTGGAGGACGGAGTGAATTTGGGTGTCAAATGAAAAAAACAAGGTTCAAAAGGCAGAAAAAGTTAAAATTCCTGACAAAGTTTGTAAGGTATATACAATTTCTGCTGTAATTTTATTTATATTGTTGACTCTTTTAAAATTAAGATTTAGTTTGTATTTGTTTGTTTTTAATTCATGGCATGTATTTGTAGCCTTGGAAGTTCTATATTCCTGTTGGTGAGCCGTTTCCTGTTACTCATTGGTCATCATACACAAATGTAGAAATTGTATCGGTTTTACAGTCAAAGTTGATTGATGTCCAGCTTTGGATGTTTAGGGAAAGTTGCTTTGGCTATTTCCTTGATTTACCTCGAGTTTCTATCTAGGCACAACTTATTCGTTCTTTAATATTTAGGGAGTTGGTTCAAGATAAGTGTGATCAATTTTATGTGAAATTGAATGGCGAATGTGTTTTACGTTATGTTCTTTGAGAATTTGGTATTGTAAGTAGTTTAAACTGTTGTGGTAATGAACATGTTGAGGGTAAATTCAGCGGACCCAATAGGTTGGTGGATATTTATTTCTGGTTTTGAAGTGGTGTCAAAGAAGTCACTTATTATTTGTTTTGATAAGAAGAAATGGCAGTCTGATGAAGACGCAGTTAAGATTGCAATCATTTATTTCATAAACATATTTCTAATATCCACTTAGGCTCAGAAGACATTTATAAGTAAACATGATTTTTATCTTATCGAGAATGGTGAGCATGTGTCGTTTCCATGGGGTAAGATTGCGTTTTGAGCTTTGATAAAGTCGGTGAGGCACATGTTAAGGGGAAAGTCTGAGTTTTATAGAATTGGTAGATTTTCTCTTGCACTACAGTGTAGTTCTATGAATGTTGCACTGTAGTTGATCAAAAGTTTGTTGTTCGCATTGGAGATCATCCACCACACATGTTGAATTTGGAAATAATAGACATGCCAACACGTGAGGACTTCTCTATTGGTTTCTTCAATAGCACAGGGAATAAGGCACCATCTTTTATATCTTATTGGGATATACTTTTATGATACAATGTAATTCATTTTGATACCCCAAATATAAATTTTTTATACATCTTTGATACATCTAGGACTAAATCACTTTTGGTTACCTTTGTAGTTTAAAAATATTTCTCCGACAATTGAAGAGATAAGGAGATTTACTTTGCTTGTTGAAGTTACCGATGAGTATCAGAAATATTTTACATCACGTAACAAGGGAAAACTTTCTATTGATGATAATGATGATTTTGTCACGTCACCCCCGAAACAGATTAAGGAGCATGTCCCATAAACAAAAAGCATCAATAATCGCATCTTGTGTCCAACCTGTTAATTATGACCGTGAGTTGCAAAAGTTGAAAACTGATGTGAAACATGTATTGGTCTTTTTATATATATATATTTTTATAAAGTATTATTCTAATTATATATTCAAAGTCTATTATCTTTCTTATTTGTTTCATCTTTTAGCTCCATAAGCAGTTAAATTCTTTCATGAAATATATTTATGAAAAATTCAAGGAGGTCTTTGAGTTGATAAATTCTAAGGGATGAGTTTCTTTTCCATTGTGTATTTCTTTTTATTTTTAGTTAATTTACTATATCCTTTTTTTGAAAATAGCTTGGTACAAGCAAAGTCAAATATGGTGTACATCCAGAGGATGACCAGTGGTCGTCAAGACAATAATGATTTTGTGAGCAATATGGAGTTTGGTAGCAATGAAGACGTTAAAATGGATGGTTGTCAGGTGTGTTTAGTTGTGCATTCTGCACTTTGCCCTTTTCTTTTCTTCGTTGTTTTTGATAATTCAATTCTTTTTTTAGAATAGGTTGGTAGAAGTAAAGGCAAAGATGTTTCAAATTCTCAAAAAGATACTAGTGTAGCAGATAAGTTAGGTGTCAATGCTATGGAAGGACTTTTTGGTATGAAAGTTGACATGTTTGTTGCTAAAGTAACTTTCATACCAGATGTAGCACCTGCTGGCGGTATTGGTGAGATTGAAAATGCGGCAGCTGGGGAGACATAGGAATAACTGAATCCTGGACTGTGCTGTTTGTGCGACTGCAAGTGTTGATGCGGCGGAGGGGAGAAAGAAGAAGAATCTAAGAACAAAAGGTTTCTGAATTTTGAAATGGTAATGTTTGTGCGACTACAAGTGTTGATGAGACAGAAAGGGAGATGGTTATGTACAATCCTGAATTACTTCCTGAAGTATCGCCACAAATGGAAAAAAGAAAGAGATGTCATGTAAAGGTCGTGCATTCTCCATTCATTACTGTGTTTGATTCGGGTTCCAGTACTAGTATTGTTGCAGCAAATGGAAAAAGCAAATTTATGCCATTAAGCATCCTTTTCAAAGCAAAATTGGAATTGGCGCTAACAGCTCTTTGTTGAATGTATTTGCTGCGTGGGTCAAAGAAGGGAAGTCCAGAAAGAAGTATGTTTCTAACTTTTTTTTTCCAGTTTTATATTTTGATATATTGTCACTTATAACATTATTTTATATCAATAACTGTACTCTTTTGTGTATATATGTTACCAAGAATGAAATTTACCCGAAGAATATTATAGAACTCAATCGTGCTTATGATCTTGTTGTATTTCATGTTGAAGACAAAAAATGGTTTTACACAGGCATATAATGGTCAGCCCTTGGATGGCTCGGTATTAAGAATTTACTTTTGTAGTATTTTTTTTAAAAATTTTAGCCAGTGTACAGATGAACACTCAGTCCTCGTAAGTTAGAACATATTATTAATTGCTATTTCCTGGCACAAGGGATAGCACTGAGCATTCATTTTCCTTTGTTTTCTGCGGTTTTGGTTTGAAAAACCGTAGCTGCTTAAAGCTTACGAGCCTTTAGTGATTAGTTATTTGTTATATTTTATTTAAGTATATTGATGTTTTGATCTATTATCTGAGGAAGAAGGAGAACTATGACAAAGACCTACCTATGACATTCACTATCACATATTGGTACTTCGACGAGAAAATTAGTGAGTTGTGGCAGGCATTTATTGATACAGATAGAGACATTGATGTGTGCACTCCGAAACATGTCATTGTAGAGTATATTCAGGAGTTTGTCTTGGATGCCAATGTTCTATGGTACAATGCCGAGCATGTCTTAATGCCAATTAATGTTGCAGAACAATGACATCGGATAATGGTTGTGATGTCCTTCAAGGATAGGTGTATTTATGTGAATTACTCTATGCACGGTGGAGTTGCTCATCAAGCCAAAGTTCGTAAGACCATGACCAAGTATTCTGTGTTGCTGCCTCATTTTTTCAAGCACACGCATTTCTATTTAAACAAAAAAGATACAATTGGCGCACTGGTGTTTACAAATCAAGAGAGTTGATTACCCCCTTTGATGTAAAATTGGTCGAAGGATTGCCTCAACAAGTCGAAGCATATGAATTTCTTTCAACACAATGTGTCTTCTTTTTAAATTCTGCAGTTTGATAGTTATTGTTCTTTTTATTTTTATAGTAATTGCGGTGTATTTGCAACATCATTTGATGAGTATTTCATTAAGGGAAAGACGTCTCCTTAGAAATTCAATGCCTATGTACACCAACACAGATTTGGTGCTCTCTTGTGAGATTATGCTAGAAAGAAGATGGAACTCAACACGCAAAGTGATGATGTGATTATTGGTCGATAGAATAAATCGCGGAAGTAGAAGAAGTAGTCACTTTTGTCATTGTTGTTGGATGAACTCTATAATTTTGTTCTTTTATGTTGTCATTGTTGTAAGACGGATCAGATTTGTTTGTGTTTGAATTTTACGAATACTTTTAAGAATTATATGGCAAATGAGATGTTTGCTATGTAATAAAAGTTTAATGAGTTTCAGTGCGATATTGGATTGTAGCAGTTTAGTTTATTTTGGTGTTTTCTCCCTTTATTTTGTATTGTGAATTATAGATATGAAAAATATACGGTAGTATGTGATACATTGTCTCTTGCAGATACACGCAGGATACATACATGATGTAGATATGATATACAGTTTTCAATTATGTATTGATGAAGCCACTCTTATTTGCAAATTTCTAAAACTATTTGCATAGTTTTCTAGCTGTTACGACTGTTCTCATTAGATAGATTTGTTATTACACAAATACATGCATGAGTAAGAGCCTATACATAGAGATACATAAGTGATACACAAGCGATACATAGATGATACAAATATAATGCACAAGCGACACATATATGATACAAATATGATACATCGCTGATACAACTCCTTTTTAATCAAACAGATGTATAATATAAACTTGCAATATGATTTTAAATGATAGGTCAAATATTTATTTATATCTAAATTCAACAGTTTCTAAATCTCTATCATATTCAGTAAAATAAAATAACAAGTAATTCTAAATTTGACATATTTCATCCTCTCTTTGGATTATTTCTACAAATTTTCCTGTTGTGACCTTTTTCTCCACACTGTCCACATGAAATTGACCTTTTCTGTTCCCTTTTAGATATTGTCTTGCACCTCCCCTTCCTTGGCCTTCCTATTAGTTTAGTCACGTCTGGTGGCAAGACTTTTTTATTTAGAACTTCTACAGGAGTTTCCCACGTGCTTTCATCAGGAATCGGATAAATTGGAATTTTGTAGGTCTTCAATAGGTACTTTCTGGTGTAGCACATCGAGCAACACACAATGTGATCAATGTATTTGTATTTTAGTACTGCCCAAGCATGTACACATGGCAGCTCATCCAACTGAAACCTTCTACAGCTGCAAGTTCGATCTTTTAGGAATACAATTCTGTGCTTACCCTTGTCAAGTACTGAATGTAAGTAACTCGCCGAAGGGGTCACCTACAAAATTTATCAACTATCATTAGTGGTGTCAAAGCAGATGCCCTCAAAATACATATACTAGAAAACCTACAAGATTCAAAAAGCTTAATATCATGTCAAAGCAACCAATATTTCAGCAGTGGGGTAGGCATAAATGCTGTATGAAATGTCACGACCCAAAATCCTCTAAAGGTCGTGGTGGCGCCAGACATCGCTGTCAGGCAAGCCGACTGAAGTACTTAATTAAATTCTTGTTTTAATAATTTTGAAAACACTTCTTTTATATGATTAAGACAATACTCAGTCTATTTCTTCGAATGAATAATGAAGTATTTAAACAGCTTTTAAAATTTCTGAATAACCCAAATACATCCCAGAACCTGGTGTCACAAGTACATGAACAATTTCTAAGAATAAAATAAAAAGAAAAAAACAAAGCACAACAGCTGTCCAGAATAAAATTGGACAGAAAAGTAAGCAAGATCCTGAGAGAGAGACTATACTAGCTACGGGTTGCCTCGAGGAAATACAGCTCACCTAGTCTCCGTGACAATCATGATGATATGCCAATAAGTCTCTAGCCATGCATAAACCTGTACAACAAAAATACACAAAAGTTTAGTATGAGTACAAAAACAACGTGTACTCAATGAATATCCCGTCTAATCTCGAAGAAGTAGAGACAAGATGGTCGACTTCGACACTTGCTAGTGGTCCAATAATGGTGTCAATAATACATTAAATTGTGATTTCTATAGACATGATTTTTAACAAATAGAAGGAAACAAGTAAACAATTATTTCTTTTATAGGAAATTTTCAAAATTTCCTTTTTTATTATTTTCCCCATATTCTCAAGCCATGAAGAGGCAATAACAACTTTAGTAAGTTCAAGGCAGCAATACAAGCATGTGCAAATCATGTTGAGGCGACGACCCAATCATACAGAAATAAACTGTGCACTTGCTGAGGGTCGACGTCGTGCCTATAGATGCATCTATTTTATTTGCCGAGGCATTTGGCCCGTTCCAAAACTAAACACGCACAGACGGTCAATCAAGCAGTCAACACGGAACAATACAGAAAAGCCAATTCTCTTTTGAAGACTTTTGAAAATGAAGTTTAATCTTTTGTGGAAATTCATTTACTAATCTTGAGGTGATTTAATCAATTCAAATGTCGAAAAGTTTACAATTAATCCAAGTATAGCATGCTTTTGGGTCCTAAACTACCCGGACAATAGCATAATAGTAGCTATGCACATACTCTCGTCACCTCATGCGTACGTAGTCCTTGCAAATAGGAGCACACAACTAGTTAACTCACATATGGGGACAATTCCCTCTTACAAGGTTAGAAAGGAGACTCACCTCGCTCCGAAGTTCCATAACCGGCATTCCATGCCCTTTCGATGACTCAAATCTATGCAAGAATGCCCCAAAACTAGCCAATAATTATATAAGCCCATTAATATATACTCGATCATTCATTACAACCCAATTTAAAATAATTCCTAACCCTGATAAAAGAATTGATGAAAATTCCCTCGAGCCCACGTGCCCGGTTTTAAAAATTTTCAAAGAATAAGTTTACCCATAACCGCACGAACTCAAATATATGATTTATTCTCAATTTCATACCCAAAATCGTGGTCAAATTCCAATAACATCAATTTTCTAGATTTTCATCTAAACTCCTTGAATTTCCTTCATTTTACATGTTAATCTATCCATAATCAATGTATTTCACTTAAGATGCGTAAAAATTACTTACCTCTTTGATGATGATGAGATCCCTCCTCAAATGCTCTCAAAAATTGCCTAAGGCCAAGTGGAAAATGAGGGAAATGGGCTAAGTTTCGAATTTAATAACTGGACACAGCGCTCCGATGTCGCATTTGTGACAGGGGGAACGCAAATGCGACCCCCAAATGAACTGGCCTACTTTGCAAATGCGATAAGGGTTTTGCAATTGCGAACCCTTCAGGCCTCGCAAAAGCGACCAAAGTGTCGCAAATGCGAACGACCCCTCAACCGCCCAGGTTTGCAAATGCGAACAATATCTCGCAAATGCGATGTCGAATTTGCGACCAATATATCGCAATTGCGGTCTTCCCCCTAGGTCCCAGGCTCGCAAATGCGAGAAGGAACTCGTAAATGCGATGTCGCATTTGCGACCCAAGAATCGCAAACGCAATCATACCATCACAAGCAATCCTATTTCATAGCAAATCACTCCGAAGCTATCCTGAATCTCACCCGAGCCCCCAGGGCTTCAAAACAAACACTTGCACAAGTTCAAAAACAAAACAAAGACTCGCTCGAAGCCTCAAATCACACCAAACAACGCCAAAATCATGAATCAACCCCCAACTTCTATTTTCGATGATTAAACCCATCAAATCACGTCTGATTGACCTCAAATTTTGCATACAAGTCATATTCAACATTACAGACCTACTCTAACTTTCGAAATAAGATTCCAACCCCGATACCAAAAAGTCCACTTCCGGTCAAACTTCTCAAAAACCTTAAATTTTTTTATCTTTAGCCAAATGACTCCAAAATGACCTACGGACCTTCAAATTCACTTTCGATCGTGCTCCCAACTCCAGAATCACCATACGGAGCTACTGCTAGACTCGAAATCTCAAACGGACATCGATATCACCGAAAAGCACTTCAACCCAAACTTATGAAATTCTTTCAAAATGCTAACTTCCATAATAGGCACCAAAACAATCCCGGGTCATCCAAAACCCAATCTGGGCATATACCTAAGTTCGAAATCTTCATTCGAACCTGATGGAACCTTCAAATCCCTATTCAAAGGTCGTTTACTCAAAATTCCAATCCTAGTTAATTCTTTCAACTTTAAGCTTCTGAAATGAGAATTCTCTTTCCAAATCAACTCTAAACTTCCCGAAACTTAATTCCGACCATGCGTACAAATCATAATACCTGAAATGAAACTGTTCGTGGACTTAGACTATTGAACGACGTGCCAGGACTACACTAGTTCAACAGAATTATTCAAAGGGTTCAAGATATAACCGATCTGTGAATTCGGCATGGTTACATGTTCTATGCACAAGTATCTATAGATTTCAGTCATACCTTCATTTGATGTGACATTTCAAGATTATCCATCAGCGTTGTATCATATTTTTTTCCAAGATCAATGAATGACCCTACTGCATTCTTTAGGTTTTTAACATTTCATCATCCAATCAATTTCCTTATGTAGTCTAGCAAAGGAAGTACTAGGAGTTCCCTAGAAGCCTTGAGCACCGCATTGATCGACTCCGCAATGTGTAAAGTCGTCACCAATTTTCTGTTGACAGTGGAATGTGAACCATCTTTCATACTCAACATTCATTAAGTAATATTTGACCCTCTTATTAATATTTTCTAACTCTTCCATGTGGTAATCAAACTTCTCAACTGTGTATGCTTTGACCATAGCAAAGAATATGTCTTTTAGCAGAAACTGTTTTGTTTGTAATTTCTTTTTACATCATTCCATAGATGCCATATGCATACACAATGAGGTACTAGTGGATACATTGTTGCCTCTGCATTTTCAATGCCTTCATGCCAATCCAAAACTATGCACATTCCATCCCTTTCCCCAAATGCATCCTTGAATCTTGCAAAAAACTACTCACATGAAGCATTATTATCTGAATCTACTATGGCATATGCGAGTGGTAGGATATTACCTACTGGATCTTGTGTTGATGCTATCAATAATGTTCTTCTATATGCTGATTTAAGAAAGGTTCCATCTACAACAACAACCGGTTTACAATACCGCCATCCTTTTATAGACATATATAGTGCAAAGAAAGCATACATGAACAAGTCTTACTCTATTTTTTTCAAACTTACCACCGACATAGGATTTGTAAGTACCAACATATAAAAGTAGCTTGGCAGCTTTTCATATTATTCGCTCGGGTTCCCTCTCAGTACTTGAACTGTATATTTTTTCGATCTCCATGCTTGCATATATGTCATCTGCAGACCACGCTGCTTATTCATGTCTCCAATTATGTCATTAAGAGTGTGTATTGTTTTTGGGTCATTATACTTGTCTATTAGAAGACTGCCAATGAGTTTTGCAGTAGCTTGATGTTGTGCGTAAGATCTGTCTTTCAGGGGGAATAAGTGTACTTTTCTGAAATTTCTGACCTTGAAAAACTTTGCTTTTTTCAGTCTCAAAGACTTAAAGTACCAATGACATTTGTAGTTTATGCATACTAGGTAGTACCTACGATAAGGTTATGAACCTTTCCATCAATAAACAGAGCGACATGACATACAATGATATACAGTGATACACGTTGCCATCAACAATACTAGATGAAAAATACAATGACTATACAGTACTAGACGGTGAAAATCACAACTTAATAGAGTATAACCACCTACTTACAAGCAATAACTTATTTTCTGCATAATTATGCTTCTAACATCAACTACGAAATACATTGATATACATAATTATACAATAAATATTTTGATATTTGCTTTCACTTGATCTATGCACCTTAAACTGAAAATTTTCCTTTACTGCCAAGTGCCTCATGACTTTGACTATCGTTTCCTTGTCTTTATAAATTTGAACTTCTGCTACATCTATGTATTAAGGGTCAGTTATTATTGTATTTTCATCAGATTCTGTATCATTCCAGTTTTCTCCATCCCCAAACTTGATCATCGTAAATGTATCGTCATTGTATCTCTCCTCTACAACTGAGGTTTGTGCACATTCAGAGGAAATCACAGCAGAATTGGAATTGTGGCAGATCATGTCCATATCCTTTTCACTCGATGTTATACACAGGGAATACATTATAAATTCTGTAAGGCCCCGTGAAAACTTGTACCTAAAACCTAGTAACTTATAGTGCCAAGTTTCGAATATGTGTTAGAAATGTGTAAAATTATACTGATCTAGCATATAAAAATCAAGAATCAAAGTTTTCTAGAAAAATCCTATTATGCGGTCCAGAATGCGATTGCAAATCAAGTATGCGGACCACATTTCTACCGTACAGTGAGTAAGTGGTTTGGTTAAAATTGAGGTCAAAATGCGGTCCATTATGCGACCGCATAACTGATATGCAAACTGCATACTCGTCACATATTTAACTTGGGATTTTGCAAAGAGGTAGATTTGCGGTGCATTATGTGATCGCAAATTAGGTATGCGGACCGCATTTCTGCCGCAAACCCAAATAGAGATTTCAGATTTTTTGAAAACTTTTGCGGTCCATTTTGTGGGATGCATTTCCACTCTACGATAGCAAAGTGCGATCGTAGATCTGACTTGGGCCCTAATTTTTCTAAATTTTAAACCTGGTCTCTTCTTCAATAAAATACCCCAACCCCTTATTTTAGCATGTTTTCTGAACAAACTAGAGAGTGTGGAAGGGAGAATTCTTTAGAGAGAAAGTTTTACTTTCATCCATTTGATTCTTCAAAGTCACCCGGGCCGTGGAAATTTCAAGTAATTGCCTTCATCTCTATTCTAGCAGGTAAAATCCCTAATCCTTTCTCATTGGTTTTTAGATTTAAACAAAAATGGGGATTCTTAGGCATTGATTCTTGAAAACATAAGTTGAAATACACATGCATGTTCTTTAATACCTACAATCTAGTTAAAAGAATTGAGTAGGAGTAAAGATTTGCAAAAAGATGGGTTGATAAACTAAATAAGTTTGGGTAATAATTGTGAACTTCAATTCTAAGATGTATTGGTTAGCTTGTGAACTAAATTGTTGGTACTAGGCTGTTAGTGAGCTGAAAGTAGAAGAAAAAAAGGGAAATTCGACTCCAGGTATGTATGGCTAACTTTAACCTTTGTAAGGTCACCTTGTTGGTGTACGAGTGATTGGTATGTGTCACTTATGTAGACTATTTGTGAATTCTTGTGATTAATATGCCTCGAACGTTATTGGTTAAGTTTCCTGATATGTTGGTGTAAGTAAATGGCAACAAACCAAGTGTGTGTAAATGCGTTCACGTGGTAAGAGCTGTGTAAAAATTGATGGAAGGAAGTCGTAATTGATGTAATTGAAACAACTGTGATAATATCATTTGTGGCTTGTCGTGGGCAATTATCATTGTGACTTTGAATTATATCCAGGCTGTACGTGATGGAAATAGTATTGATGTTTATGAAACTCTTTGTGAATTGTTGTTGCTGTTATGTGTGAAATGTGATTGTCCGGTGGGATCGGGTTACGCGCCGCAACATGAAGTTATAAGGTATGGGTTGTGGTGATACGGGTGGCCAAGGTAATAAGGGTGGCCAAGGTAATAAGGGTGGAAAAGTAATCGAAATCACTATTGAAATGAAAATATGTGAAAGTTGTGAAAATATTTGATGTGATGGAATAATGTCGGAAAGGGGAAAAGGAGAGATTATGAAACTTGTTTGGCTTTGTTTGTTCCTTTCATGTGCATTTGATCATTGATTCTATTACTGTTTGTTATCTGTGCATTGATTGATTTAACTTGGGGTAAAGTTTGTTCATACATACCAGTACAGTTCAAATGTACTGACGTCCCTTTTGCCGGGGACACTACATTCGTGTTATGATTGTAGGTGGTTCCATAGTAGGTACTCTAGTCCACCAACAGTAGAACTCATTCACTTCTCGTAAGTTGAAATGGTGAGCCCATTTCCTCTCAAGGCCCTGCGTGGCTCATGTTGCTTTTCTTCCGGAGTCTTATTTTGATATTTGTGTAAGGTATAGCCGGAGCCTTGTTACCGACAAGTATTGTATCACCCTTTTGTATTCTTAGAGGCTCCGTAGATAGGAAATGTAGGTTTTGAACTTATGTAAATATGTATTTTATATGTTGGCGGTGTAAGTTGTAAACCACGCAAGTAACCATGTATGTTATATAAATCGAATAAGAATGTGTTCAAATTGTAAATGGCTATTTCACTTGATTAATGAGTAATGAAAACACATGGTAACACGTGGGATAGGAAAGGCACCCAGGTCCACTTGACTGGGTCTACCTGGTCGAGCGCCGGTCATTTTCTTCGGTTTGGGGCATGAAAAACTTGATATAAGAGCCTAAGGTTTTAAAAGAGTCCTAGGATGTCTCGGAGCCGTCTCTAGTAGACACCTTCTTATCGATGTGTTGTCGACTACATTTATAAGTAGGGGGCTACATGGACATTTAGGAAATTACCCTTATCTTTGTTATTCTATATCGTGTGTTGAAGTGAAAAGTGAAAGTATTTATGCCTAACTCGTGCTTTGTTTGGAAATTTTCAGTAATGGCACCTAAGAAGAGAGCTAGACTTGGCCTTGGAGCAAATACCACCCCAAGTGTGGCTATGGATCATGTACCTGATGCCGTGGTTGAGAGTGACTCCCCGCTCTTGAATTTTCCTGGCCCATCTATTCCATATCAGAGTATCCATATTCCAGCTGCGGTAGAGGGTGCTACTGTCCCTCCTGCCGATATTCCTGATTCTAATGCAGTTCTAGCTTTTGGTCCCGGAGTTTCTGATGGGGACCTTAGAGGAGCCATCCATATGTTGATCCAGTTAGTGGCCGCTCAGGCCCAGATATCTCATGATGCCCATGCGTCTTCCAGCGGACAGGGAGATTCCGCCAACTCCAGAGTCAACCCAGAAGCCGATCCGCAGGATTTTCTTGATGAAATTTATAAGACCCTTTGAGTGATGAGGCTTCAGATACGGAGGGAGTTAAGTTAGATTCTTAGAGGTTGAGGGGAGCAACGTATTCGTGGTTTGAAATATGGGAGGATTCCCATGGAGAAGAAAGTCCTCCGGCTATATGGGATGAGTTTGTAGATGCATTTATGGACCACTTCTTTCATGCCGAGATGATGGCAACCTGTGCCACTGAGTTCGAGGTCCTCGAGTAGGGTAGTATGAGTGTTTTGGAGTACCACATAGAGTTTGTGAGATTGTCCAAGTATGCTCCTCAGTTAGTGTCGACCATGAGCGCTCGAGTTCTGCGATTCGTTTAGGGCCTTAGACCCTTGGTGGTGAATGAGGCTGCTACAACAACCTTACATTTAGATATGAATTATGGAAAGATTGTGGTATTCGCTCAAGCCATAGAGGCTTGGAAGTTAAAAATTCTGGAAGAAAGGGAGAGTAGCAATAGGGCCCGATCGGTGGGTCACTCGAGGAGACCAGTTCAGGTGAGAGGGCCACCAGGGCCATCCCAGTCATATGCTCAGTCTTCAGCGAGTGCACCCCCATCTATGCACAGTTATCAGCAGAGCAGAGACCTAACAAAAGAAGTAAACCTGAAGTGTTGCAAAAGGCTGGGATGAGAAACAAAACGGAATGTACCGGATTATTAGCACGTACAACCATCAAACCAGAGACCAAAGCATCACTTGAGACTAGATTCAGACAGTAGGAGACCCCATCAATTGGGTCATTCAGGAGGGAAATTATAGCACCAGGGTAGGGATCCATACCCTAAGTGTGGGAGATTTCATACAAAGATTTGTTATTTGGATATCCCTGTGTGCTATAGATGCGGGGTAAGAGGTCATATCCAGCGGGACTGTCGTGTGCCCAGTCAAGGCATGGGTAGGGTATTTTCTCAATCATCCACTTCTTCAGCCGCCACATCATCCATGCATCCTCCTGCTCCAGCAGGGGATGGTGCAATTAGGGTGGGTCTTGTGGTAGAGGTGGACCCAGCCGGTTTTATGCTTTAAGTGGTCACTAGAGTGCAGAGACTTCTCCAGATTTTGTTACAGGTATCTTGTCTGTTCAGGCCATTGATTGTTATGCTCTTATTGATTTGGGGTCCTCTTTATCTTATTTCACCCCATTCATTGCTTCAAGTTTTGGGATAGAACCCAATTAGCTTCATGATTCATTCTCTATATCGACTCCAGTTAGAGATTCTATTATAGCCGCATGAGTTTATAGGAAATGTGTTGTCGCGGTATGTGGTCATGTTAACGGCTGATCTTATCGAGCTTGGAATGGTGGATTTTGATATGATTATGGGAATGGATTGGCTTTATTCGTGTTTTGCTAAACTTGACTACTGAATGAGAGTCATGAGGTTCGAGTTCCCTAATGAGTCGGTTATTGAGAGGAAGGGGAATGGTATGGTGCCAAAGGGTAGGTTTATTTTCTACCTTAAGGCTTCGAAGATGATTAAAAAAGTGTGTATCTATCATTTGGTCCCAGTGGCACACACCACTTCAGAAGTGTCTACCTCGAGTCTGTGCCGGTTGTGAATGAGTTTCTTGAATTGTTTCCAGACGAGCTTCCAGAGATTCCGCCAAATAGGGAGATTTATTTCGCGATTGATGTATCGCCAGATACGGAGCCAATATCTATTCTACCATACAGAATGGTGCCAGCATAGTTAAGAGAGCTAAAGTAGCAGCTGAAGGATTTTTTAGAAAAAAGGATTCATACGGCCAAGTGTGTCACGTGGGGTGCTCCGGTTCTTTTTGTCAGGAAGAAGGATGGGTCGCTCCAGATGTGTATTGATTATCGACAGCTCAACAAAGTCACCATCAAGAATAAATATCCTTTGCCTAGGATAGATGATTTGTTCGACCAATTGCAAGGTGCAAGGTTCTTCTCCAAAATTGATCTGCGGTCTATGTATCTCAAATTAAAGATCAGAGAGCAGGAATCCCTAAGTACGCTTTCAGAACTCGCTATAGTCACTTTGAATTCTTGGTCATATACTTTGGGATAACTAATGCCCCGACAGCTTTCATGGATCTTATGAATCGGGTCTTCATGCCATTTCTAGACTCATTCATGATTGTTTTCATTGATGACTCCTTGTTTATTCATAGAGCCGGGAGGATTATGTCGATCACCTTAGGGCAGTTCTTCAGACTCTTCATAAGCACCAGTTGTATGCTAAATTTTTGAAATGTGAATTTTTGTTGGAGCATGCTACCTTTTTGGGTCATGTTGTTTCCAGCGAAGGGATTAGGTGGATCTCCAGAAGATTGCAACAGTAAAAGATTGGCCTAGACCCACGACCCCATGGAGATTTGTAGCTTATTGGGTTTAACAAGGTATTATCGGAGGTTTGTGGAGGGATTCTCTACCGTCGCCTTCCCATTGACTAAATTGATGCAGAAAGTAGTTAAGTTCCAATAGTCCGACATTTGTGACAGAAGTTTTCAGGAATTGAAGTCAAGGTTGACCTTGGCAACGATATTGACCTTTCCAGAAGGAACAAAACAATTTGTGGTTTACTGCGAGTCCTCCAGGGTCGATTTAGGGTGTGTGTTGATACAACATGGGAAGGTTATAGCGTTTGCTTCAAGGCAGCTCAAGAATCAAGAGAAGAATTATACAACGCATGATTTGGAGCTTGTGGTAGTTGTTTGCCTTGAAAATATGGCGGAATTATCTTTATGGGGTCCATATGGATGTGTTCTCAGACCACAAGAGTCTCCAATATTTGTTCAAGCAGAAGGAGTTGTACTTAAGGCAGCGACGGTGGTTAGAATTGCTCAAGGATTATGATATGAACATTTTGTACCATCCAGGAAAGGCGAATGTGGTGGCTAACGCTCTTAGTTGGAAGTCCATGGTTAGTTTGGCTCATTTGGGGGCGGATCAGAGGCCCTTGGCTCAAGAGGTGTATCAATTGGCTAGTCTAGGGGTTTGTATTTCGACCTCACATGAAGAGAATGTTACGGTGCATAATGGAGCAGAATCGTCACTTGTAGCAGAAGTCAAGGAAAAGCAGTTTATTGATCCGGCATTGGCACAAATGAAAGAGGCAGTTTTGAATAACAAGACTTCGGCATTTTCACTTGGTGAAGATGGTGTATTGCGAAGTCAAGGTAGGCTATGCATTCCATATATAGATAATCTTCGGGACAGGGTGATGGCGGAGGCTCATAATTCCAGGTATTCGGTGCACCCAGGTTCTACGAAAATGTATCATGATCTCAAGGAAATTTATTGGTGAAATGGTATGAAGAGGGGTGTGGCGGACTTTGTATCTAGATGTTCAAATTTTCAACAAGTAAAAGCTGAGCATCAACGGCCCGGTGGGTTAACTCAGCCTATGGAAATACCCATGTGGAAATGGGAGATGATCAACATGGATTTCGTGGTAGGGTTACCTCACACTCAGCGCAAGTTCGACTCAATTTGGGTAATAGTGGATCGACTCACAAAATTAGCTTACTTCTTGCAAGTCAATTCCACTGATACTGCGGAACAGTATGACAGTTGTTTATCAAGGAAATAGTAAGGCTTCATAGAACTCCACTTTGGCCCAGTTCACAGCTAATTTTTGGAAGAAATTTCAGCAAAGTTTGGGTACTCAAGTGAACCTCAGCACGGATTTCCATCCACAGACTGACGGTCAATCAGAGCAGACTATTCAGATGCTTGAAGATATGTTGAGGGCTTATGTCTTGGATTTCAATGGTAATTGGGATGATCACTTGCCACTTATAGAATTTGCTTACAATAACAGCTTTCATGCTAGTATTCAGATGGCCCCATTTGAGGAATTGTATGGAAGGATGTGTAGTTCTCCTATTGGGTGGTTTGAAGTGGATGAAGCAGAATTAATAGGGCCAGATATCGTGCACCAGGCTATGGAAAAAGTTAAAGTCATTCAGGAGAGGATGAAAACTGCTCATAGTCGCCAGAAATCCTATGTGAACGTGCATTCGAAGAGAATTGGAGTTCCAAGTGGATGATTGGGTGTTCTTGAGGGTATCTTCTATGAAGGGAGTCATGCGGTTTGGTAAAAAAGGAAAGTTGAGTTCTAGATATGTCGGGCCGTATTGAGTCGCTCAAAGGATAGGATAGGTAGCTTATAGGATGGAATTGCCCCCTGAAATGTCATTAGTACATCTGGTGCTCCACGTGTCTATGTTAAAGAAAGTTTTGAAGATCCATCCACCATCGTTCCATTTGAGACCATTGAGGTTAATGAAGGGTTATTGTATGAAGAAGTTACGATTGCTATCTTGATAGGCAAGTCCGTAAATTGAGAAATAAGGAAATTGTTTCAGTTAAAGTATTATGGCGAAGTCGATGAGTCAAAGAAGCCACGTCGGATGTGGAAAGTGGGATGAAAGAAAAGTATTCCCATCTGGTTGAACAAGTCTAGTAGTAATCGTGCGAACTTCTATCTTTAGGCAAACTGATGTTGTGTCCAAATTGGTGCAAAGACTCCCAATTTCCCCCCTGAATGCTTTACTATTGTAACTCCTCAAGTTGTGCAAAAAAAATTTACATGTTGTGATTATTTGAGTCATGTGCAAACCCTTTTGGTAAATGACAGTTTTGTTGTTCATGTGATAAGTGAACGATAAATGGTTGTGCAGATTGGTAATGATTAATTGAGATGCATATAGTATGTTGAAGTGGTTAAATTGTATGGGACTCATTGAAGTGACTAGTTAATGTGAAAATGTGACAAGTGATTAAATATGTGCAAGAGTTAAGGTAATGAATTGTTACCAGTTATAGGGATAATAGGAAGTGTATATTGGTGCTTGAACTATGTTTCAAGGGCTCTTTGATGGGTAGATAAGTCTAATTACAAAGGAAACTATGGCAAAATATTCTAAAAATATGGGAGCTAGTGAAAATTGGGAATTTGCATATCATGTTTTCTAAACCAACTGATTTCCAAATTCCTCATTGTAGGACGAACGATTTTAAGAGGGGGAGGATGTAAGACCCCGTGAACACTTGTACTTAAAAACTAGTAAATTACAGTGCCAAGTCTCGAGATGCGGTCGCAAATCAAGTATGGGGACCGCATTTCTGCCGCAGAGTGAGTATGTGGTTTGGTTAAAATTAAGGTCAAAATCGTCCATTATACGACCGCATAAGTGATATGCAAACCACATAGCCGTCACATATTTAACTTGGGATTTTTCAAAGAGGCAGATTTGCAGTGCATTATGTGACCGCAGATCAGGTATGCGGACCGCATTTCTGCTGCAAACCCAAATAGAGATTTTAGATTTTTGGAACACTTTTGCCTCCATTCTGCGTACTGCATTTCCACTCTGCGATCGCAAAGTGCGACCGCAGATCTGACTCAGGCTCTAATTTTTCTAAATTTTAAACCCGACCCCTTCTTCAATAAAACACCCAATCCCTCATTTTAACATATTTTCTGAAAAAACTAGAGAGAGGAAGAGAGAATTCTTGAGAGAGAAAGTTTTACGTTCATCGATTTGATTCTTCAAAGTCACTCGGGTCGGGAAAATTTCAAGTAATTGCCTTCATCTCTATTCTTGCAGGTAAAATCCCCAACCCTTTCTCATTGATTTTCAGATTTAAACAAAAATGGGGATTCTTATGTATTGATTCTTGAAAACATAAGTTGGAATACACATGCATGTTCATTAAAACCTAAAATCTAATAAAAGGAAATGGGTAGGAGTAAATATTTGCAAATGGAGGGGTTGATAACCTAAATAAGTTTGGGTAGTAATTGTGAACTTCAATTGTAAGATGTATGTGTTAACTTGTGAACTAGATTGTCGGTACTAGGTTGTTGGTGAGCTGAAAGTAGAAGTAAAAAGGGAAATTCAACTCTAGGTATACATGCTTAACTTTAACCTTTGTAAGGTCACCTTATTGGTGTATGAGTGATTGGTATGTGTCACTTATGTGGACTATTTGTGAATTCTTGTAATTAATATGCCTTGAACGTTGTTGGTTATGTTTCCCGATATGTTGGTGTAAGTAAATGGCAACAAACCAAGTATTTGTAAATGTGTTCATGTGGTAAGAGTTGTGTAACGAATGATGGAAGGAAGTCGTAATTGATGTAATTGAAACCAATGTGGTAATATCATGTGTGGCTTTTCGTTTGCAATTATCATTGTGACTTGAATTGTATCTGGTCTATTGTACATGATGGAAATAGTATTGATGCTTATGAAACTCTTTATGAATTGTTGTTGTTGTTGTTGTATGGAATGTGATTATCTGGTGGGATCAGGTTGCGCGCCGCAACATAATGTTATAAGGTATGGGTTGTGGTGATAAGGATGGACGAGGTAATAAGGGTGAAAAAATGATCGGAATCACTATTGAAATGAAAATATGTGAAAGTTATGAAAATATTTGATGTGATGGAATAATGTCGGAAAGGGGAAAATGAGAGATTGTGAAACTTGTTTGCTGTTGGTTGTTCCTTTCATGTGCATTTGATCATTGATTCTGTTACTGTTTGTTATCTGTGAATTAATTGATTTTACTTGGGGTAAATTTTGTTCATACATACCAGTACAATTCAAATATACTGACGTCCCTTTTGCCAGGGGAGCTATATTCGTGTTATTATTTTAGGTGGTTCTATAGCAGGTACTCCAGTCCACAAAGCTGTTGCATTATTTGCATTATAGTCTACAAAGTTGTTGTCAACATTCCATCGGTCACCATACTGAATAAAATTAGTAAAACAATTTCCATTGAAGTAGCCGAAATTAGGTGAAAACTCACTAATTCCTTAATTGATTTTGATTGCAGTTCATATTTCCTTCTACACATAAATTGAAAAAGGTGTATCTACACAAAAATTACCAAGGCATATAGTGAAATTGATCGATTTCGAGTGAAATTTGGAGCTCCTTTTTGAGAATTTTTTGAGAGATAATGTTGTGATTTATAGAGGTAGGGAATGTCGTGATCTGTTAAATTGATACGCTTGAAAAAACAGGGAAGGAAGGAAGATCTTTAGCTTGATTCTTGGATAAAAGAATCTTTCCTTACATGTATATCTAATTTTGGGTTACTTTTGGTAAGTGTATAATTTTGGGGTAAAGGTTGGTAAGTTTGTATTTAAATTGGCTTCTGTAATTTTCCCTATTATGGCATCAAGCTAAAATATGCATCGAGTTTGGGCTAAAGAAGAAGGGCTTTTATTTCTGGCAAAATGCACCAATTACCGTTTTAGGAGGGGCAAAGTGCACTAGTAGCCACTTTTATGCTTGTTGTTTAAAATATATCTACAATTTAGAATGAATTTAAAGATTAATTAATTCACCTAAACTGCTGGACTAGATATCCTAAATTTGGAGTTCAGGACTTGGTGTTTGACGAGCGCAAAACATAAATTGTTGCTCGCTAGCAAAAGATAGTATAGCATGATTATCGTCTCCATATGGATTAAATTTAAATAATGCTCTAGCAATTCCTAGTTTAACTGCTATTCAGGATGATCAACACTTTGGTTGGAATGATTATGAACAATTACTAACTATAAAAAGTAATGCAATTGACAATTGACTGCAAGAACTAGAGATTAGCAGAGTTAGTTTCTTATCAATGTGAGAAATAAGGGTTTTGACAATATAGGTGTAAGATATCTATATGGGATCTAACTCTAGTTCAATTCACTATAATATTCTAATGATTCTCACGAATTCACTCAATGATTAGTTCAAACATGTAGTCAAGACTCCTCTCTCGATAAAATCTTAACTCTACGAGGTGAACTAATATAAGCACGGTGAAAATATACAAGCATGCGTTAATGGATTAGTTTTCAGGGAAACGCCTCTTGAATATTCTCCTAATTCAATTTAATCTACATTTCAACAAGCTCTTTCGATTACTTCGGGTAATCACTGAATTAAATCAAACAAAACAATGCAAATATATCACCAAGTATTCCTCTTTCGATTAACTGGTGAATAAAGTTATAACAATTCAAAGCTTCATAAACAAATTCAAGTAAAGAATTAGAGTTAAAATACACAAATATTCAAAACACCATATGCGGCACGGAAGTGCATTTTTTACATAGTATTTTGTTTTGTCAATTTTGATATCCAGACGCGACCCTCGACCCCTGAACACAATCTTAGTTTAATTCCTTGGGATTTTAATCAGACTTCAAAGCTCCACATTGTTTCATTTAGTTCCAAAATTATCTTTTTAACTCGAAATCACTTCCTACAAGACATAAAATATATAAGTTCAATACACTAATATTTAAGCTCAAACACAAGTAAAATGCAGTAATTGGAGTGCAAAGTATGCCTAAAATGCGAGATTCTAGCCTACCATCAACACCCCACACTTAAACCATTTCTCGTTCTCAAGAAATCAAACTACACTTCACATAGGGACGACCTTTTTATCAAACAACTTCCCTAACACATCATGCCAAGAATATTTATAATTGACTAAGCACTTTATCATCACATACTAGCCTCATGACTCGACTCAAAAGCACCATGCATTTCTCACAACCTACTCACTTACTCTAACACAGAGGTCGAAGACTTTACCTTACCTTCACAAGTCATGTGCCCTGACACAAACAATAAACAGTAGTTCCATACACAATAAAATTGAAGAACAAATATGACTCAAGATAAAAAGAATTCGCTCACTCTCAGAAGTAAAATTCATGTGCTATAGAAAATGTGTCATAGGCTTGTTTGTTGTGTAACACTCTACTAATTGAGCTTATTCAGTTAAGGATCAAGTAGGACTTTAATTTGGTTGTAATGTAAGATGCGAGACAGGTAGGATACAAATTAAATAGCTCCTTTTCCTCCATCTAATTTATAAAAAATAGTAAATAAATCTCTGAAAATAATTGAAAGCACAAAAGTGATTATAATATATAATTATAAATTTAAAAATATAAAATCTCATTTTATAAATATGAGACAAATTTAAACCTAAAAATGGTAATTTTATCCTTAAAATACTAAAATAAATTTGTAAAAAATATGTGAAAAATATATTAGCTATATTTTAGTACAAATATGAGAATCCAATAAATGAGTCACCAAAAATGATAATTTTGGTGACAATTATTAGGGTTTTCTTTATAAAATAAGGTAGTAAACTGATTAAAAAAGTCTTCGGAAAATTAAGGAAAAATGATGCAACCTTGGGATATACTTACACATGCCTATATAGGCCATTTTGAAGGTATTTTGAATATTTTTTTCAAAAAAATACAGGGAAAATTCGGGTATCAACAGCTGCACCTCTTTACCCGGAAAGGATGAAAGTGTTATCGGGTAAAGATATGATGGCCGATTTTGACCGGATGAAACGGCTTGAAGAGGTTTGGTCATGCTCTTATTTTTGAGATACCTATATATCCCTGGTCTTACATTAATCATGCCATATGTAGTTCGGGATCTGTCAGCGGAGTATGCCGATGGAGACCTTTCAAGAATGGACGAAATATTCAGGTTGGGATGAATGGTTAAGGTCTAATAGGGTTGTGGGAATTGGAGTGGGATCACTCCTACTAAGACAACCGTGGCTTGCCGGTTTACCTACAAATAAGAAAATACAGGCATATATTGTGCATAAATTTAAACATAATGCAAATTCTTGCCGGACCATGAATGATGTCTTTGGATGGTTAGGATGACGTCCTCAGACCATGATGTCCTGGGCCATGAAGTGAATAATGAAATATTCGCAGGCCATGAAATGATGCTCTCGGGCTATGAGAATGATGCCTCTGAACCATGATGCGTTTGAATATGGATATGCAAAAAATTAAAGGGATCTTCAGGCCATGACATGGCGTTCTCAGGCAATGAGAATGATGCCTCTGAAGAATGGTGCCCTCAGATAATTTGGAGATCTTTCAGCCTATGAAATGCAGTAGGTGGCGATCTTTCAGCCCATGAAATGCAGTATGTGGCGATCTTTCAGCCGTCGAGCGTAAGTAAAGTAGCGATCTTTCAATCGTGCAAGTGTAAATAAAGTGGCGATCTTTCAGCCGTTCAAGCGTAAATAAAGTGGCAATCTTTCAGCCATGCAAGCGCAAATAAAGTGGCGATCTTTCAGCCATGCAAGCCAAATAAAGTGGCGATCTTTAAGCCATGCAAGCATAAATAAAGTGGCGATCTTTCAGCCACGCAATGTAGATGGAGAAAGTGTTTAGTCTCAAAAGGCAGAAAATACAGATGGAGATAGTGTTTAGTCTCAAAAGGCAGAATGGTAGCCTTATACAATGCAGAAAATGCAGATAGAGACAGCGTTTAGTCTCGGAAGGCAGAATGGTAGCCATATGCAATGCAGAAAATGAAAATAAAACGGCAAATGGTAATAGAGTTTCTTAGTTGATAGCAAGTTCCGATATTGTGACTGCTAGGGAAAATTGCAATATAGGGAATATCACCAGCGTGCGTGGATAGCAAATGCTGGTAAATGCAAAAATTCTTAGAGTTATATTCATGAACAATATTTGTCTCATGAGTGAATAGTAAGCCGTATGCTTTCACAATCCAAGTGTCTACATCCAAAGACAAATCGTGATTTTTGTAAAGGATAGTTTAGTTCGTATCCCTGATGGCCTCGCTTGACCTGTTCGGCTTTAATTTGGTGACACGGTATGCGTCATTGGTGGGTAGCATTGCTGAACAAAGCAATTTCGATAATAAATATGCATTAATTTGTAAAAAAATATGACATAAGTGTATATTAAAGAAATAATTTTAGATAAACCGGCGACTATGACGTGGCTCAAGACATTGCAACCTCTCTTCTTACAAAATTTTGAGGGTCCTCCTCAAAATTCTGCCCCAATTTAACGGGTTGATGCTTCTAACGGGTGCTTGCGATGATTGGCTGAAACTACTTCGAAATTTTGAGGGTCATCATCAAAATTCTTCCCCAGTTTCAAATTGCAAGGGGAAATGAAAATTGTATTGAATTGTGATAGAACATATAAGGTTGCCTACATATCCCCTTTTTAAATGGGAATCTGATGAGATGTAGTTCAAATTACATCATATATGAAAGCATAAGATTACATATAGTAGCGCTTGACTGCATATGAATTGATTGGTTTTGGCCAATATTCTCCATCCATTTTTTCAAGTATAAGGGCTCCTCCTATCAGAACCTGGTGAACCGTGTATGGACCTTGCCAGTTGGGAGAAAATTTCCCTTTAGCTTCATCTTTATGCGGAAATATTTTATTTAATACCAACTGCCCCGGTGTAAATTGTTTTGACTTGACTCTCTTGTTGAATGCTTTGGATATTCTGTTATGATAAAGTAGACCGTGGCAAACTGCATTCGGTTTCTTTCCATATATAAGAGCTAGCTGCTCGTAATGACTCTTCACCCATTCTGCATTGTCAAGCTCAGTATGATTCTTAAGGAAGGAATTCCTACTTTGGGGGGAATGATGGTTTCTGTACCATAAACCAACATATAGGGGGTTTCCCTAGTTGATGTATGGACAGTGGTGCGATACCCTAATAGATTTAATGATAGCTTTTCGTGCCATTGCTTATACTTTTCTATCATTTTCCTCAATATCTTCTTGATGTTCTTGTTGGCGTCTTCTGCGGCTCCATTCATTTGAGGCCTGAAGTTGTGGAATTCTTGTGTTTGATTTTGAAGGTTTCACACATAGCTTTCATTAAGTCGCGGTTGAGGTTGGAGCCATTATCAATAATGATTAACTCTAGTATCCCGAACCGACAAACAATTCGGTTGCGGATAAAGTCTGCTATGACTTTCTTAGTTACTTCTCTGTAAGATGCTGCTTCGACCCATTTGGTGAAATAGTCAACTGCCACTAGGATGAACTTGTGCCCGTTGGAAGCGGCCAGCTCAATCGGTCTAATAACATCCATTCCCCAAGTAGTGAAGAGCCATGATGAGATTGTTGCATTAATCTTGTTTGGAGGTACCTTTATCATGTCTGTATGTATCAGAGCGGTGACTTTTCTAGACATATTGGATGCAGTCCGTTTCCATAGTCATCTAAATGTAACCAGCTCGGTGGATCTTCTTGGCTAAGACAAAGGTGTTTATATGTGGACCACAAGTCCCAGTATGAATTTCCTCTAACAGCTTGGATGCTTCCTTTGGGTCGACACACCTTAGTAGCCCCGAATCAAGAGTCCTCCTATATAGGATTCCTCCGCTGTGGAAGAAATTATTGGATAGCTTCCGAAGTGTGCGCTTCTGTATAGGACTTGCAGGCTCTAGGTATTCTCCTTTTGCTAAATATTTTGATATCATGAAAGCAAGGCTTTGTATTTGCCTCTTTTTCAACGTGGGCACAATAAGGTGGCTGATCATGGATCTTTACTAGAATTGGATCAATGAAGTTTTTATCCGGATGTTGTATCATGGATGACAGGGTAGCCAGTGCATCGGCGAACTCATTCTGGATTCTGGGAACATGTCGCAATTCTATCTTTGTGAACCTCTTTCTCAATTCCTACAAGTGATGCAGATACGGGAATATCTTAGAGTTCTTGGTTGCCCATTCTTCTTGGACCTAATGTATAAGCAAGTTTGAATCTCCGATCACTAGCAACTCTTAAATGTTCATGTCAATAGCCATCTTGAGCCCTAAGATGTAGGCTTTGTACTCGGCCATATTTTTGGTGCACAGGAACCTGATTTATGCAGACACTTGATAATGCTGTCTGATTTCTTATACTAGGACTGCTCCTATGTCGATTCCTTTGAAATTTGCTGCTCCCTTGGAAAACACTCCCCACCCAATGTCCTCTCCTATGAATGATACCTCTTTATCAGGAAAATACGTCTTTAGGGGTTCGTATTCTCCATCCACGAGATTTTTGGCTAGATGATTTGCTGGTGCATGTCCCTTCATTGCTTTCTAAGTCACGTAGACAATGTCAAATTCACTCAAAGCGATTTTCCATATAGCCAGCTTGACAGTGGGCATGGGCTTCTGAAAGATGTACTTCAAAGGATCCATCCTTGATATGAGATATGTGGTATAGGCACAGAAGTAGTGCCTCAGCTTCTGGGCCACCCAAGTCAAGGAACAATAGGTGCATTCTAACAGAGAATACTGGACCTCGTACAGAGTGAACTTCTTGTCTATATAGTAAATGGCCTGCTCTTTCCTCCCCGTTTTATCATGCTGCCCCAGGACGCAACTGAAGGCACCATCTAACACTGCACTGTAGAGACGCAAAGGTCTACCTGTCTCGGGTGGGACTAAAATCGGTGGTGTTGGCAAGTATTCTTTGATCCTGTTGAAAGATTTCTGACATTCATCATTCCACTTGGTGGTGACATTCTTTTTCAACGTCTTAAAGATCGAATCATAGATGATTGTGGACTATGCTATGAACTGGCTGATATAGTTAAGTCTTCCTAAGAAACTCATCACGTCCTTCTTGTTCTTTGGCGGTGGCAATTCTTGAATGTCTTTGATCTTTGATGGATCCAGTTTTATTCCCTGGCGACTCACAATGAACCTAAGAAATTTTCTAGGCAGAACCCCAAATGCACTCTGCGGGATTCAGTTTTAGGTTGTACCTCCGCAGTCTATTGAAGAATTTTCTCAAATCTTCCATGTGATCAGTGGCCTTCTTTGACTAAATGATGACATCATCTACATACACCTCTATCTCCTTGTGTATCATATTATGGAAAATGGTAGTCATAGCCTTCATATAGGTGTCCCTTGAATTTTTTAACCTAAATGGCATCATCTTGTAGCAGTACATTTCCTACGGCATAATGAAAGCCGTTTTCTCTGCATCTTCTTCATCTATCTAGATTTGGTGATAGCCGGCGAAACAATCCACGAATGATTGCAGTTCATGCTTGGCGTAATTGTCGATCAAGATGTGTATGTTTGGTAGAGGGAAATCGTCTTTTGGACTGGCCCGGTTGAGATCCCGATAGTCGACACAAATTCTAACTTTTCCATCTTTCTTTGGCACTGGCACAATATTGGCTAACCATGTCGGGTATTCTACTACCCTGAGAACCTTGGATCTAACCTAATCTTCAAACTCATATATGGCTTGACTTTCTGAGCTTCTATTTTACTGGTAGACATGTTGGATCAGTTGGCAATTTGTGTGCCACAATAGATGTACTCAGACCAGTTATGTCATCGTACGACCAGGTGAATATGTCCTCATATTCTTCTAGAAATTCTGTATATTCCTTCTTTCTGATGACGATAAGTGAGCGCTGATTCGTGTTTCTTTAACATTCTCTTTATCCCAGGTTAACAATTTCGGTCTCATCCAGGTTGGACTTTGGCCTATTTTCAAAACTCTCGATTTCCTTAACAATATCTTCTGATATGTCATCTTCCTCTGAATCCATGTTTGTTTGTTGCGTTATCTCATTACATATCACAGTCATCGGTTCATCAAGATAAGTAATAGTAATGCCTGAAGCTCACCAAGCTCTACTGGTTCTGATGGTCCAGTTATTGAGGCATGCTCCTCTACTTACTGCCTGTATGGAGGGGCCTTCCTCCCGATCCTCCTTGAAAATGACACAAAAATCTATATCATTGTTTTCCAGGAACAAATTCCTCGCAGCTGTCGGTGCTTTCTCTTCTTCTGACCCATAAATAACTTCGGACGGTTGGAAAGTCTATTCCACCATGGTGGCGAGCAATGTTGAATTCCTCCCAAGTATACTCATATCCCAATCTGAATGTGGTGCTATGTTTCTTGAGTTCGATGGGCTTAGTGATTCCTTGTTAGTTGTTGCCAAGTCCCTTGCCAGGTTCGTATCTGCTCAAGTTCAATATGCTCTCAAATTTGTTGTCCCACCGTTGGTCCATATCAACAGCGTTGACTCGCTCTATGTGGTGATAAGTCTCCCCGCATATCTTTCTTCTGCCTCCTATTGCTGGGATGGTCTGTCGACTGTATATAGGATTGATACTGTCACGGTGAGTAATCACCTCTTGGTGATTCCACTCAAACTTCACAGCCTGATTTAGTGTTGACGGATAGCCCCAGCGGCATGAATCCATGGTCGTCCCAACAATAGATTGTAAGATGTCGGCACGTCTATTACTTGGAAATCAACATCAAACCAAGTAGGCCCTATTTGCAAGCACAGGCTAATTTCCCCAATGGTGGACCTTTGGGAAACGTCGAAAGCTTTGACGTTGATGGCCCCATCCTTGATCTCATGCACTCTCTTTCCCAATGTCTTGAGTGTTAGAGGTTGGACCATCCATCAATCAGGATTGTGGTGTTGCAATCATCTTTGCATTGCACAGTGATGTGCAAAGCCTTGTTGTGACTCAACTCTTCTAGTGGGAGCTCATCTTCATGAAAAGTGATCTTGTAACTTTCCAATACCTGGACCACCATGTTAGCCATCTCTATGCCAGTTATGTTGCTTGGTACGTATGCCTCACTCAGCACCCTTAATAGGGCATTCTTGTATGCTTCGAAATTCTGTAGCAAAGTAAGGATAGAAATTTGCGTCGGTGTTTTGTTCATCCGATAAATGACCGAGAATTCCTTGGCTTGTATCTTTCTCCAGAGATCATCGGGCCTGGTTTCAGTGATGGTCGGCCGACCAAAGGTCTTCTTGCTTGACTCAGCCAAATGTTCCGGGGTATAAACCCTATCGATTCTAGTCATACCATGTGCCGCAACAGCTTCCCGGACCTTGACCTTTCCTTTTTCCTTATCTCGGCTGTATATCCCCAAGGTATGGCATTTGTATGGAATGGTGTTACGGCGGACATTGCAACTGGAATTGGCGTGGCTATCGTTACTCCGAACGAAGCATACACCTTAAGCGGTAAAACTGCAACTTCGAAGGGTGTAGGTGCATTTGCTGGTAAAAAAATTCGACCTCAATTGGTGCTAGAATCTTTGCTGAGGATGATACTTCAAACTTAAGTGGTGTTGACATGTTTACCTCGGCATCCCGAAAATCTTGACCACAATCAGATTAAGGATGACTATTGGCTTCTTTGGATTATCACCTTCTATGATCAAATCGATCGATCCCTTGGGGTCCCAATCATCCTCTATTTCAATCATGTGAACACCTCAACCCTTTTGGTTCGGCAAAGGGTTATTGCGGATATTCGGAGAAGGTACCTTGGCCACAATAATCTTGTTATGAATCAAAATCTGGATCTTATCTTTTAGAGAGCGGCATTCATCAATGGTGTATCCTTTCATGCCGGAATGGTATGTAGAAGACTTATTTAGATTAACCTACTGAGAAGGGTTCTCAGGAGAGGCAGGGATAGGGGTGATGTAACAAGCAATTTTGAGTCTTTCATACAATTGGTCGATAGGTTCAGCAATAGCCATATACTATTTTGGGGGTCTTCGTTCAAAATTTGGTCGGGTTCTAGGGATGTTTTGGCGTGGAGGAGGGGATTAGTAGTGGGATGGTTGAGTGTTGTAGGCTCGGTAAACATGTGTTGGTTGGGAGTATCTGGGTAAAGTAGGCTGATATGTGGGAGGTGATTGGTAAGTGAGTGGTGGAGTTTGGTAAGAGGGAGAGGGTGCTTGGTAGTTTGGGGTAGGCTGATATATGAGTGGAGGCGTTGGGTATGTTTGGTGTTTGATAGGAGATTTTGTTCTTTGTGCTACCAGTATGGCTCCTATGTCCTTTTTTTTGGACACACCGCCTGACTGTAAGGCCTTATTTGTAGCTTGCAAAGCCTCAAAATTCGTAACCAAAACGTGATGCCCTCTTCGATCCTTTCTACCATCTTGATAATATCAGAAAATTTATGGCCCTCGATCATCATTAGTTTTTCATAATACTGTAGGTCTTGGGTCTGAATGAAGAATTTGTTCATTTTCTTTTCTTCCAAAGCAGGCCTAACCTTAGCGGCTTCTGCCCTCCAGCGGAATGTTTCTGTCGGTTTCTTCTTCAGATTTTGAATAAGAACACATATGGCGCATTCTCTATGTTGAACCTGAATCTGTCTATAGAATCAAACACCATGCTCACCCAATTTGACCACTTCTTCGGATCTTGGCTAATATACCAAGACAAAGCATCTCTGTCAAGCTCCTCATGAAAAGCTCATGCAGATTTTCTCGTATTTTCCTACTCCAACCAATTTGTCAAAGTACGTTCTCAAATGGACCCTTGGATCCCTTATACCATCAAACATCTCGAACTTAGGAGGTTTGTACCCCTTCGGCAGTTCGACATCGGGCTGTATGCAAATATCTTCGTAGATTAGCCCCTCTAGTCCCTCACTACCTTTAACGCCTCGAATTCTGCTAGTCAACCTTTTAAGCTCTTTGGCCAGATTTTTGATGAGCAAGTCCTTATCATTAGACTCGGGTATAGTGGAGTGCGATACAGTTTCCACGTTGATAGGGGTATTATGTTGGGTGTGGCAGTGGTTATTAGTGGAGTTTTAAAGTTTCGGGATGAGCAATGAAGTGTTATTTGAGGTATGGCAAGTATTGCGGTGATGGTGAGGAGTGGGATGGTTTTGTTTCTTTGGGACTTTTGTAGAGGTACAGGATTCTAAGCATTTGAGAAATCAACATCTGGAGTGGTGAGGGAAAATGACAGATTTTCCAGATTCCAAACTTGGTCCAGTTCCTCTTGAAACTTCAGCAGCTTTTGTTCCAGTTGTGATGAATTTTTCCTTGGGAACCAGAGTACCGTGACCATAAGTGAACTCTACCTGTTTAGTTGAGTTCTCCTTTCTATCATTATTCAAATCTTCCATCTTCCCTTTGTTCTTCTTTTTGACAAGGCTGAGAGAAAGAGTGGGTGGAAGGCCCCTAGATCTCGTGAGATAAGATGATGTTTCCAGAGTGCACGAATTAACCTTTGGGGAAGGGAATAAATAATGAAAAAGTAAAAACAAAAAAGGTAACAAGTTAGTGAGGATTATAAAAAAGCGTTGGGATATTTAAACACATTAGTGCAGAATATAAACCGTGTCCTAATTTAGGGATCTCTTCGTGCCCGAGATAGGCCTAACAACAAATTAATTTGGAGAACTTAAAATGCTAAATGCCTTATTTTATTGATAGAAAATAAGATGAATCCCAAATCGACACTAAACAAGAAGGAAATAAAAGTCACTAATGGTCATTGGCCTTATTACATTTGATAAAAAGAAGAAAACTCCTATCTATTTGGTTCTATAAGGACCTTCCCCAGGTTGAATGCTCTCGTTGATTAAATCCTCCAATTTGCGTAGGTTCACCAGTAAAAATGCTTTTTCCGGGTGCTCTCCTTCATTTCTCTCAACGTTCTGGCTATCGGTGGCTCTCTTCCTCACTTTTCCTTCCAATTCTAGCAAACTGTATTCCAGATATTCCAGCTTTTCGCTGGCTTTGGCGGACCTCTATTTTCATTCATTGATTTGGCCATTTGATTGAAGACTCCTCCATTAATCTAGCAAGAGTGGGGGCGTGCTAATCATATCGAAACTGGGGACACATGCCTCATTTTCTGCAAAACAAAAAGGTTAGACCCTACCCCCACTAGACTCGACTATTTAAATATCAATAATTGGCATAAAAGCATTTAGTTCTCCAGTAAACGCACAGAACACGACAATGTCCGTTTGGGTTTTAGGGAAACCTAGTGGACTTTGGATAAGGCTATCTTAAACTGTCATTATGCAGACAACATAACTGACTCGGCTAGGTTTGACCATGATGCATGCACCATTTAACAGAATAAGGTTTCTGTGGGGTTTTAGACTGGTACTCTTGAGCGGACAACTCAAGGGAGAAAGGCGTGGAACCGTCGACTACACCGTTGATCGAATGACTTTACTGTAAATATGCCTTTTTCGAATTTAAAGGGTGTAATATTGGAAGAGCGCAACCACTCATTATAACCGTTGCTATAGGTGGCACGAGTGGAATATGATGTTGAGTATGATTATGCAACAGTAAAAGGCATGTAGTCATGTATTTGCACGCTAAGAAAGTAGTAAATACAACAGTTTCATAATGTAAACCAGTAGTAATGAAAAGCAGTAAAGAAAAGAAAAGGCAGATAAGTCGGTTTGGCAATTGAAAAGAAAATTGAATGCTTAAAGGAAATAAACAAATAATTGTGCATAAAGAAGCATAAATTCACAATAAAGGTATGAAATGGAAAAAGCGTAAAGATCCCAAGCAGAGTCGCCATGCTGTCGCGCCCCTTTTTTCTCACGAAATCGGGTTCATGAAATTTGGGAGGACAACTCATTCCTTTTGGCAATTGGGTTTGATTGGAAGAGTCACCACTTAATGATTAGGGTGCGTTAGAAAGAGAATTTTGATTTGAGTAATCTGAGATTGGATAAGGGCTTGAAATTATTCTAAGGGGTGGTATTAAGCACCCCTCAAAATCTAATAGTTGGTTCCCGTCCAGACTATTATTGCGAATTTAGATGCAAACAACATGTAAACAAACAATGCTTCAGATAAGAGGGGATTTTCACGTAAGGGTTCACAAACAAATAAAGTTTGAAAGAGCTAAAAGAAAGCTGATTTTCCTTAAAAGAAAGAGTTTTGAAATTCTTTTAAAAGATACAAGAAATAAGGGAAAGGGGGGGTCCTATTTTATTAACAATATAGATCACCCCACACAATGCCGGTAATCGCTCCTCAATGAGGGCTACGCGTGGCATTATCGTGTGGTCATCATATGCATATCTACCCTCCCCACCCTGTTAAGGTATTAAAGCGCGGAATAGTCTTGTTTACTTATTGCATGCTATTACTCGTCCCAATCTTATCAGTCCCGTAGGCATTTAGGACTACTATCCTAAGAGGGGAGAGATATTAGGTTTATTTGTAGTTTTCAAAGGTAAAAACTCTAAGGCGACATACAAAGCACGTATTGCAAGTTGGGGAAAAAAATATAACAAGCAACAACTCAAATATACCTCCTTTAATAAAGAAGCACATAATTAGCATGACTTACACATACTAGTTAAGGTCTGATTAAACACTAAACGTGAGAGAACTTAAAGGTTGAGGCATACTGATTTATTACATAATTAAGATAAGAAGCCTGTATCAGGCCTGCCTACTGGTTGTAGCTATTAACAGAACCAGATTTAGTTTATAACTTTACCCTAAGGCTTACCTAAGTGTTGAATAAGGATCCTACAAGCATGATATCCATTGAATTCAGAAAGAAGCGGAATAACAAGGTCAAAAAAATAAACTGGGCACGTATAGGTTAAAAAATGTATCCAGCTTAAAAGAAAGGCAAGTTTTTAACGAAGATTATAAGTTCTACAGCTAACAGTACCATTTTTACTAATTTTAGTTCCATACGTGAATGAAGCGGCTAAGATTCGATTAGGAATTCCTATAGGCATGCCTTCTATGCATAATTGATTTTGAACGTGGTATAAAATGCAGAAGACTTGCTTTAAACTTATGGACATGACATCTAGGTGTTGAATTTTTTTTAAGACCTATAAGCATGATATCTAAGTGTTGAACTTGTTTTAAAAACTTATGGACATGACATCTAAGTGTTGAACTTGTTTTAAAACCTTATGAACATGATATCAAAGTACAGAAATTGTTTCAAAAACTATGAACATAATATCTAAGTACATAAATTATTTTAAAATATGTGGACATGATATCTAAGTACAAAAATTATTTTAAAACCTATGGACATGATTTCTAGGTGAAAATGGATATACAGGATTATAAGAGACCTATAGGCATATATTCTATATGCATATGCAGAATTCAAATTTCAAGATAGTTATGGACATGATTTAGAAGGACATATAGGCATGATTTCTATATGCAAGCAGATTTAAAATACCTATAGGCATGGTATCTACCCTTTTTGCATAGTTACCCACCCTCTTAACTATCCCTAGGAGCTTATTATAAATTATTACATCCCAGAATAAAGTAAAAAAATACATCAGAACATATAAAAGTACAACCAAGGAGAGCTTGATTTAGACTTCATATCTGAAATATGAGGTAAACCAACTCCATGAGATCATGATCCAAAGCCTTTCTCCTATTTGAGTGTCTCAAAGTTCCCTAAGAGTATCAATGGGACTTCGGGCAATGCTCACAGCCAAATATATTATCATATTAGGACAAGTGCAGTGTGGAAAGGCCAGCCCTCAAGTGTCCAAGTTCAGAGGGAACTCAAAGGGTCCCAAGGCAAGGCTCGCAAGAGGGGGGAGGGGGCAGAACTTATAGGCTAAGAAGGTGTGCAAGTGCAGATCAGAATGCTAAAAGGGAAAAAAGAGAGGGAACCAGCTACAAATAAGTACACACAAAAGGTTTAGGGGAATATAGAGATTGTAAAGAACCTATTGCTTAGGCCAAGGGAGACTCTGGGCAGCCCAATAATGGAGAGTGCTAACACACCTATAAGCCTGCCAAAACACATGTTATTAGAGGCTAGGAACCCAGGGGATCAAATTTGATTCATGGACAATAACTTGTAGTATTGCCATGCTCAAACCATAGCTTAAAACATAGGGGATAGGGGTTTTTGATTCATAGTAGAATAGGCAGAAAGAAATCAGTATGCTAGCATGAGTGTTGAACTATACGTATGCACTAAACAGGGATATTAAAGCAGTATATAAACACATTATTGTGGTGCTGAAACTTGAATCAGGACATACCAGTTTCAAAGAAACAAATAGAGAGAAAGCAAGCAACAGGTCTTGTAACAGGCCACAGTATAAGCGAACAAGAGAGAATAATTTTGAGTGTAAGTGTTGGTTTTTGAAAGACTACCAGTGATGGATTTGTTAATGAAAGATTCGTGTACTTATAGTATAAAAAATAAGCAGAAATAAGGTAAGAATACGATTAAGGGATTGCGAGATCAATCAGTACAAGACTTCCATTAATTAAGGAATTCGAACTTAAACAGTAATGAGCAAGAAAGTTATTTAAGGGAAGAGATCAAACAAGCATTTTGTGCCAAGTAGGCAATTTGGGGTAGGTACATAAGAAATTAGTTAAGGGCAGAATTTTAAAATGCACGGTTACATAAATAAGGTAAGAAAAATTAATTAGTAGACACTAAATCAAGGATCAGAGATTTTGTAATCACTGGTCCATGAATGAACCAAGTCAGAAATGCTGAGGAAAGTTTTTAAAATAAATCAAGTCATAGGGAAATCAACAAATAAGGAAATAAACCAATCAAACCTATAAAAAGGGAAGTCTGAAATTAACAAAAATTAAAAGCCATTTTAGAGGGCAGTTCATCACATATAAAGAGCACAAATATGCTAAGCTGAATTTAGAGCAAAGAAATAAAATGTCATGTCATTGCAAAATCAGTAGGTAATAGACTATAGGATCATGGTAGTCACATAGGTCAGCAATGTAGAAGAGCGATAGTATCAAATAGCATACAAAAGGTCCAGTGTAAAGACCTTAGAAGAGTTTAATGGAGAATCAGAATTTCTTAAAGAAACCGAGGTTGAAACAAAGATTTCAAGACTCAATTGAGCAACAGATGAAACAGATTTAGAAACTCGACAATTTCAAAGATGAAGAACAAGCATATCATATAGCCATTGTTCTCAAACTCGGATGAACCCCCAAATTCAAGGGTTTTACCATCAATCAAGTGCAGAGATGAGAGGACAAGTAATCAAGGAAAAAGGTACTAATCGAAGCAGGTTCAAAGGTCAAAGAAAGGAACTGAGACCATTAACATGCTCTTTCAGTAGCAGGAACTCATGAGAAGCATAGTAAAAGAACAACATATGAAACACAGTAGCAAAACTCAAAGAAACATAGTAGAAGAACTAATAAGAAGCCTAATGAAAGAAACTAATAAGAATAGTAGGAGAAGAATATTAAGAAGCATATTAGAAGAAACTTAACAAGAACATAGTAGGAGAAATATATAAAGAACACAGTAGAGAAACGTATAAAGAACACAATAGAGAAACATATAAAGAACACAATAGAGAATATATAAAGAACACAAACAAACCCCTAAATCGAAAAAATATAAAGGTTTGAAAGCATAACTTTTGAAAGAAATATCAAGAAATCGTTTAAAAGTTTAGGGAAAACACGGATCTAGAACAAATCTAAAGAAAATAGAAGAACCTCAAAAGCTAGGGCTTTAGAGGAACCCCAAATGGTGAGAAAGGCTTGGATAGATTTAAGCAGGAGGGGTCAAAGCGAGGCTCGAAACAGACATGGCTTGCTGGAGCAAGGCCGGAGATGGCCATAAAAATTGAATCAACAAGGTCTAGATGAAGCTTCTTTATGGTCAGACCATGAAACCTCAATAGCCAAGCGTGTATGCACCATGGAAGGTTGGTAGGTGGTGAGACCACCATAGATTCAGGCCAGGAGGTGGCCAGATAAGGTGAATGAAACTCATCGGAGTGGAGGGGAAGGTAGGAAGATTCTAGTGAGAACCAGAAATAGAGAGATAGATACGAGTGAGGAAATGAGAGAGGTCTTGGGGTCGTTTGGTTTAATTTGGTAACACTGGATCTATACTGTTGATCAAAATTAATCAACGACCAAGATTTAATCCGGCTTGGGTCAGGTAGATTTAGGATTGAGCTTGGACATTTGGATTGGTTTAACTTGAGTTGGATATTGGGTTTAATTAGGCTAAATTAGAAGGCCAAATCTAGCTATAAATTAAATAGCCCTTTTTCACATTTAATTTATAAAGAATAATAAATAAATATCTAAGAACTAATTGAAAGCACAAAAATAATTTATAATATATAATTATCAATTAAAAATATAAAATATAAAATCCTATTTATAAATATGAGATGAATTTAAACCTAAAATGATTAATATTGCAATTATACAATTTTATCCTTAAAATACAAAATAAATTTGTAAAAAATGTGTAAAAAAATATTTAGCTCTATTTTAGTATAAATATGAGAATCCAATAAATGAGTCACAAAAAATGGTAATTTTGGTGACAATTATTGGGTTTTTCTTGATAAAAGAGGGCAATAAATTGATTAAAAAAAATCTTCGAAAAATTAAGAAAAATAATGAAACCTTGGGATATACTTATATATGCCTATATATGCCATTTTGAAGGTATTTTGCATATTTTTTAGAACAATACATGGAAAATTTGAATATCAACAATAGGAGGGGGTCGCACACTAGATACTCCTTGGTTGTAGACTGGCCTAACGTAGTCTCCCAGTGATCGTATAGTCCTAGGCATATTATTTTCAAATTGGTCTTCAACTAGAGGTTGGTTCAAGTCGATGTCAACCTCCTTTTTTACACTACACCCCACGAAGGGCATATATAAGGGTGTTTTTCCAATTAAAGGATAATCGAAACGGGATTTATCTATTTAAGATTTCAGAGTTGCCACTTGGGATAGTTAATGGTGTCCCAAGTCACCGGTTTAAATCCCGAATCGACGAAGGTTTGACTCCGTAATACAGTATGCGAGCCAGAAATCTGGGTAAGGAATTCTGTTAACCCAGGAGAAGGTGTTAGGCATTTTTTGAGTTCTGTGGTTCTAGCACGGCTGCTCAACTGTTATATTCGGCTTAATTATCTGATTTTAAATCATTCTGAACCTAAATGAAATTTTAACTTTTAAGTTTTCGAGAGCCATGAAAAAATCGTTAATGGCACACCTCGATCTCTAAAGGATTCAAAATTAATCATCTGAGGGCTATGGGTTATCTATTTTTGTTCATAGCACACCCCAAATCTAATATTAAGAAAATTCAAAACTCAGCTTTTGAGGGCCATAGACTATGTCTTTTGGCTAATATGGCACACCTCAACCCACCCGTAAGGAATTTAATTATGTCACGCGAACGTGTCCATAATCACGACAATTGATTAAGTGCGTGCCTAAAGAAATATTTCTACTGATATTCACGGTCCATTAAATTAATTTCTTAAGGTTTTAGCTATCATGAATCTATTCACCCATGTCAGTATCAAACATTTTTGCTATCAACTTAGCATCTTGAACCATTCTAAGGTATCCCTCAATATCATTGATTTTCAGTAACTTAATTTTCAAACCAAAAGTCATAAAAGACTAATTTAGACATAGAACATCAGCACAAAAAAAACTAACGATAACTTACATATAAACACCAAAATCAGCATATACATCAATAATCAACATTCCTAGGACAAGAATCAATAATTTCAATGAACTCGAGAAGAAAGAAAGGTTAATATGCTTTTGTAAATGCACCTTTCATGCGTGTATATGAACGTTAAAACTTCTGTTACTCAACGATCGAACTGAGAATAAACAGTGACACAGAATCGGAACGGCGATCGGAGCTTTAACGGTAAACCTCGGATGATACCTCAAATAATAAACCTGAACAAATCTCTCCAGTTATTTGGAGTACTGTGACTATTATGATTGAGAACACAGAAGAGAAGGCTTCTATGGTGGTTTGTATAGGATAGAGGAGATTTTGTAGTGCTCGTGCTCGTCTTCTAGGGTGTCTTGGTGGTTGGGCATCATACTGACGTGCAGCGACAAAGTATTGAGGGTTCTGAGGTGGATAATATTGCTAAGAGGAGTCATGGAAAACCTGACAAGGCTGATCATACCCTTGAGATGTTCTCCTGGGACCTCTTCTCGACCCTGATATATTCATGATTTCTTCAACCTTCTCATTCGAGTCACCGAAATTATGTGATTCAATCTGGTCAATCTGAGTTGTGGCTTTGAGAACTACTTTACTTATAATATTACCTGTCTTAAGACCATTCTCAACCATTTCCCTATTTTGATTGCTTTCGAGAAGGATTTACCCACAGTGGATATCATGTTTTGAAAATAGTCCGGCTCCTGAGCCTGAAGAAAGACACTGATTAGCTCGTGGTCATCCATGGGTGGTTTAACTCTAGCCGCTTGTTCTCTCCATTTAATAGCAAATTCCCTGAAACTTTCACTTGTTTTCTTCTTCAAGTTTGAAAGGGAATTACAGTCTGGGGAAATGTTAATGTTGTATTCGAACTATTTGACAAAGGCCTGTGCCATGTCATCCCAGACGTACCAGCGAGATGTTTCTTGATCCAAAAACCATTCGGATGCTACTCCCGTAAGGCTTTCCCCAAAATAAGCTATTAAAAATTCTTCATTTCTTCCCATACCTCTCAGTTGATTGCAATACTTTTTCAGGTGGACTATGGGGTCTCCATGTCCATCATACTTTTCAAATTTAGGAGTCTTGAAACCAGGCGGCAAGTGGACATCGGGGAACATACATAGATCTTTGAAGGCAACACTCTTTTGACTCGCTAACCCTTGCATGTTTTTCAACCGTTGTTCTAAGATTTTCAGTCTTTGGGTCATTTATTCTTGTACCATCTTTTGGGCAGGCTTCTCAATGTTTGCAGGAAGATCAAACGAGCACGAGTGGTATTCAGAAGAGTGGTACTACTCTTGTTGTGCAGCAGATTGTGACTCACGACAAGGTTCTCCTTGGCCATTGGCCCATGCTTGACACATTTTGGTCATTTGTTGTTTCAGTATTCTATTTTCCTATGCCACAGTAGAATCTTGTTGAACCCTCTAACCCCGAGTCTCTTGAGCACTTGTAACATCTTCGACGTCAGTCATCATTTTTCCCTGGATCTTGTGTTGTCCGCTTACCACAAACCAACCACCTCAACTTTCTTCACAATTAAAAACAAAACATGTTAGAATGGACTCAGTCAGCCTTTATTACTATCAACAGCATGTCCATCATACTTTTTCACTTTTCTTTTTGGTTGATCGAACCTGATGTGGGTTGCCTACGTATCATGACGATGCATGAATCAGATCTTGCCTAGTTCGGGAAGATTATGAATAAAGGAAATAAAATAAATTTATTGATTTCCAATTTTCTTTTTCTTTTTATTTCACTTTTTTCAAAAGGAAGACTTATGAAGAAGAAAGAAAATATTTTTTATTTTGTTTTTTCTTCAACATTTTTGCGAAAAAGACTTCTAAAGAAGAAAGAATTTTTTTTCTTTCTTTTGGAGTTTTTATTGTTTTTTTTTTTAATTTCGAAAGAAAAACTTCTAAAGAAGAAAGCAAAAATATTTTTGCATTTATGGATTTTATTCTGAAGTTAGAAAAAAAATACTTCTATTTTCTTGTTAATTGTCGGAAGAAGAATGAAAATATTTTTGAATTTTTTATTTTATTTTGAGAAGCAACTAAAAGAAAATATTTTTTGTATTTTTTTTTTTAAATTTGGATGTCAAAGAAAAACTTTTCTAAACGAGGAAGTAAAATTTTTTTTGGATTTATTTTTTAAAATTGGGGGTCGGAACCGATGAGGTTTGCCTACGTATTTCACATTTGGTGAGAACAGACCCCCGTAGTTCTGCCAGTTTTGAAATAACAGGAAAAATATGACTTTTTTTTCTATTTTTTAAAATTTCGGCAGAGTTTCAGGATATTTTAAATACCTACATCTCACTTGTTTCTTTTCTTCTTTTTCTCTTTTTCTTTTTATTTTTTTTCTTTTTCTTTCCCTATCCTATAAGCCAGACAGCATGAAAGCCTGAACAGATAGATACGCAGATAGTAAGATTCATCAGGAAAGTCTTTTAATTTGGGTACATCTGTCCTATACGGACTCAACCCCTATGTTGAGTTTCCAAAGTCAAATGCACATGTTGCAAACAAATATTCCTACTAGGGATCCGGCATGAGGCTGAGTTGTTCTAAGTATAAAACTGGGTATACCGTTCTAGACTTGTGCACCCGAGCGGACAGCTCGAGCCGAGGAGAGGGCTATGTACTGGGAACCAAAATATCATCCGACTATGTAACTTGTTCAAGCATCTCTCTTATTCCAAGGTATGACACTAATAGAATAGGGAGTCAGGCCAGCGTGCACATCCTCAAAGATGAGAAGAGATGGGTTTCGTAGCAGTTTATATACAATTCATAGAATATTAAAGCGGTAAAAACATTTAGCACATTAGGCTCAAACATGTAGGAAAATCAGATAATAGATAAAGTTATTCATAACAGCTATTCTAAGCTCGAATTTTTGAACCCCGAACCACAAATTATGGGTTCGATCCCCAGCAGAGTCTCCATAGCTGTCACGGCTCCTTTTTTACACTACATCCCGCGAATGGCATAGATAAGGGAGTTTTTACTATTAAAGGACAATCGAAACGGGATATCTATTTAAGATTTCAGAGTTGCCACTTGGGATAGTTAATGGTGTCCCAAGTCACCGATTTAAAATCCCGAATCGAGGAAGGATTGACTCTGTAATACAGTTTGCGAGCAAGAAATCCGGGTAAGGAATTTTGTTAACCCAGGAGAAGGTGTTAGGTATTTTTTGAGTTCTGTGGTTCTAGCACGGTCTCTCAACTGTTATATTTGGCTTAATTATCTGATTTTAAATCATTTTGAACCTATATGGAACTTTAAATTTAACCATTTTTATTCATTTTAAAAGGAAGATTGTGACGTTATTTAAAATATATTTTTGAACTACGTCACATAAATGCACCCACAGCCCGCAACACATTTATCTAACGTTTGGATTTGGATTTGGGTCATATAAATGTGCACCCGAGTTTTAGGAAGGTAGATTATTTAAACAATACGCCTAAAGCAACTACACACTTTAAGTTTTCGATAGCCATGGAAAATTCGTTAATGGCACAGCTCGATCTCTAACGGATTCAAAATTAATCATCTGAGGGCTATGGGTTATCTATTTTTGGTTATAGCACACCCCAAATCTAATTTTAAGAAAATTCAAAACTCAGCTTTTGAGGGCCATAGACTGTCTTTTGGCTAATATGGCACACATCAACCTGCCCTTAAGAAATCGTAATTATATCACGCGAACGTATTCACGATCACGACGATTGATTAAGTGCGTTGCTAAAGAAATATTTCTACTAATATTCACGGTCCGTTAAATTAATATCCTAAGGTTTTAGCTATCATGAATCTATTCACCCATGTCGGTATTAAATATCCTTGCTATCAACTTACCGTCTTGAACCATTCTAAGGTATCCCTCAACATCATTGATTTTCAGTAACTTAATTTTCATACCAAAAGTCATAAAAGACTAATTTAAACATAGAACATCAGCACACAAAAAAACATACTATAACTTGCACATAAACACCAAAATCAACATATACATCGAGAATCAATATTCCTAGGACAATAATCAATAATTTCAATGAACTGGAAAAGAAAGAAATGTTAATATGCTTATATAAATGCACCTTTCATGTGTGTATATGAACGTTAAAACTTCTATAACTCAACGATCGAATTGAGAATAAATAGCAACACAGAATCAGAGCAGCGACTGGAGCTTTGACGATAAACCTCGAATGATACCTCAAATAGTAAACCTGAACAAATCTCTCCAGTTCTTTGGAGTTCTATGACTATTATGATTGAGAACACGGAAGAGAAGGCTTTTATGGTTGTTTTTGAAGGAGGGAATATGAATGTAAAAAATGACTCTGGTAAGTGTGGAGAAAAAAAGTGCGGCTGCTTTTTTTGTTTAGTTTAGGTCTCAGTTTCTTGGTTCTCCATCAAATTTCTTTCTCAATTTGTTAGATCATTATCTAATAAAACGTTAGGCGGCCATTTTCTCCTAGAGAATAGAGGGGTGTCGATGGATTTTTGGTGAAGAACAGGTGGGGTGCTACTGAAATTCTTTGGGATGAAGAAAATGGGCGCCGATCTTTATTTTCTTAGAGTTGTAGGAATGAAAGATTAGGGTAGGATTTCTATAATTATGTATTTTATATGGAAGTGAGAAGGGATGATGGCCATTGGATTAGAAGGAAATAGATGGCTATGATTAAATCTTACATTTAAATGGGCTAATGGGTTGGGAAGAATGGGTTGAGGCTAATTGGATTGGACCATGTCTTTTTGTGTCTCAATTTTGGGCTAAAAAGACTCCAAAAATTATTATTCAAAACCATAACTATATTCCTTTAATATAAGATAACTAAGCTACATGATGTAAAAACAAATTCTAATTAATTAAACTAAACTATATATTGAAACATGCAACTATTATATATATATATATATATATATATATATATATATATTATTTTAAGATTATATAAAGTTAAAAATAATGTACTATTTTTGTATTTTTTTTACTTTATGAAAGGTACATAAAATAAAATATTTTTTGTAATTTTTTATTTTCTTGTAATAGAATAACGTAAAAGAGTAAAAATTAGTTGAAATAGCTATATTAGGGCTAGACTTAATATTTATATGCTAAAATATGAAAAATCTTGGGGAGAGTAAAAAATCACATGTCTACAGTCGAATCTTCGTCCTTCATTCCCATCAACCGTTCTATATGATCTGAGAGCTACTTCAGCAACTTCATGTGTGGCTGCTTCCTGTTGGGCTGCTTCCAGTGCGGCCAAATCAACTATCTCCTAACCGTTCTTAGCCATGTTCTTTCGAGTTGAGGATTGCCCCAAGAATTTCCTATTGAGTTCTTTCTCTTTTCTCAGTTGTCGCATGCACGTTTCAACCTCTGGAATGTATGGAATCAATTCTATTGACGAGGACCGAGTCATATACCAGATAATCAACCTGTTTCGTGCACACGGAAGAGAAAATCCATAAAGAATAAAATAAAATAAGTTTCTAAATTAGTACCAAAAATTATTTTGAACACTATTGAATCCAAAATTTGACGAGCACAAAATACAATACGAAATTAGTGCTCGCTAGCCAAAATAGTATAGTGTGAGTATCGTCTCCACTACAATTTGAATTTCAAAAATGCTATAGTAATTAATGGTTTATGTCACGACCCCATTTCGCCCTCCGTGAACATGTCGTGACGGCACCTAGTTCCTACGACTAGGTAAGCCTAACAATGCGGAAGATAAACTATAAATTGCGGAAGAATAATTAAAATTGGTTTAGTAAAATAAACATGTATATAATGTGTCGCTCGGCACATACAATAACAACTCTCGAAGCAAACAAAAATTCTCAAAACCCAGAATCTCACAAATCACAAGCTAAGGATATATACGAGGCTCTGACTCAAGAATATCTATACAAAGGAGAAATACTGAAAGAGCTATACTTATTACAGAAAGCTGGAAAGGGACACCTCGGTCTGCGGACGTATCAGATATACCTCAAAGTCTCTACCCATATGCTTCCTTCCAAGGCTGACAAAACTGAGTGGGAATACATGTATCTGCACAACAAAAATGTGCATAAGAGTAGCATAAGTACACCATGGCGGTGCCCGGTAAGTATCAAGACTAACCTCGGTGGATTAGGGACGAGGAACGGCCAAGACACCTACTGGTCAATAAATAGTATAATCATAGGACCAACAGGTATGATATATAAATATGTAATGACTGCACGAAATGATCAATAATGCTACTATTCACAATAACTGAAAGTAACAACAAGTAACAACGAGAAAATAATAAATGATGATGCATAACGACGAGAAATCACAATCCAAATCCTAAGGTCACAACACAGCAAGGGAAAAGCAAGTCCATAATTCATATCCTACAAGGATGTTCACATAAGGTCTTATTCACTCTTTCCACAATTTCACCAAGTCTCTGACAAACCACAACTAATGAAAACCCAGCATCTGAAATCTAACACTTGGCATCCTGTGGTCCATCAGTCCCTCAGCCATGCCGACCATTAACCAGCTAACTATGGCCACTCTCAAATATATAATGTATAAACGAGAGCGTACCTCCCTCCTTAGCAAAAACAGAAGCAATTTACCTCTAACGGAAGTATACAACTATGTGTATGCTTGTGCAAGTATTCTAACAAGAATTCTACCAACTAGTAAACATGAATAGGAGAACAGACCGCGCATATGATGTTTCCTCACAACGTCCAAGCGATAAACCTCATACAGGTAAGAAACCCACAATCACAATAATAACAAAATAGAAATGCCTCCGCAGGCCATCACAATTTATTACAATCAACCCCTAACATAGCCCACCTTGTTTCGCCACGTGTGCAATAATAATATAATAAGCACTGCCTTATTTCCTCACACGTGCATCACAATGTTCTCACCTTATTTCGCCACATGCGCAACCCACATATAAGAATATAACATATCCTTCCTTATTACACCGCATGTGCAAAATATCAATAACAACAATAGCACGGCAAAGACCTCGTGCAACCCCTCAAAAACAACCACACGATAGAGACCTCGTGTATCACAGTATCAACAACCACACAGCAGAAATCTCGTGCATCATAGTATCAAAAACCGCACGGTAGAAACCTCGTCCATCACAGTCTCAAGTAAAACACAATAAATGACAATATATACAGGAACAAAGCAAGGGAATCAATTCAGGTATTTCCGTTCACCAAAGACGATATAACCAACTTACAAGGAGTATCCCTAATAGAAAAATACTAGACGCAATAAGAAAAACTCAACAAGAAAAGAAATAATACAGAACAACGATTCCATAATACTCAGTTCAACAACAAGGAAATTAACATCAAACGAATAATCACAACTAAGGAAAATATTACCTAAACACAGGATATCTAACTTCTTTCCAATTAAGACCAATTAATTGCACGAGAGATAGAAATAATGTTATCCAAATAAAAACAAGCAGTTAGGAATGATAATGTGACTATAGAGGGTAAATGTCCACAATTAAACAAGTAAAAATCAATTTGGCAACAAGAATACACCAAAAAGGGCAAATAAATTCCAAGTAAGACATGTAGAGGTGAAACTAATAACAGGGACTCAATTGTATTGAGAATAACCTCATATTCGCTTATTTCAAGGACCTAAGAACCTAAAAGGGACAATTTCCCATAAATAAAGCTGAGCACGCACCGTCACCTCGTGTACAAGGAATACAGTTAGCAAAGAAGACTCAGATCCTAGGGGGAAATCCCCCACACAAGGTTAGGCAAGATATTTACCTCGAACCGGATTCAACTAGCAACTGCGCTCTTGCCACGAGTACTCAATGCCAAATGGCCCAAATCTATGCAATTCAATCACACATTATAAGTAACATCTCAACCAGCTAATTCTACTATTTAATTCAACGCAAAAGCACGAAATTAGGAAAAATGACCAAAATGCCCCTCAAGCCAACATCTCGGAACCGGATGAACCCTTGTACTCTCACAACTCTAACCATATAAAAATCTCTCAAATCTGAGGTCAAATACCCCCTTAAAACTAAATAATTCGGTCTATGAAATTCTACCCCTTTTTCATTAAAAATCTGAAATTAAATGACAAAATTAAGAGGAGATTCACGGAAATTGATCTAAATCGAGTGAGAAATACATACCCAAGTTGCCCAGGTTAAATTCCCTTCAAAAATTGCAAAGAATCGAGCTCTAGAAGTCAAAATGTGATAAAATGGTGAAACCCTCAAATTTGGGATTTAATTCTATCTTGCCCAATGATTTGTGCTATGCGATCACGGACAAACAATGTGATCGCATAGAAGGAAAAATATTGTTGCCAAAATTTTGCTATGCGATTGCGGGAAAAACAATGTGATAGCATAGAAGGAAATGTTGCTGCCCAAAGTTGTTGCTATGCGATCACGGGACAAGAAATGCGACATAGAAGGAAAATATTGATGCCCAAATTTGTGCTATGCGATTGCGAAAATAGCAATGGGATCGCATAGAAGGAAAATATTGATGCCCAAATTTGTGCTATGCGATCGCGGAACAAACAATGTGATCGCATAGAAGGAAATACCAGATAGCAGAACAAGAGTTCAAACATAGGGAAAAATAACTCGTAGCCCATCCGAAACACACCCGAAACTCCCAGGACCCCGTCTAATCACACACACAAGTCATATAACCTAACACATACTCGCTCGAAGTATCATGTCACTTAAAACAACCAACGGATCAAACTAAAAAAACAAACTTATGTACTTTCGAATCTCCAAATATCGAATCTCATGTCGAAAACCTATCAATTCAACTCGGAATGACCCCAAATTTTGCAAAAAAGTCCAAAATAACATAATGGAGCTGCTCCAACTCTCGGAATCGCGTTCCAACCCCGATATCCCAAAAGTCAACTGTGGGTCAAACTTCTTTATTTTCCAACTTCAATTTCGCCAAAATGCCTCAACTCACTCTACGAACCTCCAAATCTGAATTCTGACGTGCGCCTAAGTCCAAAATCACCATACGAAGCTATTGAGATCCTCCACCACCCATTCCGGGGTCGTTTACCCAAAAGTCTAATTTCGGTGAATTTTTCAACGTTCAACTCCCAAAACTAGATTTCTTCTTCCAATTTGACTCTAAACCATCCAGAAACTGAATTCTACCATGCATGCAAGTCGATACTCATATTCCAAAGTTGTTCCAAACCTTATGCCACTGAATGGAGCTTAACTTCTCAAAACAACCGGTTGGGTCGTTACATCCTCCCCTTCTTAAAACCAACGTTCGTCCTCGAACGTGCTAAGATTCACCTCAAAGTCCGTAAGTCACTGAGTTCACACTTCCAACACACACCCGCGGGTGATCCCACATCACCCAGTCCATAAAAGCATGACGGCACTTTTTCAACTGAAACAGCCTTTCTAGCAATACCACTAAGCCTTCAAGCCAGAATTCTCACCTTCCATCCGTTTCATAATGACCCGATCCTACTTCCATAGACAGTATCAGTCTCAACCAGCTACTTCCATTCATGCCAACACATAGAGGGTCCAACCACATAACATGACATATCATACATAGGCCCATAAAACAATTCTGATAGCAATACTTGCATGAGATCAAATTTGCACCCGCTTAAGCCTCATATTTAATAAAAACTCTTTTCAAACCTCCACAACACTGCGATGATACAATAAATGCGAAAATCATATAACAACACACCTGAGTAACCAAATCACAGCTAATTTCTATGGGCACACACCCACGGCCTTACGAGCTAATACTCCAAAAGCATAGAACAAAATGAACAAATATGGGAAGGGAAAACACATAAGGGAACTATCAAACAAATCGAACTAGCACAGATTCTTCTAAAACACAAATCTACAAAATATCTAACAACAAAGAGTGAAAACATGCAAAAGGCTGACAAAGATCTTATACTGATATAACCCTCACCGCGGTATCAGGCCGGTCTCAACATATCAAATCACCTGAAATCACGAGGGTCCCGCCCTCAAAACTGAATCACAAGTAGGGCATACAAAACCCATCTAGAGACTCTCGCTCGATCAATTCCGTTTACAATTACAACACAGATTGGCTCCCACACCGGTGGAGCATCGAAATCATAGCTCATAGTCCATAATACTCAGAAGTAACATCAAACCTACCAAGACAGACAACAGGAATCTACTACTGGCCTCATAACTCTTGACAACAGCTAGAAACAAACGATAGACACGGCTATCATCATAGAACCTCCCAATAGGATAATCACATAAACAGAGTGCAAATCATGAGACCATCCATAATGGAACAACAAGCAAGGAAACTCACCCTGATGACTGTTAGAAACTACGCTTTACGCTAGAGGGGGGTGAATAGCGTATTAATAGAATTTAGCGTTTTCTTGCGGAATTTAAACTTTGCAGGAAGTAAAATAAATGCAGAAAAATAAACTTACACAAAGATGTATACTGGTTGGCCACCAACGTGGTTAGTCCAGTCCCCGAGAGACTCTCTCGAAATTTTTCACTATCTTGTTAAGCTTAAGGGTGCTCAACAAACCGTTACACACTTGAGGACACAAGCCTCAAACAGTTGCTCGGAGATCGCAATCTCAAAGACTTCACCCAAGGAAACGCAAGTTCCTTGAAACAAGAGAATCGCAATTCTCTTACAAGTATATCAAATACTTGGACACTCACTTAACTAAAGTACTCCTTATTGAGTAGATATGAGTAAAAGAATATGTTCAAGATCACAACAACTTTAAGCAATAATATGGCTCTCAAAAGCTTTATGAAATGAGTAGAAAATGAAGAACAATTGAATGAAAGCTTATAGCAATGTAATGATCAGTTTGTGTATGTTGTTGTTTTTAAAACACTGAAATGAAGCTGTATTTATAGTTGAAAAAGTTGGTTCAACCGTTGTCTAATTGCCAATTAAGAGTTGCTGAAATTACTCAGTGGTAATCGATTATTAAGACCAAACAATCGATTATCTGCCAGTCAGTTTAAAAATCAATCCCGGATTTAACGCTTCACAATCGATTATCCATAATCTATAATCGATTACTGGCAATATTCAAAATCAGATAATCGATTACACTAAGTTCATAATCGATTACTTTAGCAACGTTCTAAAAATCATTTCCAGATTTTAAGCAAAACATCGATTATATAAAATCAATAATCGATTACTTCAGCAACGTTCTAAAAATCATTTCCGGATTTTAAGCAAAACATCGATTATATAAAATCAATAATCGATTACTTCAGCAACGTTCTAAAAATCATTTCCGGATTTTAAGCAGAACATCGATTATATAAAATCAATAATCGATTACTTCAGCAACGTTCTAAAAATCATTTCCAGATTTTAAGCAGAACATCGATTATCTAGAATCAATAATCGATTACCTTATGGTATTTGAAAATCATTTGACAACGGCCAGCTTCAACAATCGATTGTCCTTTGCAACAATCGATTACTTGTTATTTTCTGAAAATCATAAAACTTACTGTCTCAGTGATAATCGATTATCTAAAGACATTATCGATTACTTAATTAAATTTAAAATCACTGGAAGACATCAACTCAACACAATCGATCACCATTAGTTCATAATCGATTATTTTGAGTATTGAAAAACTTTACCTCAACAACAATCGATTGTCATTTGTTCACAATCGATTATCATGCAGATTTGGAAAAACCTGATGTTCACTGTCTTACTCACAATCGATTACTATTAATTCATAATCGATTGTCATGCAGTCTTGGCTCAGAAACAATCGATTATCATAAGTACATAATCGATTATTTTAGCCCAGATTTTTTAGGCATGTTTAGAAAACATTTTGTCTAATGTAAATATGCATGATTTAAAATCTTTTTGACACAGAATTAAATATGCATGATTTTGGAAAATAGTTTTATGAGAGAGGCCATACTATGAGTCAAGTTATAGGATCGAGATTACAATTTAGAACAACTCAATAACAATTAAAAGCTATATCTTGAACTTCAATCTTATTCGCAACCATTGTGCGCTTGTACTTGAATTCCGTCATATATCAATTTTTGCTTCGTTTGTCATTCATCAAAACCTACAAAAGAGTACACGTTTAGTATATTGCATTGAGAACGTGTTTCTAACAATTTCCCCCTTTTTGATAATGGCAAACATTAAGCGGGATATGCAATTTAGGCAAAAGATATTGACAATTCAAGACAAGTAACAATTATGCAATTTTGTTCTTGTTCCCCCTCAATTTTAAGAGTTCCCCCTCAATTTTAGCTTATAAGCAATCAATGAATTAAGAGGTGGTGCATACCCGATATCCCGTTTTCTTCCCCCTTTTGCCATTAGCAAAAAAATAGTAAGGAAAGATGCAAAAAGATGAAATAAACAAGGTTTATTTATTGGAAAAAAAAAAGAGGGTACATCAATGGGAACCAAAGAGAACAACAGCAAAAACCACACAAAACACACAAAAAAATTTATTCATTTCCGTCGTTGTCCGCCTCGTTATCCGGCGCTGCTTCAAAAGGAACGAGAGCTGCATATGGATAATTGACATGATCAAAGTATCCATGGATCTCATGAGTGAGTTGAGCAAGCTGGTCGGATATGGTTTGGAGAGTAGGCTCTTGGGACGAACGAGCACGACGGGATGGACGACTTGAAGAAGGAGCTGGAGCATGATCACCATCATGATGGAAAGAAGACTCCGAGATTTCCCAAATTTTGGTACTCCTTTTGAGAGGACCATTTTCCGTGACAAATCCGGATGCTTCAAGAACGTTCATAATGAGGAGGGCATAAGGAAGAGGCATGTCATCACCGATGGCATCGAGCATATGAATTTTGATGAGCCGACACCAATTTATTTTGGCTCCGGTGACAATGGCATGCAGAAGTTTGGTATCCTCCTGGGAGATGGTGGTGTGATTGTGCCGTCTAGGCTTGAGGACTCGGGTGATGAAGTAAAGAATCAACCGGTAGTTTGGATCCATTCCCGTTATGGTAGGACGACGGGTAGAGATAGATGGATCATAGGAGGTTATACCGGCTTGGTGGAGAAGGATGGTTTCATCAAAGAGAGCCCCGGCCTTATCAATATATCGGTAAAGGTCTTCACCTTCATTTGGAAGGCGGGCAATGGTGTGGAGATTCTCTTCAGAGAGAAGAATTTGAACCCCATTAATGGAGGTGACAAGTTCGCCATCTTCATCTTTATGGAGGTTTGAGTAAAAAGCTTGAACGAGAGTTGTGTTTATGTGAGGATAAGTGAGAAGCAAGAAGTCATATAGTTGACACTCCTTTAACATATTTGCGGCAGGGGTGAAAGGCTCAAGGAGTTTACTATTTGAGAACCGAGGAGGAAGAATGGTGCGTTTCTCAAATTTTGATAGGAACCTTGTGAGTTTATTTTCAGTTTCAAAGAACAAGACGGAACCGTCTTGGTATGGAAAATTTAAAGGAGGAGGGGCGGTTGAGGCTGATGCGCCATGTTTGGATCGGGAACGTTTTGAAGATCGTCCAGACATGTTAGGAGAAAGACTGCTGGAATTTGGCAAAGAAAATAGAAGAGATTTAGCTTTTGAATACTAGAGATAGTGCTTGAGTGGGTGAATGTGAGCTCTTATGATGCCTATTTATAGAGGAAAGGATTATCAAGCATTGAATGGAGACATTTGCTGAGATTTTGGTTTAGGAGCAGTCAGAAAACGGTAAGAATTAAAATTACTGACCGTTAGATAATCGATTATTGAACTGAAATAATCGATTGTATTTACTGTTTGATTGAGATTTTGAATCTGAAAAATCGATTCTTGAGTCAAACGGTAAAAAATTTGAATGAAATAATCGATTGTTAAATTTTGGTAATCGATTATGGAGCATTTAAGACCTGACAGGAATCGATTGAGGAGCCAAACGGTAACAAAAAAATTAATATGAAGTAATCGATTGTCAATTCTTGGTAATCGATTATTTAGGGAACTAATTTGATACAGTGAACTTGGAGAATATCAGAATTTGTCAAATAATCGATTGTATGAAAAAATAATCGATTGTTGTAGAAAGCATTGCTGAATGACTGAGGCGGAAATCGATTATGCAATTGCTGAATAACTGAGGCGGAAATCGATTATGCAATTTAGGAAGTAAAAAATTAAACACAGATGCATAATAGTAATAATCAGTCATAAACAATCGATTATTGATACTGATAATCGATGTACTGCACAGAAAATAATCGATTAGTGGCTTGAAATAGTCGATTACTTTGTGCTAAAACTTCATAATTCCCCCTACCTTTGGGGTGGTACCTGCAAAATAGATTTAAACGTCTCCGACGCTCAAGTTAGTAATTTATAGCGAAATTAACAAATTACACTAGTGTTAACAAGTAATGCCGTGAACTCTTAAGAATTGTGTCCTAGAGTGTTCTTAAGAGAGTTTCGGGTACTTACCTTTTCTCCAACATCGCCAATTACCTGTTCGAGAGGATGATCCTTGATCGTTCTCCACTCGTTAGGCGTATTTATTCCTTTTTCTAATTGTGGCGCTTCTTCCGTTGGTTGTTCCCCAATTTCATTTTTGTTTTCCTTTGAAGGTTCTTCTTGGATTTTATCTTTCAAGCTATCCAAGATACCTGCAAGATCAAAACCGGATTCCTTTCTCGCCAAGCGAGTATTATCTTCGGAAAACACAACATGAGGGGATTCCTCCACAATTTGGGTTCTTTTGTTAAAGATCCTATATGCTTTGCTACGTGAGGAATAACCAATGAAAATACCTTCATCCGATTTAGCATCAAACTTACCCAATTGGTCCTTCCCATTATTATGAACAAAACATTTACAACCAAAAACACGTAAATGAGAAATGTTGGGTTTTCTACCCTTATAAAGTTCATATGGGGTTTTCATGAGTATCGGCCGAATTGCTACTCTATTTAAAACATAGCAAGCGGTACTCACGGCGTCCGCCCAAAAGTATTTGGGAATCTTAGCTTCGTCGAGCATGGTTCTAGCCATCTCTTCGAGACACCAATTTTTCCTTTCCACCACCCCATTTTGTTGTCCGTGGAGCGGAAAAGGTGTGTTCGATTCCGAGTTCGTCACAAAAATCCGCAAAGAGATTGTGATCAAACTCTCCCCCATGATCACTTCTAATCGAAGTGACGGTCGATTCCTTTTCGTTTTGAACACGCTTAAGGAAATACTTGAAATTTTGAAAAGCATCACTTTTATTTGCAAGAAATAGAGTCCAAGTAAATCTAGAAAAGTCATCAACAATTACAAAAACATATTTATTTTTACCAAGACTTTCAATACGAGAGGGACCAAATAAATCCATGTGAAGTAATTGCAAAGGTCTAGACGTTGAAACAATATTCTTGGATTTAAAAGATGCTTTGGTTTGCTTCCCTTTTTGACAAGAATCGCAAATAGAATCATTTTCAAACTTTAAACTGGGAAGACCAACTACTAAGTTTTGAGAAAGAAGCTTGTTCAAAAGATGCATGTTCATGTGTGCTACTCTACGATGCCATAGCCAAGAGTTATCCTCTTTGCTTACTAAACAATCAACATATTCGGGTGAGGAGTTTGCAAGATCAACCATATAGATATTATCAATTCTAAAACCACGAAGTATGATCTTGAAATCACTACGTCTAAATACAAGACATTCATCCGAATTAAATAGAGCAAGATTTCCCTTGTCACATAATTGGCTTATGCTCAAGAGATTATGCTTCAAACCTTTCACAAGTAGTATATGTTTAATAGAGGAGTTTTCGTCCTTACCGACCGAACCAATGCCGATGATTTTTCCTTTATTGTTATCACCAAATGTGACACTTCCTCCTTCTTTGTGCTCTAGTTGAAGGAATTTGGATTCATCTCCCGTCATGTGTTTGGAGCATCCACTATCAAGGTACCATAGTACACTTGATCCCTTCAAGCACACCTACAAAACAAATTAATGTTCTTTAGGTACCCATGCCATCTTGGGTCCTTGAGGGTTAGGCATGTTATAATGATGCAATTGATTTATATGTCTATGACGAGTAAAGCAAGCGGGAGCAATATGACCAATACGTCTACAATAATGACAAGTCACGTTGGGATTATGCATTTTTCTAGGTACATAGTAACTAGATGAATGAAGGTTGCTTACTCTACTTTGAACACCATTGTTTCTCCTATTATGAGCTCTAGGAGGTTCACAAGTTTGTCTAAAATATGCATCATTTCTAGAATATCTATTTCTAGGTGGAGGGTCATTTCTTGGTCTTCTAAATTGTTCAAGGTTTGGCCTAAAATATGCATCATTTCTAGGTCTTCTAGCATTTTCACTATTTGGTCTAACATGCAAGTTATTTCTAGGATTTCTACTTCTAGGATAAGCATTTTGGTTATTAGTCCTAGGTTGAGCTCTAGGTTGTTGTGGTTTAGCACCAACCTTTTCTTCATTTTTGAATCCTATTCCATGTTTAGTTGATTTTAGATTAACAAGCACATCATTCAAGTTTTTATGCGAAGAATTAAACTTATCTAATGTGCCTTTAAGTCTAGCTACTTCATTCTTAAGAAGCACACAAGAAGAACAGTTTCTAGTAGAACCTTCAGGTTTATCAGCACTTCTTTTTCCATAAAACTTGTTTTCCTCTTTTAGCTTCTCATTTTCGAAAAACAGTTTTTCTAATTCTTTTTCTTTTAATGAAAGCTGTGTTTGAATATCTTTTTCTTTTAGAGAAGCGCTTTCTTTAACACTTTTGACAGTTTTTGAAGCTTTGATAAATTCAGCATATAGTTCATCAAAAGCATTTCTCATTTCATCAAGAGTAAAGAAATTTTGAGAAGAGATTTGACTTACCTCGTCTTTGCCGTCTTCTTGAGCCATGAGACATAAATTTGCTGCTTCATCGTCTTCTTCTTCGCTTGCTTCATCTCCGGAATCTCCTCCCCAAGAGATGTATGCACGTTGCTTTTTGAAGGGTTTCTTCTCCTTTTTGATGTTAGGGCAATTTGATTTTATGTGCCCGGTTTCTCCGCATTCATAGCATTTTAGTTGATCGCCTTGCTTTTTGTTATTGCGTTCATACTCTTTGCGCATGAATTTTTGAAACCTTTTGATAACGAGTCCAAACTCGTTGTCACCTTCCTCATCAATTTGTGGTTGGCTAGCCTTTAGAGCAATCCTTTGCCTTCTTTGATCATCAACAAACGGGTTAAGTATAGTTGATTCATAGGTTTTGAGATTACCTCTTAATGCGTCAATTGTGACATTTGTGATGCCAATGGATTCTTGGATTGCATCGGCCTTTGATCGCCATGCCGGAGTGAGACTTCTGAGGATCTTCCGGACAAGTTCTTTATCCGTAAACGTCTTTTTGAGGGCGTGTAGATCATTCACGATCATTGAGAATCGCTCAAACATTTCGTCTACTTTCTCTCCTTCCTTCATGTGGAATAGTTCATAAGAGTGAGTTAAGAAATCAATTTTAGCTTCTCGTACCTGGTCGGTTCCTTCGTATGTCACTTCAAGCTTATCCCACATTTCTTTTGCTGTTTTGCAACATGATATCTTCCTGTAGTCGTTAGCATTAACAGCACAATATAATAAATTTATAGCTTTGGCATTATTTTGAACCTTACGAATATCCTCCGCGGTATATTCCTCTTCGGTCTTTGGAACCCATTCGTCTTCCACCTTCTTGGTTGGGATTTGGTTTCCATTGGTGCATACTTTCCACAAATGAAAGCTATTTGATTGCACAAAGATTTGCATCCTCTCCTTCCAGTATGAGTAGTTTGTGCCGTTGAATAGAGGAGGTCGTGTAGAGCATTGTCCTTCTTCAATTCCTGCAAAAGAGTCAAGAGTAGAAGCCATGGATGGTTCTCTCAAACGGTTAAGTTTTCAGAGAGTTGGGCTCTGATACCAATTGTTAGAAACTACGCTTTACACTAGAGGGGGGGTGAATAGCGTATTAATAAAATTTAGCATTTTCTTGCGGAATTTAAACTTTGCAGGAAGTAAAATAAATGCAGAAAAATAAACTTACACAAAGATGTATACTGGTTGGCCACCAACGTGGTTAGTCCAGTCCCCGAGAGACTCTCTCGAGATTTTTCACTATCTTGTTAAGCTTAAGGGTGCTCAACAAACCGTTACACACTTGAGGACACAAGCCTCAAACAGTTGCTCGGAGATTGCAATCTCAAAGACTTCACCCAAGGAAACGCAAGTTCCTTGAAACAAGAGAATCGCAATTCTCTTACAAGTATATCAAATACTTGGACACTCACTTAACTAAAGTACTCCTTATTGAGTAGATATGAGTAAAAGAATATGTTCAAGATCACAACAACTTTAAGCAATAATATGGCTCTCAAAAGCTTTATGAAATGAGTAGAAAATGAAGAACAATTGAATGAAAGCTTATAGCAATGTAATGATCAGTTTGTGTATGTTGTTGTTTTTAAAACACTGAAATGAAGCTGTATTTATAGTTGAAAAAGTTGGTTCAACCGTTGTCTAATTGCCAATTAAGAGTTGCTGAAATTACTCAGTGATAATCGATTATTAAGACCAAACAATCGATTATCTGCCAGTCAGTTTAAAAATCAATCCCGGATTTAACGCTTCACAATCGATTATACATAATCTATAATCGATTACTGGCAATATTCAAAATCAGATAATCGATTACACTAAGTTCATAATCGATTACTTTAGCAACGTTGTAAAAATCATTTCCAGATTTTAAGCAAAACATCGATTATATAAAATCAATAATCGATTACTTCAGCAACGTTCTAAAAATCATTTCCGGATTTTAAGCAGAACATCGATTATCTAGAATCAATAATCGATTACCTTATGGTATTTGAAAATCATTTGACAACGGCCAGCTTCAACAATCGATTGTCCTTTGCAACAATCGATTACTTGTTATTTTCTGAAAATCATAAAACTTACTGTCTCAGTGATAATCGATTATCTAAAGACATAATCGATCACTTAATTAAATTTAAAATCACTGGAAGACATCAACTCAACACAATCGATCACCATTAGTTCATAATCGATTATTTTGAGTATTGAAAAACTTTACCTCAACAACAAGCGATTGTCATTTGTTCACAATCGATTATCATGCAGATTTGGAAAAACCTGATGTTCACTGTCTTACTCACAATCAATTACCATTAATTCATAATCGATTGTCATACAGTCTTGGCTCAGAAACAATCGATTATCATAAGTACATAATCGATTATTTTAGCCCAGATTTTTTAGGCATGTTTAGAAAACATTTTGTCTAATGTAAATATGCATGATTTAAAATCTTTTTGACACAGAATTAAATATGCATGATTTTGGAAAATAGTTTTATGAGAGAGGCCATACTATGAGTCAAGTTATAGGATCGAGATTACAATTTAGAACAACTCAATAACAATTAAAAGCTATATCTTGAACTTCAATCTTATTCGCAACCATTGTGCGCTTGTACTTGAATTCCGTCATATATCAATTTTTGCTTCGTTTGTCATTCATCAAAACCTACAAAAGAGTACACGTTTAGTATATTGCATTGAGAACGTGTTTCTAACAATGACCAGAGCTGTGACGAATTACAGATAATGCCCATCTATAACAAACTGAATTCGTACTTGAATGCTGGCCTCAAGTCTCCTATATGAAACACATCAATGAGTCGGGCCTCCCCCTCTTGGGTGCCCTCTACCTGCCTAAATACCTCACTGTTGCACATCGGCTCAAATTTTGGGACAATCTCTCACCATGTGGCTAATATATCCACACTCGAATCACCCTCTCTGCTGACGAGGTGGTGGGAACTGTGCGATACGGGTACTCCGAGACCCCTGAACGCCAGAATCACCATGCATATCCTGAAGCACGAACTGAACTGGCAGACCCGCAAAACCTCTACCATGACGCACCCTGCCTCCAAAATAAGGACCAGTATATCTCCCCGATCTATGAGGCCTCATCGCCTCCTTAAACTCTCTCTCTTGACCTCGTCTGCTCTCTCTCTCTCTCTCTCGTGACCCTGCGTGCCCTCAGTCTCTCGGCCATGAACCTATGGACCTCCAAATCTGAATTCGGACATGCGCCTAAGTCCAAAATCACCATACGAAGCTATTGAGATCCTCCACGACCCATTCCGGGGTCATTTACCAAAAAGTCCAATTCCGGTCAACTTTTTACCGTTCAACTCCCAAAACTAGATTTCTTCTTCCAATTTGACTCTAAACCATCTGGAAGCCGAATTCTACCATGCACGCAAGTCGATACTCATATTCCAAAGCTATTCCAGACCTTATGCCACTAAATGGAGCTTAATTTCTCAAAATGACCGGTCGGACCGTTAGATCCTCCCCCTCTTCAAACCAACGTTCATCCTCGAATGTGCTAAGATTCGCCTCGAAGTCCTTAAGCCACTGAGTGCGCAATTCCGACATACACTCGCGGGTGATCCCACGTCACCCCAATCCAAAAAAGCATGACAACACCATTTCAACTGAAATTTAGCCTTTCTAGCAATACCACTAAGCCTTTAAGCTAGAATTCTCACCTTCCATCCGTTTCCAATAGACCCGATCCTACTTCTATATCTGGTATCAGTCTCAACCAACTACTTCCATTCATGCCAACACACAGGGTACAACCACACAACATGACATATCATACATAGGCCCACAATAACATTTCTGATAGCAATACTTGCCTAAGATCAAATCCGCACCGACTCAAGCCTCATGTTTAATAGAAACACCTTTCAAACCTCCACAACACTGGTGATGATAAGATAACCACAAAAATCACATAACAACACACCTGAGTAACCAAATCTCAGCCAATTCCAATGTGCACACACCCCACGACCCTACGAGCTAAAACTCCAAAAGCATAGAACAAAATGAACAAATATGGGAAGGGAAAACACATAAGGGAACTATCAAACAAGTCGAACTAGAACAAATTCTTCAAAAACACAAATATACAAAACATCTAACAAGAAAGAGGGAAAACATATAAAAGGCTCACAAAAATCTTATTCTAATATAACCCTCAACGCGGTACACAGCCAGGTCTCAACATATCAAATCACCTAAAATAACGAGGGTCCCGCCCTCAACACTGAATCACAAGTAAGGCACACATCAACCCACCTAGAGACTCTCACTCGATCAATTCCATCTACAATTACAACAAGACTTATTCCCACACCGGTGGAGCATAGAAATCACAGCTCGTAGCCTATAATACTCAGAACTAACATTAAACCTACCAAGACAGATAATAGGAATCTACTACTAGCCTGATAACTCTCAACAACATCTAGAAACTGACGATAGACACAGCTATCACCCATAGAACCTCCCAACAAGATAATCACATAAATAGAGTGCAAATCATGAGACGCATCCATAATGGAAAAACGAGCAAGGAAACTCACCCCGATGAGCAAAAGTGTGATGAATTACAGATACTGCCCATCTATAACAAACTAAATTTGTACCTGAATGACATCAGATAGCGCACCATCCTCAAGTCTACTGTATGAAACACATCAATGAGTCGGGCCTCCCCCTCTTGGGCGCCCTCTACCTGCCTAAATACCTCACTGTGACACATCGGTTCAAAGTCTGCGAAAATCTCTCACCATGTGGCTAATATCTCCACACTCGAAGCACCCTCTCTGCTGACGAGGTGGTGGGAACTGTGCGATACGGGTACTCCGAGACCACTGAATGCCTGAATCACCATGCATAGCCTAAAGCGCAAACGGAACTGGATGACCTGCAAAACCTCTACCATGACACACCTTGCGTCCAAAATAAGGACCAGTGTATCTCCCTAAACTACGAGGCCTCCTCGCCTCCTCAAACAATCTCTCCTAACCTCGTTTGTTGTCTCTCTCTCTATCGTGACCATGCCTGCCCTCTCTCTCTGGCATGCATTCCTTCTATCCTTCTAGCAATGTTTACCACCTGCTTATATGGAATATCCATCTCTAGCTCACGAGCCATACTGCACCTGATGCTGGGAATAAGCCACTCAATGAACCGACGAACTTTCTCACGAACAGTAGAAACCAAGGTTGGCGCATGTCTAGCCAAACTGGTGTAACGGACAGCATACTCCGAGACGGTCAAAACACCCTAGCGCAAATGCTCAAACTCCACGTGCCATGTATCCCTAAGGCTCTGAGGAACAAACTCTCTCAGGAACACATCTGAAAACTGGGTCCAAGTTAGTGAAGCCACCTCGTCTGGGTTGTCTAACTCATAGGTACGCCACCAATCATAGGCGGCTCCTCGAAGCTAAAAAGTAGTGAAAGAAACCCCGCTCGATCCAAAGATACCCATACTACGGAGAATGCGGTAGCACTCATCAAGAAACCTCAAGGCATCGTCTGATCCTAACCCGATGAAGACCGGAGAATCATACTTCTTGAATCTCTCTAGTCTCATCTGCTCCTGCTCGGAAGTCGTTGCCATGCCCTCGGCTGAACTGGTGCCGTAGGTGATGCAGCAATAATCTCCAAGACTTGCTTAACATGCGCTCGCCACTCAGGAGTGCGGGCGGCGGGAGTTTGTGCTCCTCCCCAGCCTGGGATGTGGCTGCAGCAAAGGGAAGCAATCCTGCCTGAGCCAAAGTGGTGTACATATTCATGAACTATGTCAAAGTCTCCTGAAGGCTGGAGTAGTAGTAGCAGTAGGTGTGTCAAGTGCCTGGACTCCGGCTGGATCTGCTGGTGGTACCTCGGCGGCCGCTCGCTCAGGTGCTCTCGCTGCACCACGTGTATGTCTTCGAACTCTACCCCGACCCCGACCTCCAACTGCGGCAGCTAGAGGCGTGGGTGCATGATCACCTCGGGTAGTACATGTCCTCACCATCTGTGAGAGAGTAGAAGACAGGGGTTTAGGATTGTGGATGTCAAAAATCTCACACGACAGGGAAATCAAATAAAGTGGAATTTTCCTAACAGTTACATAGCCTCTCGCAGATAAGTACGGACGTCTCCCTACCGATCCACGAGACTATAATAAACCAGCTTGTGATCTGTGACCCCTATGAACCTAGAGCTCTGATACCAACTTGTCACGACCCCAGTTCGCTCTCCGTGAACACGTCGTGATGTTACCTAGTTCCTACGACTAAGTAAGCCTAACAATGCGGAAGATAAATCATAAATTGCGAAAGAATAATTAAAATTGGTTTTGTAAAATAAACATGTATTTAAGGTGCCGCTGAGCACATATAATAAAAACTCTCGAATCAAACAAAAATTTCCAAACCCGGAATATCACAAATCACAAGCTAAGGGATACATATGAGGCTCTGACTCAAGAATATCTATACAAAAGAGAAATACTGAAAGAGCTATATTTATTACAGAAAAGTGGAAAGGGACTCCTCGGTCTGCGGATGTAGCAGATATGCCTCAAAGTCTCTACCGATATGGCTCCTTCCAAGGCTGACAGAACTGAGTGGGAGTACCTGTATCTGCACAATAAAAATGTGTAGAAGCGTAGCATAAGCACACCACGGCGATGCCCAGTAAGTATCAAGACAAACCTCGGTGGAGTAGTGACAAGGAATAGTCAAGACACCTACCGGTCAATAAATATTATAATCATAGGAACAACGGGATGATATATAAATATGTAATAACTGCATGAAATGACCAATAATTCTACAATTTACAATAAGGGAAAGGAAAAACAAATAACAACGAGAAAATAATAAATGATGATGCATAACGACGGCAAATCACAATCCAAATCCTAAGGTCACAACACAGCAAGGGAAAAGCAAGTCCATAACTCATATCCTACAAGGATGTTCACATAATGTCTTATTCACTCTTTCCACAATTTCACCAAGTTTCAGACAAACCACAACTCACGAAAACCCAGCATCTGAAATCTAACACTTGGCATCCTGTGCCCCATCAGTCCCTCAGTCATGCTGACCACTAACCGGCTAGCTATGACCACTCTCACATATATAATGGATAAATGAGGGCGTACCTCCCTCCTTAGCAAAAACAGGAGGAATTAACCTCTAACGGAAGTATACAACTACGTATATGCTTGTGCATGTTCTACGAAGAATTGTACCAACAAGTAAACATGAATAGGAGAACGAACCGCACGTACGATGCTTCCTCACAACTTCCGAGCGATAAAGCTCATACAGGTAAGCAACCTACAATCATAATAATAACAAAATAGAAATGCCTCCACAGGCCTTCATAATTCATTACAATCAACCCCTGACATAGCCTACATTGTTTCGCCACGTGTGCAATAATAATATAATAAGCACCGCCTTATTTTGCCACACATGCACCACAACGTTCCCACCTTGTTTCGCCACATGCACAACCCACATATAAGCATATAGCATATCCCGCCTTATTACGCTGCATGTGCAAAACATCAATAACAACAATAGCATGACAAAGACCTCGTGCAACCCCTTAACAACATCCGCACGGCAGAGACCTCGTGCATCACAGTTCCAATAGCCGCAAGGAAAAAACCTCGTGCATCACAATATCAGCAACCGCACGGCAGAAACCTCGTGCATCACAGTATCAACAAACGCACGGCAGAATCCTCATGTATCACAGTCTAAAGTAAAACACAATAAATAACAATATATACAGGAATAAAGCAAGGGAATCAACTCAGGTATTTTCGTTCACCAAAGACGGTACAACCAATTTACGAGAAATACCGATAACAGAGAAATACTAAGCGTAATAAGTAAAACTCAACAAGGAAGAAATAATACGGAAAAACGATTCCATAATACTCAGTTCAACAATAAGGATATTAACATGAAACGAATAATCACAACTAAGGAAAAAATTACCTAAGCACAGGATATCTAACTTCTTTATAATTAAGACCAATTAATTGAAATAGAGATAAAAATTAATGTTTTCCAAATAAGACAAGCAGTTAGGAATGATAATGTGACTTTAGAAAGGTAAATGTCCATAGTTAAAGTAAAAATCAATTTGGCAACAAGAATACACCAAAAGGGCAAATAAATTACAAGTAAGACATGTAGAGGTGAAACTAATAACAGGGACACAAGCGTATTGAGAAAAACATATTCGGAGATTTCAAGGATCTAAGAACCTAAATGGGACAATATTCCACAAATAAATCCGAGCACGCACTCATCACCTCGCGTACAAGGAATACAATCAGCAAAGAAGACTCAAATCCTAAGGAGAAGTCCCCCACACAAGGTTAGGCAAGATAGTTACCTCGAACCGGCTAAATTCAATTAGCAACCGTGTTCTTGACACGAGTACTCGACTCCAAATGGCCCAAATATATGCAATTCAATCACACATTATAAGTAACATCTCAAACAACTGATTCTACTATTTAATTCAAAGCTAAAGCACGAAATTAGGAAAAATAACCAAAACGCCCCTCAGGCCAACATCTCGGAAGCGAAAGAATTTAACATTTTCAGAACTCTCCTACTCTCACGAGTCTAACCATATAATAGTCTCTCAAATCAGAGGTCAAATACCCCCTCAAAACTAAATAATTCGGTCTATGAAGTTCTACACATTTTTCATTAAAAAAATCTGAAATTAAAGAACGAAATTAAGAGGAGATTCATGAAAATTGGTCTAAATCGAGTGAGAAACACATACCCAAGTCGCCCAGGTAAAAATCCCTTCAAAAATCGCTAAGAATCGAGCTCCAAAAGTCAAAATATGATAAAATGGTGAAACCCTCAAATTTGGGATTTAATTTTGTCTGCCCAGTGATTAGTGCTATGCAATCGCGGGCCAAACAATGTGATCGCATAGAAGGAAAAATATTGCTGCCAAATTTGTGTTATGCGTTCGCGGACAAAACAATGTGATCGTATAGAAAGAAATACTGCTGCCCAAAATTTGTGCTATGCGATCGCGGTACAAGAAATGCGATCGCATAGAAGGAAAATATTGATGCCCAAATTTGTGCTATGCAATCGCGAAAAAAACAATGCGATCGCATAGAAGGAAATATGCCCAAGTTTTTGCTATGCAATCGCGAGACAACAATGCGATCGCATAAAATAAAATACCATATAGCAGAACATCAGTTCAAACATAGGAAAAAATGACCCGTAGCCCATCCGAAATACACCCGATGCTCCAAGGACAATGTCTAATCACACACAAAAGTTATATAACCTAACACGGACTTGCTTGGAGTCTCAAGTCACTTAAAACAACATCGGAACGATGGATCAAACCAAAAATCAAGCTTATGAACTTTCAAATCTTCAAATATGGAATCTCATGCCGAAAACCTATGAATTCAACTCATAATGACACCAAATTTCGCAGACAAGTCCAGAATAACATAACGGAGCTATTCTAACTCTCGAAATTGCATTCCGACCCCGATATCCCAAAAGTCAACTGTGGGTCAAACTTCTTCATTTTCCAACTTCAATTTCGCCAAAATTCCTCAACTCACTCTACGGACCTCCAATTTAAATCCGGACGTGCGCCTAAGTCCAAAATCACCATACGAAGCTGTTGAGATCCTCTACGACCCATTCCGGGGTCGTTTACCCAAAAGTCCAATTCCGCTCAACTTTTCACCATTCAGCTCCCAAAACTAGATTTCTTCTTCCAATTTGACTATAAACAATTCGAAAGCCGAATTCTACCATGCATGCAAGTCGATACTTATATACCGAAGCTGTTCCACACCTTATGCCACTGAACGGAGCTTAATATCTCAAAACAACTGGTCGGGTCGTTATAATTTAAATGCTATTCAGTATGATCAACACCTTGGTTGGAATGATTATGAACTATAACTAACTATTAAAAGTAACGCCATTGACAACTGACTGCACGAACTAGAGATTAGCAGAGTTTGTTTCTTATCAATGTGAGAAATAAGGGTGGTGACAAAATAGGTGCGAGATGGCTATTTGGGATCTAACTCTAGTTTAATTCTCTCTGATGCTCTAACAATTCTCACGAATTCTTTCGATTATTAGTTCAAACGTATAGTCAAGACTCCTTTCTCGATTAAATCATAACTCTACAAGGTTAACGAATATAAGCATGGTGAAAATATACAAGCATGTGTTAATGGATTAGTCTTCAAGAAAACGTCTCTCAAATATTCTTCTAACTTGATTTAGTCATTAATTCAACAAGCTTTTTTGATTACTTAAGAGAATTACTGAAATAAATCAAACAAATAATGCAAAGATTATCACCAAAGTATTCATCTTTCTGATAGGCAGCATAAATAGTGCATTTTTTTACAGAGTGTTTTTGTTTTGTCGTTTTGATATCCAAACGCGATCCTCAACCCCCAAACGCTATCCTAGTTTATTTTTTTTGGGCTTTTACTCAAACTTCAAAGCTCCACGTTGTTCGATTTAGTTCCGAATTATCTTTATATTCGAAATCACTTCCTGCAAGATGTAACACACATAATAATTGCAATACACTAACATTTAAGCCCAAGCACAAGTAAAATGCAGTAATCGGAGTGCAAGCTATGCTTAAAATACGGGATTCTAGCCTACCATCAGTGTCCTAAATTTTTGAGCTGCTAATTTGAAATTCAGGACAAAGTGTCATGTATTTCTGAACTGCTAATTTAAAATTCAGGACATAAGATTCGAACTTCTAGACACCGTTTTTGAATTTTAGGATATGATGTCCTGAAATTTTATCTTTAAGGTTTAAACTTCAGAACATCGCATTTTAAAAATTTGAGCGAATTAGCTAATCTTTAAATAAATCGTGTGTCATTTCCATCGGACCCCTATTTGTATAATAGCTGAACTTTTAAAATTTAGCCGTATCATAAACAACTTCATATATGCAGCCTGAGATTTGAAGTTGAAAATCGCGCGTATAAAGTTTTCAATTTCAGGCCTACAGTTTTAGAGCTTTCAAATGCAGACCTGAGATTTTGAATCAGGCTTTGGCATAATTAAACTGCAAATCCAAAGGTGTGAATTTAAACTTTGGCTTTTATAACTGCCATAAATTATAATATATTGCTCTTTCTATTCATAATAAGAATTCCTAAAACTGTCATAATTTTGCAAATGGAGTTTGTCACATATTTGTTATAGCACAAAGTCTTATACGAAACTTTAAACTGTCCAAGACTAACACCTACCACTGAATTAATCCAAGTTTCGTGTTAGATTTTGCAAAAACAGCCAGAATAATGATTTTGTATGTCCAGCCAATGAAATCAGCAAATCACTTGTCAAAAATGATGGGACAAAGAAGAGAGGTCCACCTGTGATGCCACTAAAATAAGGAATCTCACACCCTCAATGAATTTAAGCACCCACAAATTTCCTATTTTATGCTAGTGGCAAAGGGGTAGAATTTTTCATTTGTATCTAGTTTTGTCCCAAAATACTTGCACAGCATATACCAATCTCATCCTACTTTTTTCATCCTTCGCAGGAATTGCCAAAAAAATGTTAGATACTTTGGTTTCTTATTTTTACACTATTAGAAAATGACAGATTTCCGACCGCTTTGGTCGGAAATCACGTATTTCTGACTACTTTTTGATTGAATTTGGTCGGTCAAAAAAAAGTTGGTCGGAAAATAATTTTTGATTGAATTTCTCGGTGATTTCCGAATACGTATTCGCACCCTTCATTTCCTTGAGATTCTTTTTAAGTTTTAACCTAAGAAGATAGTGATATTTGATCAAGGTTATGTATAAGATAAAATATACTATGCCACGTGGCCATCCAAAAGATGGACATGGAACCTAAGATGGGGAATGTCTAAGACCGAAATCAGTTGTCGCGTCTATCACAGGGAAGAATAACGCTCATAAGGATGTAATAAATATTCTTTGCTTGGTAGCATTTAATAGAGAATATTCCATGTCACTAAGTACGATTGTCCGTTATAAGGAATATATTTGGTATTTATGCTCACTGTTTTATCTTTATCAATGACCCTCATAATTGACATTAAAGATGGACACGATCCTAGGACCTTCTTCCCGAGACGTAGTTATAAATAGTGAGCTCACTTATCATTGTAAAGAACGTGAATGTTCTAGCATACTTATGCTACACTCTATTCAAAGCTTAATACAATTTTATCTTCTTGCTTTTGATTTATTATGTTGTGCCCGGAAGCCCTATCCCAAAAACTACTATTTCTGTTATTTCATCTCCTTCTCAAGGCTAAGTTGCATATTTATTCAGTTATCTTATTATTTCAGGATCAATTTAATTCACTTTTCTCATAGACGATTTGTGTGTTAGCGTGTGCCCTCCTGTGGCTGTTAGTTATGATAGTTACTGCACGATTTTATTGCCTGCGATTGTATGTATGTTTCTTATTTTTAGTTAATTATTTTCACTATTTTCTGCGGGAGTCACTAATGCTTTTTGTTTTTGTTTTGTTTTACAGCTGTTTTTCCATTTGTCCTATGCGCCGAGGGTCGATTGGAAACAGCCTCCCTGCCCTTTCGGGTAGGGGTAAGGCTTGTCTACATATTGCCCTCCCCAGACTCCCACCTGGTGGGAATATACTGGGTAGTTGTTGTTGTTGTTGTTGTTGTTGTCTAAAAACCACGTATAAATTCAACTGTATTGTTTTACTGGTAAACAAATTCTTTTATGATTTTTATTCATATATTATTTGCGGCATGAAAGACGATGACACACAAAAATAGTAGTATAAACATTCGGCATTTATACTAAATTAATAAATACATGACACTTGTCTTATACACGGTTTTATAACTTTAACCATTACTTAGCTTGTAAAAATTAATATATATGATATAAATATCGAATATAAATAAGTTTTTCTATTTCCTTTGTCTCATATTATCATTCGTGGTTATTAAAAATAATTATTTCAAATTATTTGTCACTTTAGATGTTCAAGACAAAATTGATAACATTTTTCCTTTTTTACCCTTAGTAGTAATTATCCTTGAAGACCGCAAATACCTCAATTATGGATAACTTTGTTCAAATATCAATAGAAAATGATTAAATATTAAGATATATATAAGAATAAGGGCAAAATACATAGTTTAATCCCTAAATTATAGACCAAATTCCCGTGACACAATTTTAACAGACAAAAATTACTTTAAACACTCAACCTTTTTAAAATGTGTCTAAGACACACCACTTTTATTTTGACCACTTTTTTTAGGCAGGTGCATAGCACACACCAACAAGATTGTAACATGTGTCATTATTTTATTTTCAGAAAAATAAAATACTTAAAAGTATAATTCTACCCCTAACTACCAAAAAATTTCTCATTACTCCATCTTCTTCATCTTCCCTAGCTAATATTGAACCATAGGTGACGACCTCACCACTGTCAAGAATTTCAAAAGTACTAATTTTTTTCAGCAATCCACCTCTATGTCAAATACAAAGTTCATTTCTCCCCACTTATCGAAACTGCAATCAAGACCCATTGAACTACCAGAAAATGTAAAGAACAAAAACTCATAAAAACATGAAGAAAGTAACCTAGAAATCCATCCATACAGTTCATTGAGAAACAACGAGATCATATGATAGAGAAATAAACAAATATACAACCTAATTTCTGTAAAAACAGAACCTTTACCACAATAATGCTAAAATCACAATCCAAGATTTAAGCTAATTACCAAAACCACAAACAAAATTAATAAAATCAATGTTACGATTCCGTTTTAACTAATAAAGCCGTTTAGCTTCTGATTTAAGAAGAATTTAGTGAAGACTAAAGAGTAGGTAGTGATAATGGAGTCATTAGTGTAGATTTTAGCTAAGAAGTAGCTATTGGAAAGAAACGAAAAGGAAAAAAATCTGATTAGAAGACTAATGAATGTACAGAAGAAGGAAAAAAGGGTCTAAGGAAGAGAAAAACATGGGGGTGGGGGAGGCCAATAGGGGACGGCAGTGTTCAGGTGGGGGGACAATATGGGATGGCAGTGGTTCAGTTGGGGATGACGGGCTGATGCATATTTTCTTTTTTCTTTTAAAATAAGAAAAATAAAGAAAATCAAATAAAATCTTAACACGTGGGCTGACATAAGGATTTGGACAGATTATATAGAGGTTTTACCTGCTTAGTCATTTTTGTCAAATACGCCCTGTTCATTTGACAAAAGTGGTATGTCTTAGACACGTTTTGAAAAAGTTAAATGTGTAAAATAATTTTTATCTTCAAAAAGTGTGTTACGGGGATTTTGGTTCATAGGTCAGGATGTAAACTATGTATTTTGCCAAGAATAAGTAGTCAAAATCTTATCCTAATTAATTTTTTTTTGAAAAGCATGTAAAAAGAATCATGATAGATAATATGATAAGGAAGGATGTAGTACAATACTAGGGTACTCTCGTAGCTTTTATTTTATATGAAATTGTGATACAATGCTAGAAACTTGTATTGCTCTATTTGGAACAAAAATGTTTCCAAAATTTGGAATGATTTTATTGGGAAGAACTTTAAATTTGGATACTAATTTCTCTTGCTTTTAGGACCATATGTCCATAAAAAAGGGCTTACATTATGGAGATTTGGCCCCAATCTGGTTGAAGTTGATGGGCACTTAAGATTTCCCAATTATTAACACTTGAATTGGTGCTCAACTTATTTGGTCCCATATAATTTATTCCTTTCTCTTCCTTTTCTTCTTTGGTATAATAGTACTAAATAAGCATTTGAATATTACAGATATCTTACGTAGAGGTTTTGCTGTATAAGTTAGAAGTTTTAAGGTTTGGTCCCCTCTTCCTTTTTCCAGCTCCCTATCAATGACGCTATTATTTTCTTAAAAGAGAAAAGGGCCAAAAGAAAATATACGACATTTCATTATTACGTGATTTTTGTTATAAATACACTTCTATTTAAGGTGAATGTCTTTAATTAGAGAGATTCTAGAGTTCTATTCTTGGTAGATAAATCATCCTCCTCCCTATAAATAGAGGTGCGCTCTACCATTGTAAATCACTCCTAACATTCTCTAAGTATCAATAAGAAGAACTCTCTCTACTCTTCTCTCTATTTGCTCTTGTTCTTGAGTTATTATTCTTGTTTTTTATATTATTTCATAACACGTTATCAGCACGAGACTCTACCGTCTCAAGAACCATTCTCGAGAAATCTAAGGTATTTCCCTCTTCCTAATTTAATTTTCGATTATGTCTGACATTACAAAAAGAAAGTTCGTTGCCCTTGAAATTTCGGGCAAGAACTATATGACATGGGTGTTGGATGCTGAAATCCACTTAGATGCTATGGGTCTCGGAGACACCATCAAAGATAGAGAAAAAGCATCCACCCAAGAATGTGCGAAGGCCTTGATTTTCTTGCGCCATCACCTTGATGAAGGTTTGAAGATTGAATATCTCACCGTCAAGGATCCACTCATCTTGTGGAACGGCTTAAAGGAGAGATATGACAACCTGAAGTTGGTCACTCTGCCACAAGCACGATATGATTGGGCTCATCTGAGGCTCCAGGACTTTAAGTCCGTTTCTGAATATAATTCTGCAATGTTCAGAATTACTTCTAAATTGAAGCTATGCGGGGATAATATCTCCGATTATGATATGCTTGAGAAAACGTTTACAACGTTTCATGCCTCCAATATAGTACTGCAACAACAGTACAGAGAGAAAGGCTTTACAAAGTACTCTGGACTGATTTCTCTTCTACTAGTGGCTGAGCGAAATAATGACCTGCTCATGAGAAACCATGAAAATCGACCCACTGGGTCTACACCACTGCCTGAAGCAGATAAGGTGCACTCTCATTATGCCAAACATGAAAAGGACCATGGTCATGGTCGTAAACGGGGTCATAGCCAGGGACGTAGACAAGGAAGAAATTCCAATGAAGTCCGTCAACCCCTAAAGAGAGATAACCGCCGAAAGTAGAAACGGGGTCATGAAGATCCTAAGGCAAATAGTTCAGAAACTATATGTCATCGTTGCGGTGGGAAAGGGCACTGGTCAAAGACTTGCCGTATACCAAGACACTTGGTTGACCTTTATCAAGCATCTCGAAAGAGAAAAGGCCCTGAAACAAATTTTGTCTATGACGACGATGAGGACATCACCCACCTGGATGTGGCAGACTTCTTTGAGCAACCCGAAGGGAAAATAGACCACCTAATCGGCAATGGGTCCGTAATGAAAGAAGATGGAGTTATTTGATTTTGTTCTACTTATTTGTATAAACTAATAGTCATTAGTATTAGCTCGTATTAGTTAGTTCATAAAGCAATGTTAGCAGTAGTTCTTTAGAATATCTTCAATATGTTCAAATATCAATAATATTTTTATTTTTCAGTAGGGGTAATCGACTAGCCTGAAAAACTAGTCGATTATCAACTATTTTCGCATTAAAACTGAAAAACAATTGATCAACAATCGATTGTCTTTGACTAACAATCGATTGTCATTAAGACAGTAATCTGGAATTTTTCAAAAATCATCCACAATCGATTGTCATTAAGATAGTGTAATCTGGAATTTTTCAAAATAACCAACAATCGATTGTCCATGCATAACAATCGATTGTCTTGAAACAGTGAGGTCTGGAATTTTTCAAAAATAGCCAACAATCGATTGTCTATGCATAACAATCGATTGTCTTAAGACAGTGTGATCTGAAGTTTTTCAAAATAGCAAATAATCGATTGTGTGTGTTTAACAATCGATTGTCAATGTTCAACAATCGATTGTGTTTAACAATCGATTGTTTGAAGAAAACGTTTAAACTGAAATTTTCAAACTGCAAAGTAATGGATAACATACCTGATTTTGTTAGTCAACTATTAGCCACCTTTGTTCAGGGGATGCTGAAAAATTAGCCGGTAAGAAAGTTATTCTAATAAATATATATTATATTGTTATGAAATCTCCTATTTAAGGTGAATGTCTATAATTAGAGAGATTCTAGAGTTCTATTCTTGGTAGCTAAATCATCCCCCTCCCTATAAATAAAGGGGTCTTCTACCATTGTAAACCACCCCTAACAATCTCTAAATATCAATGAGAATACTCCTCTCTCTCTATTCTCTCTATTGCTCTTGTTCTTGTATTATTGTTCTTGTCTTTATATTATTTCATAACACGTTATCAGCACGAGACTCTACCGTCTCAAGAATCTTCTTGAGAAAATTAAGGTACTTCTCTCTTCCTAATTTGGTTTTAATTATGTCTGACATTATGACTGTGAGAGCGCGTAGCTAGTGGATCGTGGAAGTTGATCTCAGACTTAATCGTTGTTTGTCGTTGCTGCTGAATAGATGGAGTTTAACGGTACACTTCCTTAGACTCTAACCCAAGATTATAATTTGATATATGTATGATTGTGTCTTAATCTGTGTTATGGCTACGATTTAATTATCTTACAATTGGTATTAGAGCCACTGTAGTTAGAGATTAAGATCGTTAGTAATCTTGTGTAAATCAACAAAGAATGGCTATATGACACTACTGCTTAATATTTGATACGGCTGTGAGAAACTTGATTCGACATCTACCATTAATGACACTGTTAATGGAACTACTATGTTATTGTATTGCTTTTAATAATTAATGGATGCAGCAGTATACTGGTTTCCAACACTACTGGTTTTACAAAAGGGTAAGGAAAGAAATTTAGTCCCCAATTAATATATCACATAATAGCGGCGCATGGTGATGGGTTTCATCAGTTCAATAACACTGAAAGTTTGACCTACATTATGAGATGGAATTGATTCTGCCTTTTAGTATATGTAGTTGATGTTATTTTTTAATCTATTAACGTTACCTGGACCACAACTCCAAATACATAATCCTTTTGCCAACATACTGAATTATATTTTATCATATTCCTTATTTAAGGCTATACTTGATTGTGTATAGTGATTCTCGTATCTGTCACTTGTTTGTTGGCATATTGTATAATAATTGATAAAATAAATTGTTACTGGGATTTATATTCCTCCTTTTTAAATATTAGTTTGAGAATGGAGTAGATAAACAAAAGGATTGAAGTTGTTTATTCTCATGTTCGTATATTTTCTTTTGTATGTCAAACCATGGGAAGCAAATTGATTGAAGGCTCCGGAAGAGCAACTGTAACTCTGCCCAAAGGCACGACGTTTATCTTAGAGAATGCAATGTTCTCCTCCAAGTCTAAGAAGAACTTGTTGAGTTTTAATGATATCAATCAAAATGTTCTCCTCCAAGTTTAAAAGGAACTTGTTGAGTTTTGAGAATCCATTTTAGAGAATGCAATGTTCTCCTCCAAGTCTAAAAGGAACTTGTTGAGTTTTAAAGATATCATTCAAAATGGATATCATATTGAGACAATAGATGAGAATAATCTTGAATTCTTCATGAAAACGAGGCTGCCCATTTCGGTTTGGGTTCACGCCATTTTGCATGCAGCAATACTAGTTCGTCGGCTGCCCACTTCGGTTTGGGGTCACGCCATTTTGCATACAGCAATGCTAGTTCGTCTCTGACTGACGAATTGACACAAATATTCCCCGTTGCAATTGGTTTTGGGTCATGGACCCAATATATCCCATTTAAGAATCTTTGGATGCGCAGTATATGTGCCTGTAGCACCGCCATCCCGCACCAAAATGGGTCTGCAAAGAAGGTTAGGAATATATGTTGAGGTTGAATCGCCCTCCATTATTCGCTACCTCGAAACATTGACAGGAGATTTGTTCACTGCACGATTTGCAGACTGTCCATTTGATGAGACACTTTTCCCAAAATTAGGGGGAGAAGTTGGTGAAACCAAACGGGAAATTTTGTGGAAAAATGCATCATTATCTCATCTTGATCCACATACCTCTATTTGTGAAAGAGGCACAAAAGATTATCCATTTGCAAAGAATAGCAAATCAAATGCCTGACGCATTTATAGATTTGAAAAGGATAACAAAATCACATATCCCCGAAGTGAATGTGACAACATCTGATTCACGAATACATATTCATTATTGGAAGAATATGAACATGAAATTGGTATTAAATATACCACACTCACCCCTAGAAGGAGGTTTGAGATGATATATGGCATGAATGATCGTTGGTCACGTACCTATTGTACGCCAAAGTATTTTGGAAATATGATTATTAAAGGACAACGATAATGCAAGAAACATATCTTGCATATAAGTTTGACATGACCATAATGGTATAACTTTCTCTTTAAGAAAGATATTCACCACATGGATGTTGATGAATCTGTGGTAGTACAAAATTAATTGAGAGCTCTAGAAGAGCCAATTATTACTATGTTGGAGAAACACAATTGAGTATTGTGCTGTAGTAAGTCTCAAAGAAACTTATTCGGTTTCCAAAGTACACGCGAAAGCGATTGATTATATTGAGACTATAAATAAAGGAAGGCTTTGATATCTCCTATTACTACAACTTGTAGCGGGGTAATTTGCATATGAAAAGCTACCCGCTTTGTTCTCCACTTTGTACTACACAAACGAAAGAATGCCACAATAAAGTGGATATCTATTGGTATAAAAACCCATGTCATAATAAACCTGAAGTTTATTGATAAATGCACATGTCATGGTGTAAATTTGAAGTTTACCAATATTGATAATTTGTTCAGTTAGCATTCGTATTAGCCATCTCATTTTAAGTATGATGTGCAAATTCACACAGGTGAATATCAAAGAACTAGAACGTTCTTTACGAATTCTCTTGTATCACTTGTTCTCATTAATGAACTGACCAACTAAAGAGTTCGGGTTGAAGCCCATAAATTCTGGAAATATCAAAGGTGAATATGGGCCCATTCACCTGCCATGTATACCACATATGATGCATCTATGATATGGTTACATGCGCAATTGTTATTAACCCGCAGCCTGGCCGGTGCTTGCGAGGTAAATTGCTCAGTAATCTAACTTCGAGTATAATTTCCAGATTTTCTACTCAAGATAGTTCATCTTGATAAGTTGGTTTAGCAAGATAATTATTGAGTGCTTCCACTTAATAGCTAAACTGTTTCTTATGAGAACAAAGTTATATATATCAGTTTGATATACGTTGTATACGAGAGTATATTATATTCTCCCCTCACAAGTGGTTCAGGGTCAGGAACAAAATAATTTCATCTTATTATTAATGTGCTGTGTATATTGACATGATAATGCACAAAGATGATTTTCCAAAGTTGAGGAAACAAGTTAGCTTTTCTAACATGAGGGGGAGACATGATAAACACTTGAGAAAAGGTTACATGGGATGAATTGTCATTTGTGTAGATCCTCGAATATCATGATATGAACTTGAAGTTCATAAAAGGATAATTCAATTGCAACATATTGCAAAGCATGCTATACGCATTTGCTGACCCAAAGAAAGTAACTATATTCTCACTACAAATACTCATATTAAGTCCCAGAAGGACAAAGTCTTTGATACGCTTAAAGCGTATAGACAAATACTTGATTCCATGTGAAAGACATGTAGATTTGGACATGTAGTTCAAATACTTGAGAGTATAAAAGTCAAAGGTATGTATAATCAGTTTTCGATATCTTATTTGTTTAGCATGACGTGAAAACTTGATATGCATCTAAAGTCTATTATGTGACTTACATGACTTAATTTGAAAAATTTAAGTTGCTTGAAGCATATGCAATTCTTGGTCCTGAAGTACCACATCCCAAGTACAATTTGTGTACATATGAATCTTGCTATAACTATAAGCATGATGGCATTGAGAATGCATCTATGGAGATATTGAAGAGTTATTCCACGATATTATATGAAGATGTTCATATCTATCAAGAATGATGATTTCAAGGTGCGGAATATTTATTCAAGTCAATATGGTTGATTTATTTATCAAATCTCTATCAAAGATCGTTTTGAAGATGATGCACAAGATTGGAATACAAATGCTCAAGGATATAAATTGATGTACTCATTAGGGGGAGTTAATGCGCGTTGCACTCTTTTTCCCTTACAAGGTTTTGTCCCACCGGGTTTTCCTTGCGAGGTTTTTAACGAGGCAACCAATAGGCGCATATTCAAACATGTGTACTCTTTTTCCTTTCTTTAATTTTTCCCATTGGGTTTTGGTTTTAAGGTTTTAACGAGGCACATTGTTGAATAGACATTCAAGGGGAGTGTTATGAAATCTCCTATTTAAGGTGAATGTCTATAATTAGAGAGATTCTAGAGTTCTATTCTTGGTAGCTAAATCATCCCCCTCCCTATAAATAAAGGGGTCTTCTACCATCGTAAACCACCCCTAACAATCTCTAAGTATCAATGAGAATACTCCTCTCTCTCTATTCTCTCTATTGCTCTTGTTCTTGTCTTTATATTATTCCATAACATATATGTCGAATTCTTTTAACTTCTTTGTGTATTTATTTTTTTATATAATATTTTTAAAGTAAAGTTCGTGATTCTATTGTCGCCTCACTCCATTTTAGATTTCAATATACAGTACAACTAGCATGCCTTACTTTTTATCAAGGATATGTCATCTTTTATAAATGTTTATTCGTGTCCGTAAAAGATTTTCTATATATAGTAATAATTTTAAATTTCAATTCGTATTTGTTTGGACTCTTCTCAACAAACATTAAAAGCTTTCTTTTAAAAAATATCTTTACTTTGTTAAAAAAAAAATATTTAGGAACAAAATAAAAATTTTAAAGACAATTATTACAACACGTTTTTTTAATACTTTCTCAAAATATTTGTTTTTAAAAGATTCTACAAAAACTCTTCCATGCGCTATTATCATTTATGCCAAATTGCCACGGATCAATTCCTCCACAATATTTAAAATCGAGTTAGCCTTAGAATATTTACTTCAAATTATTCCACTTAGCAATTAGCGTATTAGCCTAAACAAAGATATCTCCATAGGAATTATGGTACTTGTCTTACTTTTAATCCTACTTTTTCCATATTTTATTCTTTGATTGCATGATCTTGAAATCATTAGGAACCATTACCATAAAATACTCTATTTAGTTCGCGATAAAGATTAATCCAACTTAGTTTCTAGATAATAGTGTGTTCTCTCTAACTATATATTCTTATCCAAAAGCCTTAATCAACTATCTATATATTGTTAACTTATCTTTCGATTAATAATTAAATAATTACGACTAGTGCATATCTGATAAGCATCAAGCAACAAACAATCTTTAAACTTTTGACAACATCGTGTTAATTTACACGGGAAATACCACTCAAAGAATAGTATTGAATAATAGAGGTGGTGTCACATATTTATCACCATTAACTTATTACGGAGTTCAACTATTCTATAGTAGTTATAAATATACTTCCTTTACAAAGTTATCCAAAATTAGTAGAAAGAGAGAGAGGAACATTATCTTATCGTCGACAGTTTATTTAATTATCTTAAACATGTATACCTTAAACAATGATTCTAAAACATATATAGATATATATAGAGAGAAAATAATTAAATTCTTATATACATAGGAAGGAAATGAAAGGTGATGCTACTTGTTACATGAGACTTATAGCATATTTAGCTAAGCTTCTAAAATCAACTTATTTTAAAAGAAATTTTTCTTAAAAATACTTTTTGATAAGAAGAAGTTTGTATTTAGTTAATTAATTTAAAAAATATTTTAAAGCAAAAATTAATATTTGGTCAAGCTTTTAAAAATATTTCTATATGTATATTATTTTCCAAAGTGCTTTAGAAACTATTTTTTCCATTTTTCAAAAAATATCTTCTATTTCTACTCAAACGCATTTTTTTTCCTTTTTAGAAATTTGGTCAAATATCTTTACAAAAAAAAGCACTTTGTCCCAAACCAAAAAAATAATTATGAAATAATTAAAGACAATAACCTAAGTAGGTTAAGGTTATTACATGCAGCTTATGAAGGGGAAACAAGTGGAATGTTAAAGTGACCATCATCGTAACAAGTAAAGATTGATTAATAATTGTAGGTCTTTGAGCGTCTAGTTCCCAAGAAAAGTAAATTTGTAGTGCATATTTTTGTTTGGTTGTTGAAAAGCTGTCTAAGTGATAGTCAAAAGCCAATAATGATTAAGGATCTCATTTATTTTTGTTTTGTTGTTTGTAAAATGTTTAATGTAATTCATTTTTTTGGCGTTTAGCTTGACCATTCGATGTGATATTTCTTGATGGCGCAACTTATAGATATCTGATATAAATTTCAGTAACCAACTAGTAGTATGTATATAGTAGTAACAATTAAGCTACTACAAAAGATGCATTTTAGGCTTTTAATCTATATACCAATATAAGGTATCTTTCTCAGGAATCATGGACAACTTTTATGTTTTCATAGAATTTGATTTAATTTCTGATATCCATCCTTCATCTTTATGGTTTATCCTACTTTTATCTCATGTCTTTTTCTTTTTTTAAATCCCCACCAATTACTAACTGGATTCAAATTAACAAGCCAATCAGTTTCTGATTTTCCTTCTTCTTTTTCTTTTTTTTTTTAGGTGTGGGGGGGGGGGGGGGGGGGGGGGTTGATGTTGTCATTATTGCTATTTTCTTGAAAGAGTTTGAGTCATATATATTGATAGTGTGTAAATTTATACCATCAATGTATAGATTATTACTTTAAATTTCAAGCTCTACATAGAATGTTATTTCAACATCAATACTTTCAGAAAATACATAGAAGATAATGGCATATTCCAACTCGGTTAAAATATTCTAAACTTGCTATATTTTTATATTTTTAAGCCACTTTGAATTTTCGGGGATGTTAATTAAGCTCATCCTACTTCGTATGATACGATTAAACGGAATAGTTTCCAAGCATTGAGGGAAAAACCTATGGTTAATTATTCTTAAACAATAATACTAAGTTTTTATCGACATCACCTCCAATTCTTGTTCAAATCCCTTGTCATATTCTCCCATTTGTAAAATATGTTCCGGTATTAAACAAACGAGTAAAGAAGATTTTTCAACCAAAAAAATGTTTTACCATATTTTATCTCTCATTCGTTCCTGTACAATATTATGTGGTGATTCGACTGATCGTTTTGAGTCGTTGTGCCCAATTCGGTAGTTTGAGGTCTCGAGCAGCTTCGCATTAGGTATATCGACTTGTATGCATTGTTGGATTCGATTTCCGGATGAATTAGAATTGAATTGGATGAACAAACCTAGTTAGGGAAGTTTAAGCAATGAAAATTTGACCAGAATTGGACTTTTGAGTAAACGGCCCTGGAATGGATCGTGGGTGATCCCAACAGCTTCGTATGGTAATTTTGGACTTAGGCGCGTGTCTTAATTTCGAATTTGGAGGTTCGTAGGGTAAACTGAGGCATTTCAGTGAAAGTTGAAAAAGTTGAAGTTTGGAAAATGGAGGATTTTGACCCATAGTTGACTTTTGTGATATCGGAGTTGGAATGCGATTTCGAAAGTTGGAGCAGCTCCGTTGTGTCATTTTGAACTTGTCCTCAAAATTTTGTGTCATTCCGGATTGATTTGATAGGTCTCGACACGAGTTTAGAAATTTGAAGATTTGAAAGTTCATAAGTTTGATTTACGGTTTGATTCGTTGTTTCGGTATTATTTTATGTGATTTGAAATCTCGAGCGAGTCGGTGTTAGGCTATATGACTTATTTGTGTGATTAGACGGGGTTTCGGGAGCCTCGGGTGTGTTTCGGATGGGCTACATATCATTTTTCTCATATTTTGAACTGTTGTTTCTGCTTCTACTATGCATCTTTCATGATCGCGAACCTCATGTCGCATTCGCGATGTGTTGCAGCTAGTCTCCTATTTTTCCTTCACTGCGTTCGCATATAATCTCTCGCGATCGCGTTTCCTCTGCTTCACGATCGCATTTGTACTCCCGCGTTCGCATAGTAGAAATTAGGAGTTTGGGGGCCGTTGGCTATTTTTCTTTCCGCGTTCGCATGAACCACCCCGCGATCGCATAGGCCCTACCTATTGTTCATCACGTTTGCGTTCCATCTCTCGTGATCGCGACTATTTCTTAAAAGCTTTAAATTTCCTCTACGCGATCACGTCCCTTCTCCGGCGATTGCGATGCACAAAAACCTGGGCAGACAGAATATATCCCAAAGTCGAGGGTTTCACTATTTCCACCATATTTTGACTTCTAGAGCTCGGTTCTTGGCGATTTTTGGTGAGATTTTCATGTAATTCGATTAGGTAAGTATTCTTCAACTAAAATTAAATATATTCCATGAATTTATCCTTATTTTTATCATTTAAATTGTGTTTTGAGTTGAGTAAAATATTGGATTTTTGAAGAAAATTCTTAAAATGAAAAATCGTGATTTTGAGGGCCAAATAGTATCGAAATTTAGTAAATTTTGTATGGTTGAAATAATTTTGGAATGGGTGACCGGATTTTGTAAAATTTGAGGGGATCCAAGGTGCGGGCCCTGGGGTCGACATTTGGGTCGATTTTTATATCTTTGTAAAGATTGAAACATTATGATCCGGAATAATTTTTTATGTGTTTTATTTGTGCTTTGAAGTTAAATTGGTTAGATTTGAGCCGTCCAGAAGTCTTTTCACCCGAGAAGTGCATTTTAGAGAATCTATTTGTCATCTTTGAGGTAAGTATCTTGCCTAACCTTGTGTGGGGGACTTCCTCTTAGGAATTGAGTCTTTTATGCTAGTTGTAGTCCGTGCAAGCGAGGTGACGAGTGTGTGCTCAGACTTATTTGTGAATAATATGCTCTAGGATTTTTAGGTCATTATGTTAAATTTGGGAAATATTTCGTTATGATTGAGTTTGATAATTTCTTAAATTATCTCTATATGCTCCAAATAATATTGCTTGCTTTCCTTGAATTCCTGCGTGTTGCATTGATCCTTAATTGTCTTAATTGAAGTGATTTCCCTCCTTGTTGTCGAGATATTTCTTGATTGTAAGTTCCTCTATGACTTCGTGCAAATAGGTAACACGTCCAACTATTGTGGTTGCCGGTGTAGTTATCACGTATTTAAATGTCTTGTTATGTGGTTGGGGTTTCATTGTGAAGTTAATTGTTGGTACAAGTTTGGTTATAGCTGATGCCCTTGCTGGGACATATTTGATTCTTACTGTTGGTTCCCCTGCCGTGACGTGTCTATTCTTGTTGTTGACTCCCTTGCCAGAATATTATTGTTTCCTTATTATTTCCTTGCCGGTATTCTTTTATAATCGATGATAAGAAAATAAAATGGGAGCGGGTGGTACGCATGTCACAAGATATAATAAAATGGAAGCGGGTGGTACGCCTACCACAAGATATAATAAAATGGAAGCAGGTGGTACGCCTACCATAAGATATAATAAAATGGGAGCGGGTGGTACGCCTACCACAAGATATAATGAAATGGGATCAGGTGGTACGCCTACCACAAGATATAATAAAATGGGAGTGGGTGGTATGCTTACCACAAGATATAATAAAATGGGAGCGGGTGGCGCGCCTACCACAAGATATGATGAAATGGGAGCGGGTGGTACGCCTATCACAGAAAAGTGAAATGGGTGCGGGTGGCCCGCCTGCCACGAGATAAATGAGATAAAAGTGAAATTCTATGTTTGGTCTTCTTATCCTTGTTAGTGATTGGATTTTTTGGTGCCGTGCACCTTCGTTTTCCTATAGTTAGTTGTTGTTGTCGATTCAAGTGTTTACACTGTTTAATTCTTTCATTGTTGTGATCCTTTGTGTTAAAACCCACAATGTTTTCAATACTTCACCGTATTTATATATATTTATTTATACGTTCCAATCCTTCAAACTTCAATAAATTTTTATATCTTTAATGCAATTAGTTTCTCAATTATATCTCCTTAAAGCGTCTGAGGTTGTATTTTACTCAAAAAGAAATTTTTACTAAGTTTTAACTTTTCAACTCCCCCGTTAAAGGTGATAATTCTCCCGAATGCTGTATTTTAAATTTAAAAGGATTATTTTCTTACGAGAATGATTTCTAAAAATAACTTTAATTTTTCTCACCGATTTTTCCAAACTTATTTAGGGATTTAGATTCAATTTATATTATGCAAATAGAACTTCTTGAACATTTTAATCGGAATTGTAAGGATATTTGGAAATGTATATCATGGGAATTTTGTTGTTAAAAGTGAGATAGAAAATATATGTGGGCACAAGGTGTTATATGTGCTGAAAGTTCGAAAGTTGAGATTATGATAAGAGAAACCGATGATTGAAATGGTCAAAATGGTGTATCAAACTTGATGGGATTGATCCAGCTGACATTGTTTTCTTTAGTTGGATATATTTTTACTTGTCTCTGTCTCTGTTGTATTAGTGTTAAATTGTTTAGTTTATCTGATTTACGTGATCTCGGTCCGTTACTATCCATGTTCTCCCTTTATTGTTTATACTGTTTGCACCTGGTTTTTCTCTCCACAATTGGTATTACTTCATTATCTTTATTTTGATGTTTACTATCATATCCTGTTAATTTTAAGTTGACCAGTAGGTCTCATGACTGTTCCTCGTCACTACCTCACCGAGGTCAGCCTTGATACTTACAGGGCACCATTGTGGTATGCTTATACTACACTTCTATATATTTGTGTACAGATCCAGGTATTGATCGATAGTAGTTGTGCGGGTCGTCGCAATGGAAACTCACGGCAACCTAATGTCGCGTTCGCAGGTCTCGGAGTCACCTTCATTTGAAATTATTTTCATTTGCTCTATTATTTCGGGGCAGAGATGTATTATTTGTGTAATTATTCTTAGATGGACTTGTGACTTGTATCACCGGTTTTGAAAAATTTTTTTGGAATTATTCAGAGTGATGAAATTTTAAAGTAGTAAGCATAAATAATATTTCACTTTATGTTAGACTTACGTTAGTTTAGAGATTTTGTGCCATCACGACTCTTTCGAATGGATTTTTGGACCGTGACACATTAATTGCATGATAAAGAATAGGAATAGAATTCAAACCATGTAAGAAAAATACTTATCTTTTGATAATGCATTGATATTAATTTGGGAGAACTTAAATTGAAAAGAGGACACTATAATTAAAGTCACTAGTAAGTTTAACGTGTACCATAGGTCTATGCTACTTGATATTTTAAGAATTTCTTTTGATCAAGAAATTAGGAAAAAATGAAGATTTCCTACAATTCAATTCCGTGCCTACCAAACAAAAGAAGAAATGCAAATAAGGATCATATTGTAACATGTAAAATTTCTCCACAAAAAACAGATACTAGCTCCATATAACTATATCATGTCAGAAAGAGAAGTGAGAGACACGTATGGCCTACTGGAGACTGAATTATGGGATTATTAGTGCTTCAAATTTTAATGTTTATTTTTTCCACGGAACTTATCAATAAGATTCAAGATTATTGTAAGTTTGTAAGCAACAATTTATTGTCTTTCATAAAGTTTTCTGAGCCATATGCGTTATCTCTTCTTTCCATCAGCATCTTTCATGCATAATTGATTTGCTTTTGCATTCTCATCTCGCACTATAAACAGTAGTGTATAAGGGACCGCCATTATATTATACTTTAAAAAGTACTAGAATGTATCACCAAACTCTTCTTTCAACAATAGATTTTAATGTTATATACTTGCAATGTAAAAAAAATTATATTATTAATGTAATTCAACCGGTTATAGTAGGTAGTTGTTCCTACCTTTTATAAAGAAAAAAAAAGAAGTGTGGTGTACTAAGCTCTCCTTATGCATCGGGGGTTCGAGAAAGGTTCGGACTACAACGGTCTACTGTATGTATTTTTACCCTGTATTTTTATAAAAGGCTATTTTTACGTCTCAAACCTGCAATCTCCTGGTCATGTAGCAGCAACTTTGTCAGTTACTCTATGACTCCTCTATGTACTTTTAACTTTTTATGAAGAGTTATCTCTATTTATACGTCAACTCAATGTGATGATATAATAATTTGAGTTTAACTTCTAATAATTGCAGAAAATTAAGCTCTTCGCTTATTGGCGTTTTTATCTATTTGGCCGTTACATAAAAGGCATTCTTTTTGTGTCATCTTTTAGAAAAAACCAACCCCTCACGATACTCATCCTGCCCCTCATGCACCTTATCATTCTTATTTACTGATTTAGCCATCAATTTTTAAGTATAAGATAAAAAGACGCAGAAATAGAAAGAATTAAACCATTATCTTTGCCATACCACCACCAAATATGCCACCTTCACCTGAAAATGTAACACAAAAATGGCCAGCATCAAACCTCATGCAAAATGCCCTTTCAGAGCTAAAATTGCAAAAAGGGATACTACTTCCTTTGATGGCTATGAACTTCACATGGTTTGCAAAAACAGCCATCACAACAGCATTTCTTGGTAGGCTTGGTGATCTTTATTTAGCTGGAGGAACACTTGGTTTTACATTTGCAAATGTGACCGGATTTTCTGTCTTGAATGGCCTTTGTGGTGCAATGGAGCCAATTTGTGGACAAGCTTTTGGAGCTAAAAATTACAAACTTCTTCACAAATCCCTTGTTATGGCTACTGTATTGTTACTTTTAATCAGCTTGCCTATTTCAGTTTTGTGGCTAAATATTGATACAATCCTCATTCACTTTGGCCAACAAGAAGACATTTCAAATATGGCCAAAAAGTATCTCATTTATCTTCTCCCTGATTTGGTTATCACCTCTTTGTTATGTCCTTTAAAGGCTTATTTAAGCACACAAAATATTACAATCCCAATTATGTTAAGCTCAGCTGTAGCAGTTGCATGTCATGTACCATTAACCATGTTACTTTCAAGGGCTAAGGGTATAATAGGAGTTTCTATAGCATATTGGATTACAGACTTTTTAATCATGTTATTTTTGGCTATTTATGTTGTGATAGCAGAGAATAAAAAGGGAGGAAAATGGAAAGAAGGAGGATGGTGCGATCAACGAATTCGCGATTGGATCAGACTACTGAAATTATGCGGACCATGTTGTCTTACTACTTGTCTTGAATGGTGGTGCTATGAAATCTTGGTTTTGTTAACAGGACATCTCCCAAATGCTAAACAAGCAATTGGAGTTATAGCCATTGTGTTAAATTTTGATTATTTGCTGTTTTCTGTTATGCTTTCGTTATCAACGTGTGCATCTATTCGTGTGTCTAATGAGCTTGGAGCAGATAGTCCTGGTCCTGCTTATCGCGCAGCCTATGTATCGTTAGCTATGAGCGTTGGCTCGGGTTTTCTTGGTGGTGCTGTTATGGCTGGTGCAAGAGGAATTTGGGGGCCATTGTTTAGTCATAATAAAGGGATTATAAATGGTGTTAAGAAAATGATGTTGTTAATGGCATTACTTGAAGTGGTTAATTTTCCATTAGCAGTTTGTGGAGGAATTGTACGTGGAACGGCTAGGCCATGGCTAGGAATGTATGCCAATATTAGTGGATTTTATCTGTTAGCTTTGCCATTAGGTGTGGTTTTGGCTTTCAAGATTCATCTTGGTCTCACTGGATTGTTGACTGGGTTTGTGGTTGGAGTTGCTGTTTGTTTGGTCTTGTTGTTGGTGTTTATTGCTAGGATTGATTGGGTTCGAGAGGCTAAGAAAGCACAAGTTTTTGCTTGTAATCTTGAAGAAATAGCTAGTGATGATAAATGAAAAACTTCACAAGTGGTTACTAATGTCAGAGACGGATCTAGGGCACCTATAATCGGGGGCGGATTTAGGGGTGCTCACCCAAACCTCCTTTGCCGAGAAATTCAAACGTCCTTCGCCGAAAAATCATACTATATATGTTAGGCAAAATCTGTTTTTTACCTCTATATATTATGTTTTGAATGCCCTCGACACAACCCAAAAGCATAACTTAGTGGTCAAGGAATTCAAAATCTTTGTAAGGTAATTAGTTCTATTCTCACTAGTTACAACCTTGCTAACTTTTTTCTTTTTTTAACCCCTTGGCGATAATCCTATCTCCGTCATTGCCTATAATAAAATTACATCCATTTTGAACCGATTGATTCTGAATTCTGGATTCTCCTTTGACAACAATTATTGTTGGACAAATATTACACCATTGATGGGAATTACTATTGTAAGTGGTTTCTTTCACATGATTTCGTTCCAGCTGAAAAGAGGGCTCTCCTTTCACATCCCAATTCAATTATCTGTTAGAATAATGATTTCGACTAAAATACAATAGCTTTCATATCGAATAATTTAAAATGAACAATAACAATAACATGAGCGGGAGCGTACCTGAATCCATTTGTGGATATTCTTAGTTCTCCTTATGAAGATTGTCCTAAGTGTTTGCAAGCTCCTTGATCCTTACTTCAAGATTGTCTTGAAGTATTACACAAGAACCAAAATTGGAGAAATGATTTTTCCACAAAAATATGCAAGACAAGAAAAATGATTATCTTAATTCAATGGGAGGAAGAAGATAATTGTCTTGCTATAATGTGGGAACCATAACCCCCACTTTATACCAAATGAGTTATAAAACTCAAGAGTCACAAGCATGTAACCATGGTTACATATATGTAACCTTAGTTAGCCCATCATTAACTAAGGTTACCCTTTTGGGTATCTACACATTAGTCCTACACTTTATATGACAACACATTGGCCCCCTTAACTTAATGTCCATAAGACCACAAAATTAGGCCAAACCAAAAGATAGCACATAACATATAATTTATCCATATATTATTCATATGTATGTAGATATAAGTCCATATATCTTACAATCTCCCACTTGGACGAGATACACATACATTTGTACAAACCTTAGCATTATATGTTATATTATAACCTTATGAGCTCAAAATTGCTATCACAATAAAATTGTCATGAACAATCCGGTCCATCAATCATACCAACATAGGAACTAAGAGCTCTTCGTTACTCAATCATAACTAGAACCAACGTAGATCACGTATATCAATATAACCAACGACATGGATCAAGTGTAGGTATGTAGCATGAAAATAACATAAAGTATGGTCAATAGAATGTCTATTTCCAACTGGTTCTCTTTATTGAGATCAATCATAAACTGTAAGAGTACAAAAACTTTAAAACTGAATATCTGCGCAGATATAACTGAATTACTGAATGTAATGGACAATACATAATTGTATAATACAAACTCCCACTAAAATACATAATCATTAACTGATTTGACACTCATACAAGCAATATGCTCAAGAAATACTTTTGGTGTCAATCCCTTAGTAAGCGGATCCGCAAGCATGGAGTTTGTACTGATGTGCTCAATGCACAACTGTCCATTCTGTACTCTTTCTTTAACAACCCGAAATTTGACGTCCATATGTTTTTCTTTCGTCAAACTACTGTTGTTATTAGCATAAAGGGATCGGAGTCGGTATACCCGATGATCTCAAACTGGTCCGATCTCCGATATGTAAGCATGTAATCCTTTGTTCTCTGTAAGTACCTCATGACCCTTTTGGCTGCCTTCCAATGGTCCATTCCAGGATTGCTAAGATATCTGCCTAACATCCCAACAATGTATGCTATATCAGGTCGTGTACATACCTGAGCATACATCAGACTACCTACAGCCGAAGCATAAGGCGTCTTCTGCATTTCCGAAATTTCATAATTATTATTTGGGCACTGTTTGAGACTAAACTTGTCTCCGTTAGCAACAGGGGTGTTGCCTGGTTTACAATCCTGCATGCCAAATCTTTTCAGAACCTTATCGATATAGCCCTTTTGTGACAGACCGAGAACACCTTTGGAGCGATCTCGTTGTATCTGAATTCCTAATACAAAAGAAGCTTCACCAAGATCTTTCATTTCAAATTTCTTCGAAAGAAATTTCTTAGTTTCATGCAATAATGCTATATCATTACAGGCAAGCAGTGTATCATCGACATATAAAACCAGAAAAATATACTTACTCCCACTGAACTTATGGTATATACAGTCATCAGCAACATTCGGTTCAAAACCGAAAGATGTAATGACTGCATGAAACTTATAATACCATTGACGGGAAGCCTGCTTGAGCCCATAGATAGATTTCTTTAATTTGCAAACCTTTTTCTCTGATTCATCCGAAACAAAGTTTTCAGGTTGCACCATATAAATTGTTTCCTCAATGTCACCATTGAGAAATGCTGTCTTAACATCCATCTGATGAAGCTCAAGATCAAAATGTGCTACTAGTGCCATTATAGTCCTGAAAGAGTCTTTCGATGAAACTGGAGAGAAAGTCTCTTTATAATCAATGCCTTCCTTTTGAGTGTAGCCTTTTGCGACAAGACGAGCTTTATACTTAATAACATTGCCCCCTGAATCCCTTTTGGTTTTAAAAATCCATTTACAACCAATAGTTTTAATACCTTCGGGCAATGTAACAAGCTCTCAAACATCATTATCGCTCATAGACTTCATCTAATCATTCATGGCATCAATCTACTTTTGAGAGTTAGAACCCTTAATGACTTGACGGAAATTGATTGGATCATCTTCCTCAAGTCCAATATCACTTTCTTGTTCTTGGAGAAATACAACATAATCATCCGAAATTGCATTTCTCCTCTCTCTAGTGGATCTCCTTAATGGCACTTCAGTTTCTTGAGGTTGTTGAGTTTGATTTTCATTAGTAATTTCAGGATCCTGATTGGGGAGATTTTCGAGATTGTCTTGAACTGGAGTTGTGTGATCCGTGTCAGGAATGAGAACACCCTGACCAAGATCAACAACTTGAGGGAAAGACACATGTTCTTCCTCAAAGACAAAATCTCTAACAACTTTATCTCCTCACGCCCCAAACTAAATATCCTCAAAAAATCTAGCATTACCCGTCTCAAAAATAGTTCTAGAAGTGGGATCATAAAACTTAAAACCCCTGGACCTTTCAGAGTATCCAACAAAATAGCTACTAAACGTCTTAGCATCCAGTTTCCTTTCATTCGGCCTATAAGGCCTTGCCTCAGCTGGACAACCCCAAATGTGTAAATGCCTAATACTGGGTTTATGCCCAGTCCAAAGTTCATATGGGGTTTTGATTGTAGCTTTAGTTGGAACTCTATTAAGAATATAAGCTGCGGTTATTAATGCTTCACCCCAGAGTGAGTCTGGTAAAGTAGTACGACAAATCATACTTCTTACCATATCCTTAAGGGTCCGATTTCGTCTCTCAGCTGCACCATTCATCGTAGGACTTCCTGGCATAGTATACTGAGGGACGATCCCACACTCATCTAGGAATTTAGCAAATGACCATGGACGTTGTTCACCTGAACCATAATATCTGCCATAGTATTCACCACCACGGTCAGATCTAACGAATTTAATTCTTTTGCTTAGTTGATTTTCAACTTCAGCCTTAAATGATTTGAACACGTCTATGGATTGGTACTTTTCATGAATAAGATATAGGTACCCATAACGAGAGTAATCGTCTATGAATGTAATAAAGTATTGTTGACCATTCCTACAAGGAGTAGGAAATGGCCCACAAATATCCGTATGTATCAATTCTAAGACGTCCGAAGCTCTCTTAGCACCTAATCTCGTTTTGTTTGTTTGTTTTCCCTTGATACACTCAACACATATATCCGAATTTGAGGAATCAAGAGAATCAAGAATTCCATCTGACACGAGTTTCTGAATTCTTTGAATGGATATGTGACCCAAACGTTTATGCCAGAGTGATATAGAATTCTCATTATTTAATTTTCTTTTGGTACCAATTAAACTTGTATGCAAAGTTTCATTATTTGAGGTTATTGTATCAACCAAATATAGGCTATCAAATTTTGATAAAATACCAGTACCGATAAGATTTGAATTCTGAAAGAGACTAACTTTATTGTCACCAAAAGAACATGAATAACCGGATATGTCCAATTTGGGAACAGAAATTTAATTCCGTCTAAAAGACGGTACAACAAAAGTCTCATCCAAATCTAAATAAAAACCGGTCTTAAACAACAGCCTAAACTTTCCAATATGCTCAACTGGCACCTTCTTGCTGTCACCCACATAGATGTATCTTTCACCATCATTTGGTTTTCGGCAGTTCAGGCAACCCTGCATAGATATACTTATGTGAGTAGTAGCAGCAGAATCTACCCACCAAGTATCCTTAGGCACCGAAATTAAATTAACTTCAGAATAAACAAAAGAAAGAAATGTACCTTTTTTCGCACGCCAAGCGTGGTACTTGGTATAGTCTTTCTTCACATGATTAGTCCCCTTACAGAAAAAGCAACCTAATTCAGTAATTACAACCTTAGGTTCCTTATGTTGCTTAATCTTGGGCCTTGCAACCGCAACTTCCTTACCTTTCCTCTTCTTAGTATTCTTGGAAGAGGATGCCAAATGAGCACTTTCAGTCTTATCTTGCTTTATCCTTTCCTCCTCTTGCACACAATGTGAAATGAGCTCATTAAGAGTCCATTTCTCCTTCAGGCAGTTGTAACTGACCTTAAACTAATTAAAGTGTGCAGGAAGAGATATCAAAACTAAGTACGCAAGCAGTTCCTCAGGTAATACAAGCTTGAGTGACTTAAGTTTCGAAGCAAGATGAGACATCTCCAAAATGTACTCCCTAATGTTTCCCTTGCCCTTATACCTCATGGAAACAAGTTTACTCAATAGTGTACTTGTTTCCGCCTTTTCGTTTTGTTCAAAACGCTTTTCAAGGTTTTCAAGGAAAACTTTGGCATTAGCTTCACCATTCATAGTGCCCCTGAATGATTCTGGAATTGCACGTTTCATAATCATTAGACTCATGCGATTCGAGTGTTCCCACTTCTCCATCTCCCACCTTTTATCAGGAGAGGATGTATCCTCAAGAGAAGCAGGTTGCTCATTCCGAAGTGCAAGGTCAAGATCCATGCAACCGAGAACGATCATAATGTTCTCTTTCCATTCCTTAAAGTTTGTGCCGTTAAGCACAGGGATGCTATTGATGTTTGCAGATATCGAAGCAGCAGAAGAATTAACTGAAAATAGAACAAAAGGATTACTTAATACATGCTTACAATTACTTGAACTTTAACAATAGTTTTTCAGATTCAAAATAGGCAAATCCCATTACAAGATATCTAGCACAACATTGATTTTAGTCTTTGGACAGAAAATCAACTTCTAAGTGGTACTCTTGGTGTAGTGATCAAATATTGACAATAAACTCCTGTCAAATATCAAGCCTTCCTTTGGGTCCACTTAATATTCACATGGAAAACCAAATAATTGTCACATATTTATCACCACAAGCATGTTCGTATTCCTGCCAAATAACAACCTTCCTTTGGGCCGGTGTTAAACGCATGGAAGACTAACATCCACAGTCATCTTATATTTCAAGATCAATCAATCTACACAATAGAGGTTACTTTGGCAACATAATGCTTCAATTGACTAATTTAAAATATTAGATGCTAAAAACCTTAGTTCCTTAAGCCATATTATGAATCTTAACTGAATATGTTACATGTTTTGACATACAACATCTGAATATTAATTGTTATAGACTTAGTTGGACAATTCCAAAATCTGAAATTTGATGGACTAAAACAATCAATATTCAAAACTTAAATATTAATGTATAATACATTAATAATTTAAAAACTTAATATTAATTGACATATTATAAATATGCAATTAAAATCTGAAACTTAAAAGACTTAAAACGTTTTAATAATTATAAAAAACGTTTCTTACATTATGTCCTCATTAAACAACCAAAACAAAACGTTTTCAGCACTTAACTGCCTGATAATCGATTAACAGGTCCTTGATAATCGATTATCAGGGCTTGCTGGTCCAGGATAATCGATTATCTTAAACAGATAATCGATTATTCTGGCATTCTGGAATTTCCAATTTTTTGCTGAAAAGATAATCGATTATTCAAAATTGAATAATCGATTATTCCACTGTTCTGTTTCAAAAAATTTCTGAACTTAATTGCATAATCGATTATGCTACTGTTCTGTCACAAAAATTTTACGGAAAAATTGACATAATCGATTATCAAAAAATTGATAATCGATTATTCCCTGTTTCTGTTTTGCAAAATTTTGATCAACATATTCAACATAATCGATTATTTTTCCAGTATAATCGATTATGTTATTGTTCTGTCCAACGACTTAACAAGTTTTTTCAACAAGAAACTTAAACACGGAATCATGTTTTTCATCAACCAAAATCATGCAAAATTCAATGTTTCAATTCAAGTAATGATAACATGATATTAAAACATCAAAATTCATCAGAAACATAACATTCATAAAATCATGCTATTTCATGGTACTAGAATTTCTTAAACAAAATTCTAACTTAACTTGAACATGAACTTTTTATAACATGAATCTTATGAACATCCAAATTATCCAAATATGAAGGTGGCTCTGATACCAATTGTTAGAATAATGATTCCGACTAAAACACAATAGCCTTCATATCGAATAATTTGGAATGAACAACAACAACAACATGAGCGGAAGCGTACCTGAATCCATTTGTGGATATTCTTAGTTCTCCTTATGAAGATTGTCCTAAGTGTTTTTAAGCTCCTTGATCCTTACTTCAAGATTGTCTTGAAGTATTACACAAGAATATAACACAAGAACCAAAATTGGAGAAATGATTTTTCCACAAAAATATGCAAGACAAGAAAAATGATTATCTTAATTCAATGGGAGGAAGAAGATAATTGTCTTGCTATAATGTGGGAACCATAACCCCCACTTTATACCAAATGAGTTATAAAACTCAAGAGTCACAAGCATGTAACCATGGTTACATATATGTAACCTTAGTTAGCCCATCATTAACTAAGGTTACCCTTTTGGGTATCTACACATTAGTCCTACACTTTATATGACAACACATTGGCCCCCTTAACTTAATGTCCATAAGACCACAAAATTAGGCCAAACCAAAAGATAGCACATAACATATAATTTATCCATATATTGTTCATATGTATGTAGATATAAGTCCATATATCTTACATCATCTTGGTGAAGTCTAGATGGTTTAGTATTGGTGTAGATGAAACCTAAAAAAAGGGGGGAGGGGAGGGGGGGTGTGAAGGAATCAATTCTGAAGAAAGTGCCAACTGTTTGTATATTGTAGTCTTCTACAATTTTTAACTAGTCATCCTTGAATATCTGAATCGACAAGAGGGGTTACTCTGATGGTAAACAACCCCCACTTTCAACCGGGAGGTTGTGAGTTCGAGTCTCACCAAGAGCAAGGTGGGAAGTTCTTGGAGGGAAGGATGCTGGGGCTGTTTCTATTTAGAAACAGCCTCTCTACCCAAGGGTAGGGATAAGGTCGGCGTACATACTACCCTCCCCAAACCTCACTAAGTGAGATTATACGGGGTTGTTGTTATCTTTAAATAGCTGAATCCCATTTTCGAAAAGATTCATTACATATTTCCACTTCACAAAGAATTGTGTAATCTAGCAGCTAAGGTTTCACTTCAAGTATATTACTACTGCGTACTAACTTCTCGGCACGTGCATATATAATACACGTTGTAAAATAATAAAACATTATTAGAACAAAGATTTGAGTGAAACAATTATATACAATAGAATAAATTAGTACATGCTTTTAAGGATCGTCGTATGTCATGACTCATGTGAGGTGTCATCAAGTCTTTACCCCAAGTAAGAGAAGTTTAATTTCGAAGGCAATGGTACATTTGTTCGGAAAGTATCAAGAAATTTCATGCCTGGCTGCACCAACTTAAATTCTTAATCTTGAGTCATGACATACTATCGTTCGATGGCAAAATTGAAAGGTGAAATTAATCAGCACATCCTTCATTCCAACAGATAGCATTAGCCTTAGACCATGAGATAGCTATATATATTATACGGTTATGGGTTAGATTTGCTCTTGTACTATGAAAAATAGGTCTTATTTATCCTTCGTTTGAGTTTCTTATCAAAAATATCCCTGCTGTTATACTTTTGGGTCAAATTTACCCTCCAACCGTTAAATATAACTTACAAGTTTATAATAAATACGTGGCAGCATGTCATTGGACCTGATTAAAAAAAGCATTTTTATTAAAAAACTAGAAAAGAATAATAAAAATAGAAAAAAATGTTTTAATAAAATATTTTCATTTATTAAAAAACTGAAAAAAATACTTTCAACAAAATATTTTCGTTTTTAAAATTTTTTATTCTATTTTTTTCAGTTTTATAGCATTTCGTTTTATTTCGTTTTTTCAATTTTTTTAAAAAGAAAGTTTTTTTTATGGTCGGGTTTTTTTTCCAATACCAAACCAAATCAAATCAAATCAAACCATGGTCGATTCTTTTTTCTCGGTTTGACTCGAATTATCGGTTTGGTGCGGTTTATCGGTTTACTTTGTACACTCCATACAGTCGAGCATTCCTTCCAAGACAGCTATCTCGTCTTCGTCGCTCCATATCCTCTGAGAAGTTTTCATTGTCCGTTTCTTTCTATTGTCGGAATGAGATTCTGAAGATATACTCTCAGATGATGTAGTAGGTGTCCAGTCTTTATCGGATTCTTTAAGAGGATTATCGGTGTGATTTTTGGCCATTTTCTGCATAAGTTTTTCGTTTTTGGATAAGTTTAGAGACCAGAGGAGAAAGGTAGTTTTGATCTTCAACTGGAATATTGACAAATGAAGGTATGGATGGGCCTTGCAAAAGTAAACCAAATCAAGAAAATTACTTTTTTAAAAAAAAAATTGAAAAAATAAAATAAAACAAAATGCTATTAAGTTCAAAAAAATAAAATAAAATAAAAAATTTTAAAAACGAAAATATTTTGTTGAAAATATTTTTTTCAGTTTTTAAAAAAATGAAAATATTTTATTAAAATATTTTTTTCTATGTTTATTATTCTTTTCTAGTTTTTAATAAAATTGCTTTAAAATTTTTTAATTAGGTTCAATGACATGCTGCCACGTGTCTATTATAAACTTGTAAGTTATATTTAACGGTTGAAGGGTAAATTTGACCCAAAAGTATAACAGCAAGGATATTTTTGATAAGAAACTCAAACGAAGGATAAATAAGGCCTATTTTTCATAGTACAAGAGCAAATTTGACCCATAACCGTATATTATACCCCTGCTAAGATCATTTCCATAATGGACTTTGAAACCTCGCCTTCCTTTGATATATATCTCATCATATACCATGACTTGCCTTCGTACATGATTCGCCTTCGACAAAGATCAGTTCATTTCTTCGGGAGATGTATTATTTCTTTCGTTTCATATTAAATGAGCTAGTTTCCTTTTTAGTCTGTTTCAATATAAATGATATATTTCTAAATTTTGAAATAATTCAACTTTAAACTCTTTAATTTATTCTTTTTGTAAATTTTTAAGATCACAAGTTTGAAAAGTCTTTAACTTTTGTTTGAACTTCGTGCCAAGTCAAACTAACTCAAATAATATAAAACGGAAGAAGTATAATTTTAGTGTTTTCGGAGCGGCGATATACTTAAATTTTGTGCAAGCGCTGTCCGTCTATTATCACAGTTACTTTGTAAGTGAATTTGAGTCTTAAATTTGAACCATAGTGTTAGCAGTAGAACACAACTGACCTACTAGCCAATACAGTGCAGTTTGACCTTCCCCACACTATTGTTTATAGCTTTGTTTCTGTCCAAATGCAGTTTGTTATAAGGCCTAATGGCTAATACAGCCTTTTACTTTTACCCATTACCATTATGGGCCTGATAATGAACTAGGCTTTTACGGGAAAATAGTCAGATTTATAAGTGATTATTCAAAAATAGCTACTTTTTATATAAAAATAAATTTGAACGAAATACTATTTAAAATCCAGAAAATACTCCAGTATACTCTACTAGAGTTTCAGCATAAGCATACTGGAACTCCAGCATATTATACTGGAGTTCCAGTATAATATATCGATCCAGCATAATATGTTGAAAGTTCATACACATGTGCTCTAGTCTCCAGTATATTATGCTGAAACTTTCCGCGTGTAAGAGTTCCAGCATAATATGCTGGAAGTTCATACACAAGTGCACCGATCTTCAGTATATTATGCTGGAACTTTCCGTGTTGCAACAAAATAGTGTCTATTTTTCAATAACTTCGCAAACACTCGCTATTTTTGAATGATCATTCTAAAAACTGGCTAGCATGTGCTATTTTTACGGCCTTTTCTATGGGAGAAATTCAAATAGCCAGATTTACAAGTGGTTATTCATAAATAGCCACAGTTTCAAATGTTAGAAATTTAATCACTTTTCATGTAAAGGTAAATCTGAACGAAAACATTGTTGAAAATTTAAAAAATATTTCAGTATAATATACTGGGGTTTGGAGTTATACTGGAGTTCCAACAAAGTATATTGGACCTCCAGTATATTATTTTAGAGCCAGTAAAGTATACTGGTCCAGCATAATATGCTGGAAGTTCATACGAAGGTGCACCAAATTCTAGTATATTATGCTGAAACGATTTTTATCTATCATTTGGCAAATAGTGATTATTTTTAAATGACTCATACTGGCTTGTACGTACTATTTTAATCTTTTCTACTACGTACGTTTCTGGTTATTGTGTTTCACCTCAGCCGCACCTTTTCTGGGCCTGAATAGCAATCTAGGCTTTGTCTACTCCATCTCTGGTTATCGGGCCCAACAACAACCACAGAATTCTTTACCTACAGTTTTGAGCAATTTTTACTTCTGATGTTCCGAATTGAATAACATGGAACGGGAATTTTGAGCAGAAAATCCATGTAAAAGACCAAACTCAGAACGATTCCAACATTTTTTTAGGGTCTTTTACCATCCAGGCATCCAACATATGTTAGCCGAAATCTATTGACAATTATTTATTGAAACAGCAACAAAAAATGCAGACAGGTGAGGAAAAAAAATCAAAAACCATATACGTACCAACACCTATAATATCTATAGCAACCACTCACGCATATAAATTAAATAATATTATAAATATATTGTAAATAAGCTTCTTGAAGAAGCTTATTCCTATGGCATTCCGGCGTAAATATATTTATTTATTTGGTACTTTATTAAAAATAAGTCTTCTGAAGAAGCTTATCAATTCGTTACCCGATTATGGATAAACATTACCTCTGGTAGAAGATTATCCATACCGAGTATAATAAGTTTATTCGATACTTTATTATGGATAAATATTATTCCTGATGGAAGATTATTCCTACCGGGTATAATAAGCTTATCCTTTCGATACTCCATTATGGATAAACATTACTCTCGATAGAAGATTATCCATATCGGGTATAATAAGCTTATCTGAGTACTATACAACAAATCAAGAGTTTGTAAAAATATATTTTGTATATTATATTGTAACTAAATTTTATTAACCACCAGAAGTGGTATATGTCTATGACCACCAAAATTGATAATTTAGGATTTTTATAATTACAGTTAAAGATATGCTACATAGATATTCTCTATATTAAATGCATGCCTCAATTTGCTCCTGAAGTAGTAAATATTTTAAAAGAAGTTGAAGCATCACAATTTGATATGATTAATACACGTTCAGATAATTATGTTCGATTTCCTGAAAGATGAGAACTTTTCATAATGTTAATCCATTACCTGGAGTGAATGTGACAATATTAATAAACGTGCTATTAATATAAATATATTACGATTCACCTCCAGAAGAGGTAATATGATTGAGAGAATATATATTCAATATTTTTGTATTTTAAATTTGCTCTTGAAATAGTAAAACAATTGAAATTTTCTCCTAAAGCAGGAAAATATCATGAAACATTGTCTATTTGTGGTTAAACAAAATAATGAGCTATTCAAAGTTATTTTTGAAGCACATTCATTTTCTGGAGTGAAATGAAAAAATACCACAACTCACCTCCTGACGAGGTAAAATAACAAAGAATATGAATATTATTTTTGTGGCATAAAGATCATAGCCACACGTACCTGTTGTACGTAAAACATCTTGGATAATTTTATTAAGTATCATTCTAAAGCAAAAGTATTCTTGTAGAATGTTTTTTACTATAACCACATTAATATGTTATGGTTAGTTGTCGAGTTCCCTGAAAAAAATAACAACTCATGTATCTTTCCCTGAAGGATGTAATGACTATGTGGTTGCTGATTTGATATAAAATAATCAGATGTTAAGGGTATTTCTCTTTGAAGGAAATATTTATTACAAAGTTGGTGGTAGAAATACTGAAATTCTTAATCTTTTACATTTATAAATTTAGTATTGTTTTTTATTGTTCATTTGTTTATAATTTTCTCACGTGACACCAAAAGTGTTTGGGCAATATTTGGTAGTACAAAATTTATCAAAAGCTCCTGAAGAGCTAATTATTTGTCTAGAAGATACATGATACCGGTAGTGTCCAATAAATATTAAATTGTGAATAATAAATGAAGGCTCTCGAAGAGCTTGTATACGAATATGTCATTCATATTAAATGATTGTGGTCAAAACATATGTTGTAAACATGAAGTTTACTTATACAAATGGCTATCATATTGAGACTACAAATAATTGAAAGATTGATAATCTTCATGCTTCCACAATCATAGGATGTAAAATAATATGTATGTAAGAAGTTACTCGTCTTATTCTTTAATTTGTATTATACCATGTAGTCATAGTAAATCAAAAGTTTACTAAAGCAAAAGTTTATGCCATAGTAAATCAGAAGTTTACTAAGAGATAGCACATGCCATGATAAATTTGAAGTTATCATTTGCCATTTTTAAATGAGCTATTTGAGAATTCAGATAAGCATATACTGAAGAACTAGAAGATTCTTCAGGAATTCTCATGTGTTGCTTGTTCTTATAATAAATTGATTATACCAGTTAAAGTTGGGACTAAGACCCCTGATTATGAAATATATAAAAGGTGAATATGGGCATGTTCATATATCATATGAACCACTTATAGACGCATATATGAGATGGTTACATATGTAATTATTGTCAACCTACAGTTTGGCATTTAGAATTGCTTTTCTCGATTAGCATTGCATACCTCTTATTAATGCATAAACTATTGCTTATGAGAACAAAGCTTCATATGTTGGTCTAAGATATTCTAAATTGCATACGACAGCACTTGTATGCATCAGACCAATAATATATGATAAATTTCTCCCCTCACAATTGGTTTAGGATCAGAAATTAAATATTTTTACTATCTTTTGATGTGTGATATATGATTTTCTCTACTATAATACATAAAGATATATTTCCAAAAGAAGATTGGGGATATATGTTAGTTTTTCTAACATTTGGGGGATGGAATAAACGGCTAAAAATATGCTATATGAATCGAACTATCATTAATATGATCTTCACTTAAAAGATAATTCAAGTCAAATGCCAGAAGCATTTGCTAATCCAAACTTTAATATCATATTTCAGTTGTAAATGCTCCTATTAAAATTAAAGTCCCTGAAGGATAGAGTTTACAGTACGCATGGAGCGTGGTAGACCAATCGGTTCCAAAGGTTACAACCTTTGAAAATGGTAGGAACTAATGGTCAAAATGATCATAATGAGGATGAAATAAGCTCTAGAAGAGGCCACGACATAACATTTCATGAAACTCCTGAAGAAGTTCAGGTACCTGAAAATAAAGAAAGTGATAAGATCTCAACAAGTTATGTCGCTTAGAAACCGATACAATATAATCGTCAACGATATATTTGATATAATATAGTATAAAATATTGTAAAAGATAGTGAGGATCGGACCTGCAGTCCAGATACCTGAAGATGTCATGCCCTTTAAATACAAGTCATAACCTATATGACTTATTTGATTAAATCTATATCCTCGAAGGATTTAAAATGCCTAAAGCATATAATTCAAAGTCTTGAGAAATGTACTCGATCAAATTATAAAGATCTTTGTACAGTTTAAAGAAATCTGGGCGTGTGTGGTATAATCGCCTCAATAAATATTTGCTAAAAGAAGATTACATAAATGATATTATTTGTCCATATATTTTTATAAAGAAAATGTCATAAGAATTTGTTATACTTGTTGTTTATGTTGATAATATAAATCTTGTTAGAACTCCTGAAGAGCTCCAAAAGGCAATTGAATATCATAAGAAAGAATATGAGATGAAGGATCTTGAAAAAATAAAAATTACTCTTTGGCCTGCAACTTGAATATTTAGCAGACGAGATCTTTATCCACCAATTTATCTATATAGAAAGGGTTTTTAAACGATTTTACATAGACAAAGTGCACCCATTAAGTATACCAATGATTGTTCGATCACTTGAAGTGAATAAAGATCTGTTCCGACCTCCAGAAAAGGATGAGGAATTCCTTGATCGTAAAATACTCTATCTTAGTGCAATTGTTATATCTTGCTAATGCTAAGAAAGGTGGTGCAGATCGTATTGGTTTTGCAGATACATGATTAAAATGTGGAGATTCAAACATTTGGAACAAGGTTTTCATTAGGGGAGTAAAATACATTATGCGCTCTTTTTCCTTACTAAGGTTTTTTTACCATAGAGTTTTTGTTATAAGGTTTTTAATGAGGCATCTAAGGCTGTAAAGCGGCCCGGTTCTGGGCCTATTTGTGCCTGACGGGTCGCGTCTCACGGTCCCGGTTCTGCCGTGCCGGCCCTGGCGTGCCTGGCGGGTCTGGCGGTCCTCCAGGTTGGGACCGACCCGTGACGGGTCTAAGCACCATGCGGTCCTGGGTCTGGTAGGCCGGGTCTGGCGGGTCTGACGGGCCTGGCGGGCCTAATGGGTCTGGCGGGCCTAATGGGCCTGACGGGGGAATTTTTTTTTTTTTAAGTTAATATCTTGTATAGTAGTCATTAATATAGTGTAGAATATATTTTATATAGTGTGCGGAGTTATTAGTATAGTATATATTGTGTTGTAGTAATTAGTATATATTGTATATTATGTATATATTGTGTTGTGGTAATTAGTATATATTGTATGTTATGTATATATGGATATATGTTATGTATATAATGTGTTATAGTAAATTAGTAATTAGTATATATTATATGTTATGTATAATATTGTGTTGTAGTAATTAGTATATATTGTATATTATGTATATAGTATGTTGTAGTAAGTAGTATATTGTATATAATGTATATAAAAGAATGTTGTAATTAGTATATTGTGTTGTATGTTATATATTGTATGTTCTATAAATATTCAAGGATTGATATCGAAGTAAAGACAAAGAAATATTGAGAAAAAAGATATTCAAGGATATGATAAAGAGCATATTTATTGACCAAAATGGCATATCTTTCTTAGTATTCCTTCCCCCAATGGAATGAGCACAACAAGGTACTAATACCACCATTAAAAGGAAAAAAACTAAAAGAAGACGTGCCAATGTACAAGTTACATCATAATTTATGTTGTATTTCTAACAAATCTCATAAATCCGTCAAGGTTGGGAGGAGGTTGTGTTGGCGGTGGTGGAAATGAAGCTTGTTCATCACCACTTCCGGGTGAAGTCGCTTCCTCAGCAAGTTCTGCTATCATTTCTTCATATGCCTCATCTATTGCCGGTTGTGATTCTGCTATGCCAAAGTTCCTTCTTTCTGCGCAGATCCAATCTCTAAAAAGCACTAATTTTTCCAAGCTCTCCCGCATCGACGCTCTGTGATCACCGATTTGTAGTCTTGCTTGACTGAAAGCGCTCTCCGATGCAACAGTTGACGCTGACAGAACATCCCGAGCCATCCTTGCAAGAACGGAAAAATGCTTTTCCCTTGACTTCCACCATTCCAAAAGGTCGAAAGAGCCGTCTGGATTCTCCTTTTCTAGTCCCTGTGACAAGTAAATTTGAAGCTCATTTAGATGGGAAATTTCATCAAAATTATCACCTTGAGAACCCCTGAACTCCATCCACGATTTCATACGTTACTACTAAACTTTCGTACATGTAATTCCACCTAGTCGGGCAAGGTTTTGGAACCTTTCTTTCTCTAAGGCCATATTCGTCACATTTTTTAAAATATTCTCTAAGTCTAGTTCTACGGTTTGAATAAAATAGCCAATTAAGAGACATTCTCACCTTTTCAATTTCTATGTTTAATATTCGCATACCATCACCAACAATTAAATGATAAATATGACAAATACATCTAACATGGAAAATATTACTAAATGCAGGATTAAGGGTTTGTGTTAGCATGCATATTACACTAGTGTTGCTAGAAGCATTATCCATACAAATTGCCATTATTTTATCACTAAAGCAAAAATATCTACATATATCTGAAACAGTGTTAGCTATAAACCTACCTGTGTGTCGTGAATTAATTATTCTATATGCAATTATGCGTTTTTGCATTGTCCAGTCTTCATCTATCCAATGACTTGTTACAGTTAGATAATCACAATCATTATTACTTCTACCAATATCAGTTGTAATAGAAATACGATTAGGTATATGAGTAAATAAATAGCGCAAATATTGTTCATATTCATGCTTGAATTTATAAATATCGGCCTTAACTGTTGCGCGAGGTCAACCTTTATAAGTAGGATTAAAGACTCTTCTAATATAATGAATCCAATTAGGATTAGAAGCAAAAGTATAAGGCAAGCACATAACAGTAATCATTTTCGCTAATTCTTCACGATCCTTATTTGGATCGTAATATAAAATACCTCCGGTGACAGTGTTTATTCCTGGTTGAACTAGATTTGAACCAGTACTTGGGTTAACTTGAGAATCTACACTTGTCCCCCTCCCCCCTCTTGTTGTGCTTTCATTTGCAAAAATCTAGCCTTATCTTTAGAGTGTAATTTTATATGCTTAGTCAAACTACCCCTGAGGGGGTATTTATAGTTGAGAAATGGGAAAAAGTGTAATTATATAAAGTTTGGGGTTATATTAAAGTTTGGAGGCCAAATGGCTATTTTTGAAACTTCCAAACGGCTAATTTTTGCAAAGAGCCGTTACTGAATTTTTAAAAAAAAAATTTAAAAAACAGCCGTTGGACCCGCCAGAACCGGTCCCGAGTCTGGCGGTCCCGGTCCTAATGGTTCGACGTAAGGGACCGGCCCGTCACGGGTATTTAGGACCGGTAGAACCGGGAACGTCGGGACCGGCCCAGACAGAACCGGTAGGCCCACCAGGTACGCAGTCCCGGTTCGGAACCGGGACACCAAACAGCCTTAGAGGCATCTAACAATGCGTATTACTAAATATGTATACTCTTTTTCCTTCGCTAGAATTTTTTTCCACGAGATTTTTCCTAGTAAGATTTTAATGAAGCACATTATCTTTTAATGAACATCCAAAGAGGAGTGTTATAAATATATTATACTATGGATGTTCGTTTAATACTCCATTGTAAATAAGTTTTCTGAAGAAGCTTATCCATATAGGACTCCGTCGTAAATATGTTTATCTATTTAGTACTCTATTGGAAATAAGCTTCCTGAAGAAGCTTATTACTTCGGTACCTGGTTATGAATAAATATTTTTTCCGGTAGAAGATTATCCATACGGGTATAATAAGATTATCCTTTCGATACTCGAAATTTATAACAGAAGAATAATAATTTTAATTATTATACTTTAATATAAGAAGCAGTCTTAGTCTATTAATTTTGTTGACTCTCTCAAATATTTGTAAAATAAAGTGTGCTAGTTGATTGAACATTTGACCTCATATAGCAAAATTAGGCACATAACCAATATGCTAAGAGACAATTTATGTTAAATGGTGTCATTTTTTCTATTTATTTGTTTCATCACATATATATATATATATATATATATATATATATATATATATATATATATATATATATATATATATATATATATATATATATATATAATAAAGTTTTCTGAAGCAGTATCACATGCCGCGCTTCATGAAACATGCATCTACTGATCTACCCTGGTGGCGGATTCAAAATTTGAACTTAATAGCTTTGATCTTTTCTGTTCTTAACATTGATCAGCTTAGAGTACCTCTAGTTTTGTGATTTTTGAAACATATATTTATTATTCATGTCAAAATTATATTACTAAGTTTGGTTGAATTCATAACTCAAAAGCTACATCCACCACCGCTGTTACTGAATTTGTCATGTTCAGTTTATTTTCCAAAGACAAAATATACAAATTGATACCATTAATTATGGATTAAATTTCTATTATATACTTTTCATGAACGAAAATAATATCACATATTCAATTTTTTTCAAAGGGTTCTATCACTCTACTAGCTAGAATGCATGCACAGTTCATTGTACGTCATGAAGCCGTTGACGTGCCGTTGTTTTCAGAAAAACGTTAAATTTCAGTCTTGAAAGACTGTTTTAAATCGAACACATTAAAGAGGAGTGTTTAATTTTAGTTTCTGGAAGAAATAAAAAATTAAAATTCATGAGAAGTTTTTTTTTTTACACCAATTCAAACGTCATCGGTAGGTGAAAATGAAATATGAATTAAGGGGTGTGGTCCTCCTCCCCATGCTGTTTTATTACTTGCATGTTTTTAAATGTTTGTCTTTTCTCTTGAGTTGTCCCAATTGTTATTCACTTTCCTTCAAATGAGAGATTTCTACATATATGGTAATTACCACAAAAAGTTTGTAGTCCCTACTCTCACTCTTTTGAGTACAGAATTATTCTTAACACTTTTAGTCTGCATGAATTTTGTTGTACTCAAAGAGCTAGGTATGACAATGTGGCAAGTCCAATTTTAACGGACTAAGGCCGGGGAATTTTCAAACTAGATACAAATATATAGGAATATTTACCTTTCTATACACTATTTGAAATATTATTATATTTCATTCTCAAGTTTTAATTTAATTTATATGGTAATATATAAGTTACCAATTATATATAAATAAGTTTTTCTTTATATTAAAAATTAAAGAGATTTCCTATACCATATGTGAAACCTTATTATCAAAAATATGCATAGTTTCTAATTTACCCGCTGTGTCCACATTTTTTCTACAGTTATTATATCAATCATTAAACACTAATTAATAATAGCTGAATCTTCCTAATTTGTCGAGCTAAAATTGAGGAACAGAATATTCTAAAAAGATTTGGCATAAATCAGATCAAATTATATTCTTCCAGATATTCCTATTTAGGCGCGCTATAATTATGGAAGTAAATATTCTTCCATATTTTTCACCATTGACATTAAAAAGTTTGAAAGCTTTGAATTCAAATTTGGGTCTTCAAAAATCATTATTTCTTTGGACTGGGTGTTGTTGAAAATAATCGGGAATATGGTTTGGAGTTTATATCTCAATTTTTAGGGGTTTTGGTGAAGATTAGACTTGGTTTTGACTGAAATTCGGGCTGAAACTGGAAGAAGAAGACATATTGCAAAAATTACGGATAAATTGTAGATTATTTGTATTCTGATTGTAGATGCTTTATTTTTTGTGTTCACAAATTAAAAATCGAACTAAAACTTCTACAAATCTTCTGGAAAAACGTAATTATATCATAAATCATAATTATGCTACAATTGAATAAGAATTGGGATATAAAAATTCAATGTACCCAGTTTGTAGATATTTTGCAGATAAATTGTAGATTATTTGTATTCTAATTGAAGGTGCTTTTTTCTGTTTTCACAAATCAAAAACGATTAAAACTTCTACAAATCTTCTGCAAAAAACGCAATAATGTCGAAAATGCCAATTATGCTACAATTAAAATGAGAATTGAGATATTAAAATTCAATGTATCTAGTTTGTAGATATTTTATAGATAAATTATAGATTATTTATATTTTGATTGTAGATGCATTATTTTCTGTTTTCACAAATTCAAAACCACTAAAACTTCTACAAAATCTTCTACAAAAATAGTCTACAAGTTATATATAATTTATCTATAATTTTTTTACAATTTATCTACAATTTCTGCAATATGTCTTCTTCTTCTTCTTCTTCTTCGTTGAGTTTTAATCTGAATTTCAATCAAAACCAAGTCTAATCTTCACCAAAACCCCTCAAAATTGAGATACAAACTCCAAAACATATTTTCAATTATTTTTAACAACACATAATCAAAACAAATAATGATTTTTAAAACTCAAATTTAAATTCAAAGCTTCAAAGCTTTTTAATGGTTGTCAATGTTGGAGCTTTTGTTCTCTTGTCTCTTTGAAGGTTTGTTCTTCTTCATTGAGAAAATTTGAAACTGAAGGTAAATGTGTATGAACTTTGAAGATTTGACTTCAATTTTGATGAACTTTGTTGTTCTTCATTAATAAACTTCAATTGGAATAAAATGGGGAACCAACTTTGTTGAAAGGTTTCTTTAATTTTCTGTGAATTTAGAGGGAGAATTTGGTTTCAGAAGATGAAAAATGATAAAAAAGAACATGGGCGTGGGTAAAACGTGGGTGGGACTTAGGGTTTAGGAGAGAGAAATGAGTAGATTTCTTTAATTAAGGAGTAAAAAAATACAATTAATTATGGTATAGAATTGGTAATTTGGTATATTAAGTGTAATTAACTCAAACCTTAAACATTGAGGGTAATAAGATTTCTTATGTGGCATAGGAATGTAAAAATTCCAAAATTAAATATGGAATATCAATTATTTCATTATACATTTATACTTGTCCCCCCTCCCTCTCTCTCTCTCAAAATTTTTCTTTATTTGATGTTCTCTGATTTTTTATCTTTCTTTTATAGAGTTTTAATGAAATTCATCAATGGATTTCAATCATTTTAACTTAGCAATTTTCTTTCATATTGCATAAATGGTGTTTAAATTGAAATTGTCAATCAATAAATTTTGAAGGTGTTTGACTCTTCATCATTGACGGCATTTAAAAAGCTTTGAAGCATTGAAATTGAATTTGGGTTTTCCAAAATCATTATTTGTTTGGGTTGGATGTTATTGCAAATAATTGAGAATATTATATTTCAATTTTGAAGGTGTTTGGTGAATATTAGACTTGATTTTGGTTGTATTTCATATCAAAAAGGAAGAAGAATGCATGACTAAGGGTGGCAATTTGAGCCCAAACTCAGCCACCCCCTAAACCCTCCACCCTCACCCCACCCTAAAATTTTTTTTACTTTTTTTGTATTTTCAATGTTTTGTTTTTTAATTTTTCTACGCCACCAACCCTCCCCACTCCCACACCCACACCGGCCAAAACCCTTTTTGAAAAATTACTTTTTTCGTATTTTTAATTTCTTGCACCACCCACCCACCCAACCTCCTACCCTCCCACCCCCGGCGCAAGCCCCCTAAAAAAATCTTTTTTACTTTTTTTATATTTTAATTTTTTAATTTTTTAATTTTTCTACCTGCAAGATGAGCATGGTTCTAAAATATGGGTCAGGTTGGGTATGACCCATTGTTAGCCCATCTTGAACCAGCTCATCTTAACCCAAATATACTTTGGGCTGGGTTGGATAATGACCCATTTATTAACCTAACCCATCTTGACCCGCCCATTTATCGCACCTACACATGACATATGAAAAACTTACAAAATTATAGTAAAGCTATATTTATAATTGTATGTAAGTTGTACTCTGTTGTAGTTATATATTTTTTTATGGAAAAATACCTTAAACCACCCCTAAACTTGGCCCAGTTATTGGTATCTTCCCCGAACTATGTTCGATCTTAATTATCCCCCTCAACTTGGCCTTTTGAGGGCTATTTACCCCCTAGACACTGATGTGGCAAAAAATATGGGTGCACTCATCTGCCACGTGATTTTATCCTATCTATGTGGCATTTTTTGAAAATTAAAATTTTTTTTTTTCTTTTTAAGAATATTAATTTTTTTTAGATAATTTTTTTCGAATAAAATTTATGATAAAACTTGAATATAACTATATTATTTAGGGTAAATATTTTTATTTTGCCAAAAATAATAAAGTTTTAGTTAATTTCTTTTTTTTGAATTTGACCTGAAAATAAAGATTTATACAATTGAAATAAATAGTCAAGTTATCTAAAGAGTTATAAAAAATACATAGCATGGTATAATTTTAATACCATACGATCTGATTCGATCCGATCCAAAATTATTAGGGCATGTATAAATATTAAACTTTAATTTTGAATAATTACTACGTTCTTTATATTTTTCTCAAAGTTATTACATTTACAATTGATGGATTTAACTATAATGGCACCATATTACTCTCGTAATTGCAGAAACATAATTATTTTTACGGTATTGCCTCTTTACAAAAAAAATATTCATATGAGTTTGCAACTTTGAGGCATAATAATCCGTTCTAAAATTCGATCCGATCCAAACTTTAAATTCCGGTCCGATTTAATATTAATTTGAATCGGATTCGAATTATATTTTCTAGAATTCAAAATTCTCCAAAATATACTAAATTTGATCTGAACCGATCCGATCTATGTACAACCCTAATTTATAGTGATCAACTTATACTTTTTGCCTGGTTTGACTTACAAGTACTTTTTATGTTTATATCAAAAATGTAAATAAGGTCATAAAAACATTTATGAGTTGGTTTGATCAACTTATAACCACCGAAACACCCTCTCATGTATATGTAAGCAAGCGTGAATGCTCATGTAATCAGTAGGTGAGTGGTCAATTGACTCAATTCTTTTCTATATCAGATAAAAGAAATCCTTGACTGCTGGAGGAGAGATTGTTTCCACACGAATTGAGTAGTTCGGTACATAAAATATTTCATATATAAAATTTAAAAATTAATTATATTCTTAAAAATTTAATATAAATAGCCTACCCTAATATAAACATTAGTAATTGATTCCGCAATCTTAACCCGCAGCCTTCAGGAACGCTCCTGTTCATTTTTTTGGCAAAGGACCAATATATCCATATATTATGAGAAAAAGTTTAAATATATCATTTGTAATACTTTAGGTCCAAATATACTCATGTCATAATACTATTGGTTCAAAAATATATATCGTTGTTATTTTAAGTTTGTTCAGAATGGACATCTAATATTACGTGATTTGATGAGGTGGATGATACATGACATGCCACCTCAACGCTCCTAATCCATATATAAAAGACTAAAATTTGAAATACAATAGTTTTTATGGTAGCGGCAATAGTGGTCGAGAGAAGAAAATTTTAGTGATGGAAAAAAAAATAAAAGGGTAGGATAAAATGGGTTAGGGGAACTAAGGTGCATGTGGCATCCACCTCATCACATACTAATATTACGTTGGATTAGATGTTCATTTTAAATAAATTTAATAAAAATAATTATATTTGAACTAATAATATTATGACAAAAATATATTTGGATCCAATGATATATTTAAATATTTCTCATAATAAAAGGGTATATCTGACCATCTTCCCGGTTTTTTGTTCATGCGAATATGCTTCAAAAATCATTCATCTAAAAAGGGAAGAGAAAGGATAGTGCTCAACAATTTCTTAATTTTTTGTCTTTAATCATTTTTGTCACTCGTTGGGAAAAGAAAAACGTAAAGATGTTAAGATGTTTTCTAAATCTGGAAAAAGGGACTTATTATTCAAAAAAGAAAATTAAGAAACCAGTATTTGCTTGAGAATATACAAGTTAATCAATCTTTTTAGCTTTATATGATTGTGAGCATGAACTAAGCAACTTAGGCGTGTCATCAGGCTCGCCTTAATTTAAGCTCGAAATAATTTAAATGCTATTGGTCAAAAAATTACATTATAATTAAAAGCGGAGCCAGAATTTTGAAATTATATGAGTTTGATATTTTAATTTTTATAAGTTATTAAATTATAAATTTATAACTTGTGCATAATTCAATAATTTTTTAAAGGACAAATGTAAAGTTTGGAGAAAATTATTGGATTCAATCGACATGTATTCAAAGTTCTAGCTTTGCCCCTGACTATGACTTCATTTCATGACCTATTGGAAGAAAAAAGAAAGCAATAAGCTCTCGTTATGTGCGGGGTTCGGGGAAGGGGGGACCACAAAGGTATATTATATGCAGTCTTACCTTATTTGCGAGAGGTGTTTCTACGGCTTGAACACATAACCTCCTTATTACACGATAGTGAACGGGCCGACCACAAGGGTCCATTATAAACAGTCTTACCTTGTATTTCTATAAAAAAAAATTATTTTCATAACTTAAACCCATTACCTTCTTGTCGCATGACAGTAACTTTATTAATTGCATTAAGTCTCTCCTTCTCACAAATACTGAGGTGTAATTTTATAACTCTGCGACTCGACTGCAACCTTTCTAGTTACTACACACTGATTTTCCAATTTGAACAAAATATAAGTAATTAAATAGACTCCAAGCTTCCCCTGACATTAATGGGTATAGAGATAATTGTTTTTAAAATACTTAAACTCCTTTAGAGCAGTGTTTGTTAACACGTCTTTATATCCTTCCCATTCTTTTGTTTCCATTTATTGCAAACTCATTTATTGTCAAATGCCAAAGCAAATTGACAATTTTCTTAAAGTGTGACATTAAATATAATATTATTTTATGTGGAGAATTAATGGCAGCAAATCTATCCCTATGGAGTTCAGCAATTCCCAACTGGCAAGCAGCCATCACCCACCATCCACGTGTATATATATACATATATAACATAGGTGAAATTTACTCCAAAAATGATAGTGAATTTAACGTAGGAAGGTTAATATATTTATTTTCTTTGTAAGTTCAAACATCAATTTTTTAATCTTGTTTTAACTGAATCTATATTTGAAATGACATAAAATCACTTAAGTCAAAATCTTTTATATTTAAGAATATTAATGAAGTATCTAACAATCCTAGTTAAATAATTGTTTGATTTTTCAAATAGAATGGTGTCAAACAATTTGAGATAGAAGTGTAGTATAAATCTTTTTCAATCAATTTGGAAAAAATATGGAAGTTTAGAATGAAAGAATACACATTTTTTTGTCACGTATCTAAGTTTGAATGCGTCTAATATCTATATATTACACTTGTTTTAGGAGTTAGAAAGAAACATTCAAATAAATCAAATTTTATGTCATTTGATCCTTTTTTGTATCTTTTTCAAGTCAAACTTGTAAAAGACAATAATCTGAAAAAAAGAATTTCAGATTTTGGATTGTTCAATTGCTCCATTCTATATGCAATATGCAATTAAAAAGAAGAAAAAAAATCATTTTGGTCCATTCTGTTCTTGTACAGTTAAATACACACAGCTACATCCAACATTAAATAGTTTAATGATAGGTACAACTACTATAGGAACATTTTGCATTAAGAATGACAAAAGAAAGAAGGTTGAGGAAAAAAATAAAGTGGACCCTTTTCTTTGGAGTTCTTTCACAAAACTTTATAATAGGGACATTAACAGTTTGACTCTATTGTATTATACTATATTATTTTAGTCTATTTTGTTATACTGAATATCATCTTATGATGGATATTTATTTTTTTCATAATCTTTATTTCAAATTCTTGATTAACATATTCAATAATATAACATAACATATTTTCTTCACTTTTTATACTTATATAAAGACCTTGTAAGAGATAAGAAAATACTCATAATTGAAAAAGAAATATTCTTCCTTCTCTCTATCTCTATTTTTGTTCATATTTTATTAAATTGCTTTTATTTCTTGTTCATATTTTACTAAATTGCTTTTATTTCATAACACGTTATCAACACAAATCTCTAACCAATTGTGTATATATCTACAAAAAAATTCTACATCCAGAAAAATTAAAATTAGAAGTCATACATATCATCTCATGGTTAGATGTAAAGAGAAAAGAAGAAAGTATAATTCGTAATTTATGATTGTATCATCTGAAAGCAAACAGTAATTAATATCCATGATTTACTTGATGCTTGCTATTGACTTACCATTTTCAAGTATTTTATATGAATGATGCATAAGCTACAACTGGTAAGTTGTTATCTATAATGTCACATTTCAAAAAATATAAATGTTGAATTTATGTATCAGTACTATATATGTATTGTTACCTATATGTTGTACTTTTGATAAATCTATTCACTAAAATTGCTTGGTTGAATTGAGTGAAGGAAAGTCATGGCGTTAAATCAAATTCAATAGGTAGAATATACCCTGAAGACAACAATATTATTGAGAGATGCTCAATAAATATTCTCACAATAATTTTATGGTCCATTTAAACTCTATTAGAATTTAGAAAAAATATTTTGAATACAAACGGTTGTATTTCATATAGATGCTATAAATAATTGATAAAGCTTCGTATTCTCCTTAAAGCACCGTGTTGAGTAGGGATTTGAATAGAAACTCTATTTTGGCGTTTACAATAATTTGAGATTTATACATTTATTTAAGAAAATAAATTTAATTTGCGAAGTTGCAAATTAGCTGTGTACAACTTTCTTGGCATGTGATTGAAATTAAGGCTTGAGAATGAATCTCAATATTGTATAGCCTATTATGCCATTGATTGAGAGTAAGACATCAGGATCAAGTCCTGATGCTCCATAATGATAAGAGATGGGTTTGAGTCCCAATTTATTATGGTCTAATATGCATTTATACATGTAAGACATTCGGTTTGAGTCTCATTGTACCATATTGATGATATAATAATGACTAAAGAAAAATAATACTATATTTTTCATGAAAAGTCATAAATATTTTCCCACTTGATTTGCTCCACTCTTGAAGTAAATATGATAGTTGCATAATAAGTCTTAATAAAGATAAGTGGTTGACGAATGAATATTATTGTGATAAATGAAATAATAATAATAATAATAATAATAGTCATCATTATGGTAATTATAAAAATAAAGAACAACAATGGATCTCAAAATATATTCTCGAAAAGGTGAGGATAATATTTACCATCAAATTGGTATGAAAAAATAATAAAATACATCGCTATGATTATAGTCTATTCTTGGAAGAGAATGTGACTTGTGATAAACATTGAGAATGCATACTAATTCATGACAATGAATGTGGCAGTATGTGATAAAAGGAATGAATAAAGATATGCAATGCATGATTGGATTAAAATCACACAACTCATCTTTAAGAAAGGTTTGAGTGAAATAAAGATAATAAATATTATTGTGTGGTAACATGAATATATCATTCGTCGCTTACATGTGATACGCCAAAAATATTTTGCCATATCTTATAAAAGTTATTAAAGGCAAAATTAAAGCAAGAAACGATTTTGCTTATGATGAGTTTGACCATGATAATTATGATATGATTTTCTCCATAAAGGAGACATTCACCATATGAATGGTGTGATAAAAGATTGTATAGTACAAAATTAATTAAGAGCTTCGAAAGAGCTAATTTATTACTATTCGGATGAAAGTGTTTATAATATTGATATTATAGTAAATCTCAAAAGAAACTTTGAGTTTCAAATATATTAGCCGAAGTGATTGGCATATTGAGACTATAAATAAAATGAAGATTGAATATCGGGTAAATATGAAAGGTTACCCGATTTATCTTCTATTTGTACTTCACAAGTATAAGCATGGTGATAGAATCACAAGCCACAAGTAAACTAGAGCTTTAATAAAATAAATATTATTTGGCATCACCGGTTGGCAATCCCGGTTCAATTATGATACGAAAAATTAATTTAGAATTACATTGGCATATATCAAAGAATAAAAGATTCTTTAAGAATTTTTTTGTGCTGCTATTCTCATGATATACTAGTTAAGGTTGGGATTGAATTCCTTGATTTATGGAACGAATAAAAAGTGATAAATATATGGGCCCAGTCATCTGCCATGTGGACCATTTACTATTAAATAATTTTAATAGATGCATCTATTATATGGTCACACGTGCATTTGTTATCAACTAGCAGTTTGGCTTTTGCAAGATTGCTTGCTCAAATTATTAGAGCATAGTTCCAAAATATAAATTATGATAATTTATTTTGATAATACTGATTTAATTGGTTTCGCAGAAATTGTACGTCTTCAATCATAGCTAAATCATTGGTTATGCAAACAAAACTCCAAAAAATAAATTTTGGTATGAGATGTATTATTTAATATACAACAGCACTTGTACGCATCTAGCCAAGTTATGAAATTTTCTCCCTATTACAATCGGTTCAGGGTCAGAAACTAAATAATTTCTATATAAAAATATTGATGTGCTATATCATTTAATTATTCCACCACAATGCACAGAGATGAATTCCCAAAGAATGTTGAAAAATGTGTTGGTGATCCCAATATTAAGGGGAGAAAATGGACAACTGTGAAAGTGATACGTGAATGAATTATTATGAATACATATAGATCCTCGTACAAGAAAATATGAACTTGAAATTCAAGTGATAATTAATTTACAAATTATTGCCAGACGAATTTGATGACTCAAAGCTAAATATCAAATTTCAGCTATTAATGCTCCAAATAGAATAAAATCCATGAGGGACAGAGTCTATGGCACGCATAAAGCATAATAGGCCAATCGGTTCCAAAGATAAACTCCTTGAAGAAGGAGATGGGCAAATGTTCAAGATAGTCATAATAACGAGGCAAGTGCTCTAGATGAGCACCACGATATAACACTTCGTAAGACCTCATGTGAGAGGCTTAGGTACTTGAAAATAATGAGATAAAGAGATCTGAATAAGTTATATCTTCTTTATGTCTAATAACTGAACCAGTATAAAATGATCGTCGACGATGTTGTTAACATAATGTAGCGCTCAAAAGTATTAATATTAACGAGGATCTTGAGCTCAATTCTGCCATGAAATTTGGAGTGCCTTAGGAGAGATAAGTAGGCCGAAGAAGAGTTGGGGTGAGGTAATTAAGCATGACAAGGTGTAGCTGCGACTGAAGACATGACCCTTGATAAGGAGGTATGAAAGTCAAGGATTCGGATAGTAGGTTAGGTAGTCTAGATTATTCTTACCGATAATATTAGTATGTACTCTCGCATTTGATCGGTATTAGGTTTCTTCGAATGCCTGTCATTTTTTGCATTTCTATCATCTTACTATCTTGTTATGTATGCTACTTTTACATGGTTTTCCAGTATTGTCATGTCTTGTTTTCTTGTTATATTGTGGTACATATGTTTTCCTGAGTCGGGGGTCTATTGGAAACAGTCTCTTTACCTCTACAAGATAAGGATAAAGTCTGAGTATACACTATTCTCCTCAGACCCTATTATGCATGACTATATTAGATATATTGTTGTTGATGATATAATAAAATTAAAATGACAATCAAAATAAACTTGGTATAAACCCCTTAGACCTAATTATAGGAGGTCTTGTGACCTTCTACAACTCAATAATTGAACAAATAAAATGAACCACAAGAGTAGAAGAAACTTAGGAAATGGCACATAAAGATATTAACAAGTCTCATAAAGAAATTTACTTACTAATAAATATCCTTTCCTCCTCTATGTTTTCTTGATTTTATTATCAACATTTTATACACTTTAATGACCAAATTCTTGTCAGACAGATTGCATTAATCTTGACTAACCACAATAACTGCAAACCCCACATCTGCAAAAAAGGTGAAAGAAGGAAAATTAAATAACTTTGAAATACTCATTCAATTCAACCTTCATTTCTTTCTTTCTTTCCATTTCATTCATCTTTAGGTACCTTTCTATTAGGAAAGAGTCTGCTGTGTAGTGATGGTAACGGTGCCTTGGTTGGTGAATGGAATAAATGCTTCTGTTCTTAAATCTCTGTATCGGTAACAGACCCTACATATGATGCATAATCCACTGTAGTGATAGTGAAGTCTCAAAAGCCAGACATATTGGCTTCTCCTTTTGTTTGTTATCACAAAAAATATTCAACTTAATATACTAAAAGCTAAACCTACATTTCATCAATATTTTGGTGAAAATAAGAAGAGAGTCACTAGTTTGTGAATGAGTATGATTTTATTATATGTATACTCTATAAAATTATTTCTTTGTGATTTATATGGGTTCGAACCGTGAAATTAATTATTGATATTTGTATTAGGGTAAGCTGGGTTCGACCTTTTCCTGAACCTTACGAGAATACGGAATGTTTCTTACATCGAGCGGCCATTTTTATAGCTGTTATATACTTTATTTATAAGTATATATAATTCGAGCCAAAAGTAAGAAGTTCAGTACCACCAAGGGTTGTGATGGAGTGGTAAATAATCTTCATTTTTAACCATATATTTTGAGCGAGCCCCTAATTAAATTTTTCAGAACGAATTTGAATTTAGTCGAGGTCCAATATAAATATCGGACAATTCCCAAAGAAAAACTAAAAAGAAGTTACGGTTGAATTATGATAAAAGTAAACGGGAAAGGAGGAAGCTGACCACGTGGAGACAACCGTCAAATATGTGCAGACTTTTGTTAAAGAAAAGAAATTAAGTAGTTTCTCTATTAAACTAACAGACCAATCTTCTTTTCCAGCAAAGCCAGGCATTTTCTATTTGCATTCCACTAGTTTAGTATTACCTCTTCTGCTCTCTCTATGCATGTCATTGCCAGCCAGCTTAACAGCAAACTCCAAATTTCCTTCCTTCTTTTTTCTCCTTTATTTCTTAGCCCACTTTCTTGAAATCTTCATTTTTCTTGAAATTCAGCAAATTATAGAATTTAGGGTTAGTGACACCTAGTCCAACACCAACCCATATATACAAAATACCCAAAGTTCATAACTTTATTGTTTCCTCCAAGAAAAGAGTACTAAATCACAGTAATTTAAGGTATGCCCATAAATGCAGTTTAATTTCTTTCTCGTTGTAAGCAGATACTAAGCATTGAAAAATGTTCCTGTTTAGTCAAGATTTAAATCTTGTATTTTTTATAATTGGACCCCATTTGAGAAAAGGCAAAAGGGTGTCAGGAGAAGTAGAGATCAAGAAATTTCAAAACTGTATCCAGCAATGATAATGCTGGAGTGGTTGTGCTGGGGAATATGAAAAAATTAGGTACATTTGTTCATTGTCTTGTTCTTGTTTGGTGTTTTTGTTTGCTTGAGTTGGAATTGGTCTCGCCATTAACTGAAAAAGAGATCTTGCTTCAATTCAAGGGTAATATTTCTACTGACCCTTACAATAGTTTAGCTTCTTGGAATCCTAGTGGTAGCCCTTGCCTTGACTTTAGTGGTGTTTTTTGCAATTCTGCTGGAAATGTGGTGAAGATTGTGTTGTGGAACACTAGTCTTGGCGGTGTTCTTGCCTCTGCCTTAGCAGAACTTAAGTCTTTGCGAATCCTCACTTTGTTTGGGAACCAATTCACTGGCAATATTCCTGTAGAATATAGTGGGATTGATTCATTATGGAAGATTAATGTAAGCTCCAATGCTTTATCTGGTTCAATTCCTGAATTTCTTGGGGATTTGCCTAATATAAGATTCCTTGATCTGTCAAGAAATGTGTACAGTGGTGAAATTCCTGTGGCTTTGTTTATGAATTGTAACAAAACAAGGTTCATTTCTTTGTCACACAATAATCTTTCAGGTCCAATTCCAGCGTCAATTGGAAACTGTCAGAATCTTGAAGGGATAGACTTGTCTTTTAATGGTCTTAGTGGAAGTTTACCTTCACAAATTTGTGATATTCCTGGGCTAGTTTATTTGTCTGTGAGGAGCAATGCTCTAACAGGAAATGTTCAAGAGCAGGTTTCAACATGTCAAAGATTGGAGCTTTTGGATCTTGGTAGCAATAAGTTCTCTGGTTTGGCTCCTTTTGGGGCTCTTGGATTGGTGAATCTTACATATTTCAATGTTTCAAGTAATGGTTTTGAGGGGGAGATTGTTAACTCTAGCACTTGTAGTCAGAGACTGGAGGTGTTGGATGTTTCAAGGAATATTTTTTTTGGTGAAATTCCCTTGAGCATCTCGAAATGCAGCGCCCTCAAGTACTTGGACATGGGATATAATAGGATTAATGGAACTATACCTACTGAGCTTGCTGATTTGAAAAGTCTTTCTGTTATTCGATTGGGTAATAATTCACTAGGGGGAACAATTCCAGCCGAGCTTGGTAGTATCGAATGGCTTGCAGTTTTGGACCTGCATAATCTCAACCTATTTGGTGAAATCCCATATGATATTAGCAACTGCAAGATTCTTCTTGTACTGTGAGTTAATTTCGATCTCAGGTTTAATTTTTTTTATTTTTTTATTAGTTTCATCATTGCTTTGAACTGGAATTGAATTGTTTAAAATTTGCTGCAGGGATCTTTCTGGGAACCTTTTAGAAGGAGAAATACCACAGAATCTATACAACTTGTCAAACCTTGTATATCTTGACTTACATCATAACCAACTGAATGGAAGTATTCCATCAACCGTTGGAAATTTGTCTAACTTGCACTTTTTGGATTTATCACAAAATCTGCTGTCTGGGTCAATCCCTGTTGCTCTTGGGAATCTGCATAATTTAACTCATTTTAATATATCTTACAACCTTTTATCTGGTGCTATACCATCAATCGAGAGTATCCAGCAGTTTGGACCCTCGGCTTTTTTTCATAACAGTGGTCTTTGTGGTGCTCCTCTAGATGTTTCATGCTATCCCAGTGGCATTGCTCCTGCAAAAGGGAAACCAAGATTGAGTGCCTCGGCTATTGTTGCTATTGTCGCTGCTGCAGTAATCCTTACGGGCGTTTGTTTGATAACCATCATTAATATGAAAGCTAGGCGGAGGAGGAGAAGAGCAGACGAGACAATAATTGTAGAGAGCACGCCACTGGCTTCTACTGAGTCAAATGTCATTATAGGAAAGTTGGTTCTTTTCAGCAAGACTTTGCCTTCAAAATATGAGGACTGGGAGGCTGGCACAAAAGCTTTGCTAGACAAGGAGTCTTTGATTGGTGGAGGAACAATTGGATCGGTTTACAGAACTTCCTTTGAAGGTGGTGTATCACTTGCAGTGAAAAAGCTCGAGACATTGGGGCGGATCAGAAATCAAGATGAATTTGAGCAAGAAATTGGGAGGTTAGGGACACTTCACCACCCAAATCTTGTTGCTTTACAAGGTTATTACTGGTCCTCTAGTATGCAGCTAATACTATCCGAGTTCGTCCCAAATGGAAACCTGTACAATAATTTACATGGACTTAGTTATCCTGGAACCAGCACTGGTGTTGGTAATCCAGAACTGAATTGGCCAAGAAGATTTCAGATAGCTGTAGGGACAGCTCGAGCCCTCGCATATCTTCACCATGACTGCAAACCCCCTGTCCTTCATCTTAACGTTAAGTCCACTAATATACTCCTGGACATGAACTATGAAGCCAAATTGACTGATTATGGTCTTGGTAAGTTCCTTCCCTTGCTGGATAACTATGGACTAACCAAGTTCCACAATGCAGTTGGTTATGTTGCACCAGAGTTGGCGCAAAGTCTGAGACTAAGCGATAAATGTGACGTTTACAGTTTTGGGGTAATTCTGCTGGAGTTGGTCACTGGAAGGAAACCAGTGGAGAGCCCAGTAGCAAATGAGGTGGTGGTCTTGTGTGAATATGTTAGAGGCCTGATAGAAAGAGGTGCTGCTTCGGACTGTTTCGATAGAAGTTTGAGGGGCTTTGCAGAAAATGAGCTGATTCAGGTAATGAAGCTAGGCTTGATTTGTACTTCTGAAATGCCTTCAAGGAGACCTAGCATGGCTGAGGTAGTACAAGTTCTTGAGTCCATCAGGAATGGCTTGGGATCATAGTAAAGAATCAGTAGAGCCCTTGGACTATTTGAAATGGGAACTGTTCATAGAATGAGAAAGAAGTAGTTTAGCTGGGATTTCATGTTGTGTTTCAACAGATTAAGGGCCTTGAGACAGAGCCTATTATAACTGCTTCCCATGAGATTGGGTGAGGAAATCAGAAAGGGTCCCAATTAAGAGAAGTGCACAAACCAACTAATAGTATTGGTCATATTCTTGAATTTGGAATGGAAGTAATTTGGAGGTGGCTGCTTTTGGTGCAAAGAGAAGATTCTTTTGTATTTGATTTGTGATTCTTTTAATCAATTGGTCATTGTAAGTTTACAATAAAGCCATTCTTTTCCTGTAAGTTGCCAAGTCATTTTGATATCTCATATGCAGGTTGATAACTAGTTTTAGAACCATATGATCTTGTAATCCATTTACTTTTACCAATTAATTAGTAAATAAAATCGAGAGACAATTTCCAATTGATGACCAGTCTAAGCCCAAAAGGCTCCATTGGAGTTGCAATGTGCACAGCATTAATGAGCCAGATATTAACACAAGATGAGCAATAACTTGATTCTTCGAGCTATCAAAGGAAGGAAGCATATAGCATCTTTGTCCTCTGACTAACTATTTCGACGTCCAAATCCACAAACCTTCAAAGGGATGTAAGAAATCAATTCATTTCTCAAATAACATTATCTACTACTAACACAAGAATGAATGTAAACAAATAATGAGTCGTACATGTACCTGTAACTATACAACAAGGGGAAATAAAAAGAAAAATAAGCTTTCAGACCATACTTGATGAGTATGCACATCAAATTTGGAAGAGTTTCATTTGATACCAATTTCCACATGCTATATGCTTGCCCTTGCATCAACGTTGATTGCTAATTCACCTATCTACAATCTCTGGAACCCCGAGGCAGGTCAAACCCCACAAATTGGCGGAATGCATTTGCGAACGGCAGTGGGAGAGATCAAGTACACACTTGACGAATCCTCTGCATTACAATCTGACATTTTTGGTTTTCTCTGCATTTGGTTCCCAATGCTGCATCCTGATCTCATTATCAGAACATTGAGCACTAAGTTGAACTGTTCAAAGCTATCTCATGTGTGACCTCATCCCTGCCAAAGTTTTGGCTACGGTTGATTATGAGTAAAAGATCATGTGATTAGCAACTTAACTCAGAGACCTGCGCATCTCCAAAGCTTTCTGAATACGTTGCATAACTGTGGAAATATCCTTCTCACTTAAGGTCGTAAAACATAACCTGAACCACCCAGGTTCAACACAGTGGCAGGAAGAACCAGGAGTTACATTGATCTTAGCTACATTTAGTAGCTTATCCCAAAGCTCAATCTCCCCCTTTTCACTATACGATCGAATTAACCTGCTCATGTCAGCCCAACAATAGAAGCCCCCGCTACTTTTGGTGCACTCAATTCCCAGCTGCTTCAATCCACTAACAAATAGAGAATACATCCTTTTAAGCCTCTCTCTATTCTTTTTGATAAATTGTTGCACAAATTTTGCATCTGATAGCATCTGAACGAGCAAATGCTGTGTTGGCACTGAAATGGATGAGAATCTTGTCAACTTCTTTGCAGCAGCTAGAACATTTTCATTGCAGGAATAGATGACCCCCACCCCGAAACCAGGAAGAGACAGGTCCTTAGAGAGACCGTAGACAATGTGGACCCTGTTCCGCTCAAAATCTTCAGAATCAATTATCTCTGCTATGCTGACAAACTCTTCACTTCCATAAGACCCAGCCAAGATTTCATTGGATATTACGTGGATGTTCTTCTCAGTTGCAAAGTCTAAGAGGTTATAAAGTGTCTCCCTAGGGAACAGATTGCCTACGGGATTTGAGGGGTTAGAAATAATAATCCCTCGTACTTTAAGACCACGTTTCTTAGCTTGATTAAGTGCTCGGTCAAGAGCATCAATGCTCAAGCTAAAGTTGTCTGCACTGCGGCAAGGAACAGGTATAATCTCCACTCCAGTTCGCCATTTGACATCCCTATCAAGGCTGCAGACATGTTGAGTTCATTTTATACAATAAATAAGTAAATGACAAAAAGATTGAAATATCTTTAAAAGAGAGAAAATACTCACTCAGAATAATATGGTGAGGGAACAAGAAATGCATTTCCAGGATCAGCTAGGCAGAAGCTCAGTATCTCGAGCGCAGAAGTTGCACCAGCAGTAAGAACCATTTGAGAGGGGCTGAAGGACACTGATCTCTCCACAGCTTGAGACATAAATCCTGCCACAGCCTGCATATAAGTGAAATTAGCCGGCAAAAAACACATAAATTAATTCAAAGAGATACTTGTAGAACCACACAAAATACTTATTATTTTACGAATTGATCTTCATAGTGGCTAAAGGATAGTTCATATATTGCTGTTACACAATTCAAACCCACAATTTAAAAAGGTAAATCCATCAGATCATCTCCCACCCACAGGCTACCTGATGACAAAGGTGTCCACTCATTTTTCAAAGAGGCAAAATTACCATCTATCTTCAAGGTACTGCAAAACTAGCAACAGATCCTTCGACAGGTTACACAAAGAGGAGTATCAAGGTGAACATTTATCGAGGAAATAATAGTGCCGCCTCTCTCAGGACAACTGAGTCCAATATACAGTATAAAGACTTTTGAGCTTGCTAATAAGGAAATCCATTCAGAATTAAACAGCTAAAGTATTCTCTTATGTGCTGCACAGAAATCAGATTTTTTAACATATTACAGTGTAAGCACATCCATTGTTCAAGTCAGGACAAACATCACCACACACAATCATCACATCCAGAAACAACATAATTACCTGATCTAGATTGACAATAATTATGAGTTTCCAACTCAGGTTTTATCAATGCAATGCTCAAGTAGGAGCAGAAATTTACCAACAAGAACACATAAGAAAATTCCTCCATAAGAAGGCTATGGTTTGACAAATTGGCGGGGCATTTTCAAGTTTCAAAATATTCCTATCATTTCTCTTCTGTTATATTTTTATCCTCACTTTTTACGACAATCATGGGCTCTGAAAGCTCAAAGAACACAAAATATTCAGAGCCGTGTTCATTTTCCCATAGTGATGCTTGGCACTGAAGTGTAGAAGTTAAAGCATGTTATCCTCTTACACATAATTGAAAAACTTGTCCAAGGAGCACGGATAAGGCGAAGCATTGATCCAACTATATACCAACGGAAAGACATGAAGTTAATTGGCACTGTTAAAATAAAGTGAAGCTTATTAGAAAGCTCAAGACGTGACATACAATACCCTTGTATGCAATAGGTAATTTTGGAATTGTCAAATGTCTCTAGGGGACTTTATACGGCTCTGCACCAATCCAGGGTTCGCCTTTCAAAATAGACCAGCAAAAAAGCACACTGAACTAGCGGATGGGTGATAATTGATACTAAGTAACTGTGATACAAGCATAAGGACATAAACGAGCCCCTCCTTGGTTACAATTATAAACTAATACCACTTAAATAGGTATCTCATTGATTTAATCATATTAAGTCTCAATTCAAATTAACAAGCAATTAAAGCTCTACCAACCTTTTCAAGTAAAGTTTTTCTTCAATTTCCTTCTCTAGCCCGTATAGACGATAATCATATGAACAAATACTAATTTAATAGTCCAAGAAGAAGAATCCACAATCAAAACAGAGGATATTCAATACAAGTCAACATTATATCAACAAACAAGTCACCGGTAGCGTGCAAGGAAAAAATTAAAAAGCTTACCACTTTCAACTCCAACAACCCGTCAAATGGTTGATAAGTAGCTATTCCACTTATACTCAAATCCTGATTCATCATCCATTTTGATACATTTTCTTCCAGCCATTCTTGAATCAAATCCAATGATAACTATAACCATAAAAACATAAAAGAAAATGTCAAAAACAAACAAAAGAAAGAAATATCAACCAAAAAGTTCCTCCAGCAAGAAATGTATTGCATTGCCATTCAAGGAAAATGTTTTCTATAGAAAATGTTTTTCCATGGAAGATGTATTACTTCAACGGTATCATTTTCTCGATCAATTTCCAGTGTTTGATTGGGTATAAAAATATGTGATATATGGTAATAGTATATGACAGGTGCTGTTTGAAGCAAGTTCTGATGATATATGCAGCCTGTTTGGTTGCTTGAATTGGAGAATTAATCTCCTCAATAAGTTCAGCATAATCAATAGCTTATTTGGTTGCTTGAATGAGGAGAATTGATCTCCTCATTAAATTTAGCATAACTTATACATTGCCTGGTTGTAATTTTTGCATCTTCTTATAAACAATATGAGCTTAATTTATGCAGGACTATATGTATAATTTTAAGCGAGGTGGAATAAGAATACATGTATCACAATGCAGGGATTAGATTATTTAAAGACAAAAATGCCTTTAAGTAGTTCTTGTATAACCATAATTCATCAATTATTACTCACCACATAGCAATTTTTTTATTAATATTCACGGCATATCAATGCCTGCATTACTAATCACCGCATAAAAAATATCTACATTGTTAATTCCAGCATTACTACCCCTTGCAAAACTTTGACCAGAATGCCACATTTTTTCATTTTGTCACAGTTCAAAATAACCAAATACTCCAAAATGATTTCAGTAAGAAAAATATTTTCCCTAATATCAAACACATAAAAGTATTACCTTGTTTTCTGCTAATCCAAGTTGAATAACACCGTCTGGGTTACTTGCTTCATCATGAGGATCCTCAGTAGCTCTTTTTAATCCAATATAGTAAGGACTACTATCACTTTGTTTAGAAATAATGGAATTAGCTCTTGAAGATACTTGAGTGGGCCCAGTAGCTCCCTTAGGTGACAGTAATAAACGTGACGACTGAACTCTCTGTAATCCTCCTGAACCAGAAGACGACACTTCCGCCAAATGGCTCGACGACGGAGACCTCTCCGGCGCCGGAGATTCGCCGGTATTGTCGTCACCGGAGGAGCGATTACGTTTGAGGTAGATTTGCCAGAAGTAGAAAAGAGCACAAGGTATAACTGAACCAAAGAAAAGACCACCTCGGCCTTGTACTACTCCTTGTAAGGGTACTACTACCCTCATCGCCGCCGCCGCTCCTCCGCCGCCGCCAATTGAAATGGTTGTTGTTCTTGTTGGTGAACGGTCCCGGGACCTTGTCATTGCTGTGACATAGTGAAGGGAAGTCGTCACCTTGTCGGAATATGACGTCAGTGGACCGGTGTATTTGGAGTATCGACGGCAGTGGTAGTGGACGGAGAGTACGAAGAGAGGTGAGTGATGTAGAAGAAATGGAGAAAATGGTGGCAGGAGTTTGTTGTATTTTATCTTTTTCTCCGCCTAAATAGAATTTCTTTTCCTAATTTTGATAATAGGTTTTGCCTTTTTCTTTTTTAGGAAATTATAACAAGGTAAATTTTCAAGAAGAAGTCCAATTCGATCATTTTTCGCGGTCTGTCTTGCTTCTATTGTGGAAGGGTGCGGCCAGAGGCGGCTTAACCCTCATGCGCGGGCGCTTTAGACTTCGCAAAATTAGAGATCTCAAAAATTATTTATTTTATATATAATTTAAAATTAGTTGTATTTATTATTAAATAATAAGAAGAAAATTTTAAATTATTTTTTTACCTTATTATCCATGGTTACTAACATAATTTTATATTTTAGATTGCCTTTTTTTGAAATTGGTTGAGAAAATTCAAATAAAAATAAAAGATAATTAAATCTGCAATTATTTTCTAGTTCGTCTTACTCTAACTTGAATAAATTTTATTTACACTTCTAACTTAGTAAGATATTTTCTTTCAAGATCTATGCAGGCATGCTTCAAGCAAATTAGAACGTAAAATATTTATCATCTTTGTAAATATAAATTTTTATATGATTGTTACTTTGGAGGGCAATGTTATATAGTAAATTATATTGACGGTCATGTGACAAGAAAAAACTCAAAATTAAATTTAATATATTTTATCAAAGGTAAGTAATGTTACAACAACGATTAATGAGGTTGGTTACATCGTCAATATGAAATTGCATCTTCAAAGTAAAAAAAATTCAACAAAATATCTAAAATTATTATTTAAGGCCACTTATTACATCTTGGATTTAGACCTCCAATATTATTGAGCCGCCTCTGGGTGCTGCTAGTGGATGAATAAACAACAACAACTACCCAATATAGTCCCACAAAGTGGGGTCTGGGGAGGGTAATATGAAGACGGGCTTTACCCCTACCCGGAAGGGCAGAGAGGCTGTTTCCAATTGACCATCGGCTCAGTGAAGGAAAGGAACAACAAAAACACAAACAACAACAAAAGAGCATTAGTAGCTTCAGCAGAAATAGCGTAAATAATTATCTAAACATAAGAACCATAAATAAAATAACATGCAATAATATCAGACAGTAACTACCATAAATAACTACCATAAGGGAGACACAATTCAATACACAAATCATCTATGGATAGCCCTGCCAAGCCTCACCCAACCCGGGGTGAGGAGTACGAAAACTCTAGGGGTCCCTATCCTACAACCCTGATACTAGACCTCCAAACTTTCCTATCAGGGGTCATGTCCTCAGAAACCCGCATTGTATCCATGTCATGCCTAATCACCTCTCCCCAATACCTCTTAGGCCTCCCTCTGCCTCGCCGTGCGCCGACCACCGCCATCCGCTCACAACTCCTCACCGGGACATCAGGACTTCTTCGTCGTACATGCCCGAACCACCTCAGCCTCGCTTCTCGCATCTTCTCATCCACCGGGGCCACCCCCACCTTCTCTCGAATAACTTCATTCTTAATCTTATCTAACCTGGTGAGCTCGCACATCCACCTGAGCATCCTCATCTCCGCAACCTTCATCCTCTGAACATGAGAGTTCTTCACTGGCCAGCACTCCGCCCCATACAACATGATCGGTCTAACCACAGCTCTATAAAATTTCCCCTTGAGTTTCTGTGGGATTTTCTTGTCACACAGGACTCCTGATGCAAGCCTCCACTTTGACCACCCCGCTCCTATACGATGAGTGACGTCCCCGTCAATCTCTCTGTTCCTCTAAATCACCGACCCCAGATATCTGACACTATCCCTCTTGGCGATGGCCTGATATCCAATCATCACGTCCCTGCCTACTTCGCTCGGCTCGGCGCTAAACTTTTACTCCAGGTATTCTATCTTAGATCTGCTTATTTTGAAACCCTTAGACTCGAGATCCTGTCTCCATACCTCTAACCTCTCATTAACACCAACCCTCGTCTCGTCTATCAAGACTATGTCATCAGCAAATAGCATACACCAAGGCACATTCCCTTGAATATGAAGGGTAAGAGCATCCATCACTAAGGCAAACAAGAGAGGGCTAAGCGTCGATCTTTGATGGAGGCCCATAACCACTGGAAAATGGTCCGAGTCGCCACCCACCGTCCTAACCCTAGTCTTAGCTCTATCGTACATGTCCTTAATTACTCTGATGTAGGCTTCTGGCACGCTCTTCGCCTCCAAGCACCTCCATAGCACCTCCATTGGGACCTTGTCATACGCCTTCTCCAAGTCGATAAGCACCATGTGCAGGTCCTTCTTCTTATCCCTGAACTGCTCCACCAGCCTCCTGACAAGGTGGATAGCTTCTGTAGTGGAGCGACCCGGCATGAAACCGAACTGGTTCACAAATATAGATGTCATCTCCCTCACCCTCGCCTCGATCACCCGCTCCCAGACCTTCATGGTATGACTTATTAATTTGATACCCCTATAGTTGTTGCAGCATTGGATGTCCCCTTTGTTCTTGTACAAGGGCACCACTGTACTCCACCTCCACTCCTCCGGCATCTTTTTGGTCCTAAAGATCGCATTGAACAACCTGGAGATCCACTCCACTCCTGACCTACCCATGCATTTCGAGAACTCTATCGGGATCTCGTCAGGCCCGGTCGCTCGACCCCTACTCATCCTACGCAAAGCCCCCACGACCTCCTCCGCCCTAATGCGCCTGCAGTACCCAAGGTCCCTATGTTGCTCTGAATGCCCCAACTCCCCTAGCTCTATGTTACGATCCCCCACATCGTTAAGTAAGTCTCGGAAGTATGCCTGCCACCTCTGCTTAACTTGAGACTCCCCCATCAGAACTCTACCATCCTCGCCCTTGATGCACCTAACTTGGTCAAGATCACGCGCCTTCCTTTCCCTTTCTTTAGCTAACCAGAATAACTTTCTGTCCCCGCCTTTCTCCCCTAATTCCTCGTACATGCGACCAAACGCCTCGTTTTTGGCTTCCGTAACTGCCATCTTTGCTTCTTTCCTCGCCGCCTTGTAGATCTCCTGTTGACTCTCCGTTCTTCCTCGCTTGTGCTCCCTGCCATCTTAGCAAACGCCGCCTTCTTCACCTCCACTTTTCTTTGGACTACATCGTTCCACCACCAGTCACCCTGATGTCTGCCTGAATAGCCCTTTGCTACCCCGAGCACATCACGTGCTACCTCCCTAACCAAGTACGCTGTCTCTGACCACATAGTATCCGATTCCCCACAACTTCTCCAAGCTCCGCCCTCAGCTAACCTCCTCTCCAACTCCTGTGCTTTCTCCTTATTCAAAACACCCCATCTAATCCGCGGTTGTCCCTGAGCACACCTCCTCTTCCTCTTCACCCAGAGACCGACATCCATCATTAGGAGTCTATGAAGAGTCGAAGGGACTCTCCCGGAATAACCTTGCAGTCCTTGCACATACCCCTATCGCTCCTTCTGAGGAGGAGGTAATCAATCTGAGTCCTCACCGCTGAACTCTTGAAGGTGACCAAATGCTCCTCCCTCTTCTAAAATGTCGAGTTCCCAATGAAAAGCTCGGAAGCCCTGGCGAAATCAAGCAGTGACGTGCCTCCTCAGTTCCTAACCCCAAAGCCGAAGCCACCGTGCACCTCACCATAACCACCAGCATCAGCCCCAATATGACCATTAAGGTCCCATCCAATAACTAACTTCTCAGATTGGGGAATACTACTCACCATATCATCCAAGTCCTCCCAAAAGCGCCTCTTAACCTCATCGTCTAAGCCCGATTGCGGCGCGTAAGCGCTGATGACATTGAGGACGCAACCCCCAATAATCAACTTAATAGACATTAACCTATATCATTCACTCGCCTAACCTCGACCACGGACTCACTTAGATCCCTATCAACTAAGATGCCCACTCCATTATTACCTCTCACGACCCCAGAATACCACAACTTAAACTCGTCTGCATTCCTCGCCTTCGACCCTTTCCACCTAGTCTCTTGGACACAGGCTATGTTAACCCTCGTCAGAGTGCCTACGTTCCACGACCCGATCCTTATTCTATGAGCGTCCGCTACCCTCTTCCCACCCTTGCCTCCGGCCCTATCCGCAGAACCGCTCCCAGCCCCCCTGCTCGCCCCTGCCCCCACCCCTGAATAAAGTTGTTGGGAATATTTTCGACTTTTTTCTACCTTTAGCCCGCATCACAAATTAGTTATATTCGGTAGCCGAAAAATATATAAAATTTATATAAATTTTACATATAATATATAGTATATATATATATATACACACACACACACACACACACATATATATATATATATATATATATATATATATATATATATATATATATATATATATATATATATATATATATATATATATATATATATATATATATATATATATATATATATATATATATATATATATATATATATTTGATTATTATTGTTTAGATCGGGTATATAGTATAATTTTTCAATTGTTTCCCGTTAATTCTTGCTGGTCACTCGTATATAAGATTTTTTTTGAATTTTAGTCATATAGAAGACTATTCAAAAGCACTAATCATAAAGATTATTTGAAATAATTGGTCATTATCTTTCTTCAAATGAGTAATACATATTGAGAGATGTTTTAGTATAGATCATTTCTTACAACATAAATAAGAATGTTAAAATAATATATTAATGCCTTTGGATTTTTAAAGCAAGCATTTTTAAATCAATTTGCTTTTAACTAAATAACGTTAGAAAGGACGAATACTGATAGTTCTTCAGAGCTCTGTAAATTTGTTGTATTAATCTACAAATTTGTATTATTAATCTACACTTTTTGGAAACATGCCAAAATGTGAGCCATCAATTTGTTTTTTAATCTAAGATGACAACATTGTGTTAATCTACAAATGTTGTTTATTGAGGTGAGATTCCAAAGTAAGTCAAGAATCATCTCATCATTTGAGTATAGTGAGTATAATTCAATAACAACAACAGCATATTTAATTTATTCCGATAAATTAAATTTAGATAAGGTGAAGTATACGTAAATGTTACTCCGATAGTAAAAGTAAGTTGTTTTCACAGACGATCTGCTCAAGAAAAATATTTTCAAAAGGAGGATTAAAAAATATTGATAGCACACTAGTAATCAAATTAAAGACAAAAAGTTCCAGCTTACTTTGTCAGCTTCTAATGTACATTGTCAACCACAAAAGTAGAAATACAAACAACGAATGGCTTTGATATGACCAAAAGAAAATATCCAAAGTCATAAACTAAAATACATTTGAGCCACAATATTATTTATTGTTTGTTATGCGCTTTGGATCTGAGGGCTTTTTGTGATTTAAGTAAAGGCGCTTCTCCTGATTTTCACGTGCTACCATGTTCATTTTTATATTCTTCACTTGTTTTTTCTTTTGGCTACATTAATTATTATTTTTTTGGTCACTATTTTACGTATATAAATTGACCTAATAAAATAAAGATGGAACTCGAGCAAGTTCACTTTATGCCATTTAGGTCCAAGGTTCTACTATAAAAAATGGAAAAAATTTCACTTTAGAACAATTAAGTTCCATGCTTTTTAGTTTTATAATTTATATTTTAATTTACAACCAACTGGTTCATAAATAATAGGTTAAGATTCAACATTCAACTCTAATAAGCTATTAAAATTACTATTTAATTTTTAAAAAAGATTCCTCAAGCTTTTAAATTACTTTTCGAATCAGTAACTGTGACTCAAATATTAATTCAACAAACCAAATTCATTTGGGTGGTGAAAATTAGATTTTTAACAAGCTTAAATATATGAGTTTAAATTTCAAATTTGATTTTGTGAGAAATTTGGAGCGGTGTTATTTAGACTTGTATAAGGAGGTTGTATATAAAATTTGAAGTCATTTAGTAGAGATTTGGACTGGTTTTGAATAAGAATTGTAACTGAAAATCGTGGACGAAGTTCGTCTATAGACGCTTATATAAAGGTGTATAAAGTATATAATAGTGTATAAGGTGTGTTTCTACACTCATATATAATATTATACAAGATTATACATAATTATACAAAAAACTGACTTCTTCTTCTTCCTTGCGTCTTTTCTGATATTTAAATCTTGCTCAAATCTTCTCCAAATCACTTCAAATTTAAATTTTGAACTCTTTTGGATTTTTCAATCAATTGGAACAATACCCAATCCAAACAACTAACAAATTAAAAAAAAATCCATTTTCAAAAGCAAGCTTTGAATAATTTTCAATGGTGAACTTCTACTCTTCAATTTTCTTTCATTGCAAGCAGGTGATACAAGAGGAGAAACGGAAAATACACTGCCTTATGAAGTATATGTAAAAGATCTGAGAAAAAGAGAGAGTGAAAGCAATAATTGTGAGAACAAAAAATTAACTCCATAGCTTTTAGAAGCAATGGTTGTAAAAATATATATTTTTAATTTACAAGTACTTTCAAAATATGTATAATGTGATTTAGGTGAGATAAAATTTAAAAATATAAACTATTTTTATTATGGTATAAAATTATGTGTATTTTTTGTAATTCTTTCTTAAATGTCCTTTTCTCTCTTACTTTTTTCACGTTTAACTCATAAAGGAAAGAGAATTCAACTAAAGTGTTCAAATCAGATTGACTGCAAGTATTACTAATTAAGTCATTTTATAAATTGACAACTCAATATGCTAGTAAATAACTCAAAGACAACATAATAATAAAATTTAGGGGTTAAAAAGAAAAATATACTAGGCCTTGCCTTACAAATAGAACCGGTTAAGTGTACATAAGTAAATAATCTATATCAATATTATATTAAAAAACACAAAGATCTTAATGAGATATCGTTCGGTTTTTTATCTTTTTAAAATAGTATTTACATTAAACAAAATAGTTATCTAATTATTTCTCTACTATTTAGTATTTTGAAGTCAACTAAAACTTTTCTTATCAAAGTTTCCTTATTTGAACGACTATATAAAAATTCATAATATTTAGGACATCAAAATTAATTAAGTTTACCTTATATAATACTATAATAGTGTAATATCAAAAATATAAATGTTACGTACTATACTTCCTAAGATTTGCATATAATGTAATGGAAGAAAACAGTCAAAATTACAATAGAATTGCTTGGCCATAATTTGAACACTAACAAAGGCAGCAAATTTTTGATAAATAAATAAATAATTGAGCTCTTAATTAACTGATTAGAGAAAATATTCGATTCAATTCTTTTTCAACTTCATCAGGTAAGTAAATTTAATTTTTAAGATGTCAGATAACTTTTGAAAAAAACTTGATAGGTGTATTTCATGTTTAAATAATTTAATTTTAAGAGGAGATAAAGAGATATATCAGTACGATCTTATTGTTCTGCTTATTTATATCAAGCATATGCTAATTAATTCATAATTAAAGAAATCAATTAATTAACTTAGGTAAGTGGGGACAAAACGAGAAATCATAATAAAGTATTTGAGGATTGATGTAAGACATAATTTCTTCTTTTACTTGCTAAATAGGATTAATATTTATCATTTTTAGAATTTTATATTTGTTCCTGTAATATTTTTAATAAATCTTAAACATTGGTTAGTATGAGTATAAAATATTTAAAAATTATATACTCACAGATATAAAATGATATCAGACGTAGTACCTGTCTAAACTTTTATAGAATGTCCACTAGCATTTGTCCAACTTTTCGACATTATCCTTGTTTTGGATTCCCTTAATTTATTCTGCAGCTTGCAAAAGAATTCGTGTAGAGCTAGCGCTAGACTTTTACTAAATTCCTTGAAAGAAAAATAGTCCAGATTAGTTTTGAGTTAATTAGATCATTTTTATTATATGTAGAACTAAACATAAAATAATAAGACAACGGGAGTTGAGGGCTAGCATATTTGGTGAGCTTGATAATTGAGATTCAGGGTTTAAATTATAGGTGTCTAACGGGTCGGGTTGATCCGTAATCGGATCGGCCTAAATCGGTTTAAAGTGGAACCGGACTGACCCGGTACATAGGGGATCGGGTAGGGCTAGTTATGAGGGGTAGAGGGGGGTTGATCCGTTTAAATTTTAGGTTAATCGGACTGGTCAAATCTGATCCACGTGAACAGTACGGTATACCGGTTATACCGGCCCGGTACAACCTTTTTTTTAATTTTTTAAATTAAATGGAGTCCACTAACTGTTGGCAACAGACAGACCTGGCAAGGATTCGTTGCCCAACAGGTTAATTGCATTAATAACGTCTTTTTTCTTTAAAATTTAACATTTTCTTAATTTACAAAATTAACCTTCTCTAAAACTATAAATACCTACCCCCTCCTCATTTTCTTCATTTCTTCACTCAACTCTCTTTTCTCAATCTCAATTTCTCTCATTCTCTCATTCTCTCATTCTCTAATTTTCAAGATTTCAAGTCTCGATCTCAAATTCTCAAATCTCAAATCTCAATTCAAGTTAAATCATGCCTCGTACTTCTAGAGTGTGTTTATATGTTTGGCAACACTTTGAAGTGGTAGAAGAAAATGAAGAAGGTCAGAAAGTAACGTGCAAGAAATGTGGTCAAGTCTTAAATTTTCGTTCAGAGTCTGGCACATGCAATTTAAGGAGGCATGTAATATATTGTCTTGAGCGTACTCCGGAAATTCGTATTTAATATTTTAAGACAATTTATGTTATTTTTAAATTATTAGACGTATTTATTCTTAATGTTTTAGTTTGCTAGATTAATTTGAAGTGTTATTAATTTATTATGCAAGTTTTACTATTTTTTGTTAATTTACTTTTTAAATGCAAAATTTAATTTTAAGTTTTGATATAAATGTAGCACTTGCAATTTATATTAATACAAAGTATTAATATAACTTGTAATATTTAAATTAATACAAAATATTAATATAACTTACAATAGTTATTCAAAATACAAAAAAAAATAAAAACACACTAAACGCGGCCTGGCCCCTTTAATCTGTAACCCTTACGGTTCAATTTTTACCCGAATGAACGCGAACCCGTTAAGCCCCAAACCGTAACCGACCCGGACCTTAACCCATACAAGTCCAAAATATAGTAACCCAACCCGGTCCGCCCCACCCTTTTTACACCTATAATTTAAACCTCATAAGTAGCGTAACATCCATACCTTTTCATTTTCCCTTTTCTCCTCCCCTAATATAATTTTTTTTAAAAAAATAGAAAATAAGATATCGTGTTATACGAAGATAATAGGATTTATGGTAAAAATAGTATGGGCTAGCCAATTTTCAGATTGATAATCGAAAAATAGCCAGCGTTTACAAAGTTATTGAATAGTAGTCATTGTTTTGCTGAAACACGGAAAGTTCCAGCATAATATGTTGGATTATGAAGCTCATACATATAAACTTCCAACATATTATGTTGGAACACCAGCATGGAAAATTTCGAGTTACAATGTTAGATTATGAAGCTCCTCTCTTTAAACTTCCCGCATATTATGTTGGAACTCCAGTAAATTATAAAATTCCATCATATTATTCTGGAATCTCATATATAAAAAATTCAAACTCGAGTTTTTTCAGAATTTAAGAGTATTTTGTTCAAATTATATCTTTACATGAAAAAACGACTAAATTTCGATTACTTTTGAAACAACGGCTATTTTTCAATTATCAGCTGTAAATTTCTGGTTTTTTTTCATATTTATGTCCTATGCAATTCACAAATAGCAATTCTTTGATTCTGTGCCCTCTCTTACTTTGGACCAGCATTGGTTTTTGAGGTGCTATTGATTCGGACCCAATTGTAAGATGGACAGATTTTAATGGGATTTTAATCAAATAGTCGGTCAGATTTTATTATTTATTATTTCTAGTTAGTTTACATAAATTATATATATAGAAGATAAATATTTTATATATATATATATATATTATTTATTTATTATTTTTAATTTAAGCGATTTGGTTACGCATATACAAACTATGCTTTCTTACTTATTTAATAGATCTCTATTGTTTGGATTAAGTTCTATTTTAGTTTTTTGTCCAAAATTATACTATATGATCATGTAACTATTCACCAAAAAGCTGAGCCTAAAGTTTTAGGGCAAATAAAGTTATGATAAAATATATGGACCACAAATTTAACCAGTGTAACAAGAATGAAAACGAGGTGTGATTAGGCAGGGTCATAATGCATGTATGATGACAGAGAGAATGTTTGAATTTTTAATTTTATTTTTTAGTAGGTACATTGGTTTAGATAAATATATTATAAATCAGGTGTTGACTTATTTAAATATCTATACTCCATATTTGATTTTGATCAAGGTTTACCTGCACAGGAAAACAAATAATGACTTATGGGAACGCATATCACGCACGGGAGGATTAAGGTAATTAAGCACTTCAAGCACAGGAATATGTAGTTCATTGTTGCAGCATTGTTGTCTTAAAAATGTAACCATCTCGAGGAAAACAAGTTAATCATAACTCTCATCTCAAATGAGAATTCAGGAAGGCATGCAGATTGAGTTATCTCGTGACTAACAATATGTAATTAATTGCTTTTTCCATCCTAAACTACTTATTTCACCATCTGAGATATAATTGCGTCAGAAGTCTACAAAAGATGTGTCCCTAAAATATCAAAAGGACAATTGACATTATAGGTCCTCTAATGGTGTTACAACTCAACACCAACCCCCAACTCGAAATGGAAAAGGCGGTTGAAATTAGTGCTTCTCTTTAGTCTTCACATTTACAACATGGAAACCTGTTGCAACAAAACCAAAATTTAAAGTATAAGGCTCGGTAGATTTCCGACACAATTAAAGGACCCATAATGTTGTTAGCCTTTTTGATTGTCACATCGATCATTTCCACAAGAACTATATTTATATTGTTGTCCTTTCGTGGGCAAATCATAACACCCATAAAAGGCCACCATGAAAGCTAGACTCCGTCTTGCCTCCCACTTATTTTTATTTCTAGCATGGGTTAGTCCAGTGCTCGGTTTTTCAAAACCTCGAGGGTTACCATATCGAAGATATAGAAACTGAAGTGTACAGTACCCTTCGGCTAGATTTCTGTCTTGGACATCCCGACTAATGCTCAGCAAATCCAAGAATCTGTGAGGGGACACCTGTCTTGGTGACAGAGGATATCGACTTCTGAGATTTTCATTTTGACCCACATAACCGCTATTTCTTTCAATGTCGGTGTGAGCTCGAAATCGGAGAGACGGAACACATTGCAAGTTGGGTCCCAAAATGGTATTAAGGCTTCAATTATGTCCGACCTTGGCTTGCTATTTAATAGTCCGATGAGGCCTCCCAGAACTCTTGTCACGGATTCCCTACTACATTTTCCTAGATCATCCCACCACATATGGAGCTTCATGGGGATCTCATTAAGGACTGCGAAGGGTTTAATTCCATTCGTGCTCATCCTGCACATTTATTTAGGTGATCAAATGACTTATTTTATTCCAAAAGAGAAACAACAATGCTCTTTTCCTTTTCTTTTTTTTTCAACAATTTTTCAGTTTTAAAAGACAAAAATCCTGACTTTGCAGATACGACCTTTAGCACTTCGGGTAAGAAGGTGGTGCCTGCTAACCGTTGAAAATGAATCAAGGTGGTTTGTCTTGCAAAAATAGCCTTCTCGCGCCCTTCTAGGGACATTCGGCTTTATTTTAAATAAGAATGACATCACCCTACTTGTGACTAAACTCAAAAAAATTTGTTGTTTTTGATTATTTTTGCAAAAGGGAAGTTGGACCCGTTGGGGGTTGCCTACGTATCTCACATCCGGTGAGAATCAAACTGGCGTAGTTCGGGCAAATTTGTCAAAACCAAAATTTGAAAAACAAACTTTTCATTTCTTTCATATTTTTCATGAATCCGGCAAAGCTTCGGCACTATTTTGAGTATTAATTTTTCAAACCAGGTGATTACCCTTATCCATTGCTATTTCCTTTCAGCTCTCTCCCAAGCTGGTCAACATGCAGATCCGAAGCAAATAAAAGTACAAGTAGCAAGTAAGATGCATCATGATGGTCTTTTTCATTTCAGGTCACATGTCCTAGACGGACCCAACCCTTGTGTTGAGTCCCCTAAGTCAAATGCACGCGATGCAAACAAACGTTCCTACTAGGGATCCGGCATGGGGTTTTGTTATACTAGGTTTAAAACCCGAGTTTATTGTTCTAGACCTGTCTTAACCGAGCGGACAACTCGACCGGGGGGTGGAGGGGGGCAGCGTACTTGTCCGAACCTCGTTCTAAATTGGGATAAGACTCTAAACAGAAGAGAAGTCACACGAAGTGCACCCTTCTTCATGATTTAGAAGACTCGGAGACAGGAAGGGTTTCGCAGCAGTTTATATATACATTCTACCAAATATCAAAACGGTAAAGCATTTAGCACATTAGGCATGAAACATGTAGGAAAATCAGATAAAGCCAAATATAATAGCTATTCTAAGCTCAAATTCTTGAACCCCAAACTGAAGTTCTGGGTTTGTATCCCCAGCAAAGTCGCCAGAGTTGTCACACCTCCTTTTTTATATACCTATCCCGAAGGATAATGTATAAGGGAGTTTTCCTATTTAAGTGACATTATTCGAAATAGGATTATTTATTTATCAGAGTCGTCAATTGGGATAGGTTTGGCTTTTCGTATCCCAAGTCATCGGTTTAAGTTGAACCCCAAATCGAGAAAATTTTCGACTTTCCAAATAAAATCTGCGAACCAGAAATTCTGACTAAGGAATTCTGTTAACCCGAGAGAAGGTGTTAGGCACCCCCGGATCTCGTGGTTCTAGCACGCTCGCTTAAACTATCATAGTTGGCCAAAAATTTGATTTTAAAAATTGTTCATTCTATAGTGTAATTTTAAAATTATTTACCCCTTTTAATTGATTTTTAAGGAATATTGAACGTCGTTTAAATCGTGCCTTTGGATCGCGTCACATGAAATTCACCCCGATCCGTAACACATTTATTCAACGTTTTGGGATTTGGATTTGGGTCACATGAAATGCACACCCGAGTTTAGGAAAGTAAATTTATTAAATAGCGTGCCTAAAGCAGCTAATGCGTTGTTAACTTTGCGGGAGTCCATGAAGATTCGCTAAATGGCACGTCCCGTGTTCTAAAGATTTTAAACGATATAATTAATGAGGTCCACGCAATTTTGTGAATTTTGTTTGACGCGACGCACTCAATTTATTTTAAAAGGACACCCTAAAGATAAACTAATGTTATCCATTAAGGATTGTCTCTAATAGACTTAATTAATTATAACTATGAATTCACTACTCTTGAAAGCATTCAAAGGATTCGCGCCTCAAGATCAAGTCCAAACTCAAATAAGAGGATCTTGATTATTGAAGACCCCTTAACTCAAATTTGCTACTTGACTTGAAAGACCCAATACTTGCACCACAACTTTAAATCCATAGCCTTAGTTAAGGCCTTCAGCACATGGGCTTCGAAACTAGCCCAAGAAGAAGAAAAATTCGGTTCAACCCAAAATTGGACTTCCATTAGATTTCAAAACACTAAATTTGTTTCAAAACTGGACTTAACCATTTTTATGAACAACTGAACCATTTATTCCAATCAAAAACATGCCAACATTTCAATTATCACGTCACGTACAGTTTTAATTTGTTCATATATGGATAACTAACATACACAATCTGGAATTTTTAACAACCAATTAATTTCAATTAATACACTTAAAAAACTAGACCCCGGAAACAACCACCGAAGCTCTCAATTTTTACATGCTCCTTTCTAAGCTATTATTTTAAAAGCAACTCATGAACCCCCATACTAACATGAAATACAATGTAAATATAAGTATTCTACTGTTTTGAATTAGGAATGTGCTCTTTTGGATTTCACCTTTTCGACATACACATGACGAACAAATTAGAGTAACCAACACATTTAAGCTACATGATATGCTTGATCTTACATTAGTATGAGTATACATGTTATTTCCAGTCTCGATTTCAAACCAACATCCTATTTAGTTCTCAAATTAACATGATAGGACAACTAGAATCACATATACTACAGCTAACATTATTAACCAGATACTCACATAATTCTGAAAACAATCCCAAACAGTCCAGTTATTACAAATGATACAATGTTTCAACTAGACTAGGCATTTAAACTACAGAGGAAAAATGGGACATTCGAAGGAGAAAACAAACTGCATTTCGTCATTCCTTCGAAAAAAACTCAGTATTACAGACGCTGATTCAGTTCTTCATACATCATTAGAGGCAAAAAAAAGTACCTGGAATTAGAACAAAACGCAGGAAATTAGAGGTCAGCTAGACAGCAACAAACAGCAGCAATAAGATCAATTTTAAAAACCCAGGAAATAGTATCAAGCGACCCATGAATTAATTGTAAATGAGCAGCACTAATAAATAACCAAAACCAAGCTCGAATGAATCCAATTAAACAAAAAATAACCATAGGAACCTCTGAGACCTTAACTACTGAAACACAAGGAAAATTTAAGCCATTTTTCTAACCTTAGACAAGCTGGAGATTCAATTCAGAACTTGGAACTCAAGATCACTCTCAGAAAATTCAATGAAATAGTAATTTTCTAAAGTTTTTGGTCGCCTCCAGTTTTTGCAGAGCTTTTCAGTGTTTTTAGTACTTCCAAAATCTGTTTTGAACCCCAAGTAACTATGCCTTTAGGTAAGTTACTAGGGCAAACTTCAGACCTAAATTTTTAGCGTTTAGTCCTTTTAATTTTCTATTTTTAGCTAGTTAGTCCCTTAATTCATAACTTGTTGGTCAAGTTAAACTACCAATTTCCTGATTTCAAATTGACACCCTCACCTAAAAGCTTCTTATTTCAGTTATGAGAGATTCTCTAAACTCAAATACCTAAAATACCCCTGACCACCCCTATTATTTATCCCGAAATTGCTGACTCGGGTTAGACCAAACTTGTGACCATGGTTAATTACCAAGCCTTGAGCTTTTGACCACCTTCTGATTTTAACCAAACCCCCTAAATATTAAGCTATCTAATTAAACTATACCTATTTTAAACAAAAAAAAATCAGAGCTAAAACTATTAACACCAATTATTAATCAATAGAAATTCAAGAAACGAAATGCATCAACATGCAGGCTCATATTATCAAGGAGAAATCTAAGAAAAAGAAATTAAAACTCAAATGAACTTTGTAAACTATAAACTAGGCATCGATTGATCAAACAAGGACATGGGTCTAAATCAATTCAAGAAAATTTGACAAGTATACTTGAACATGCTATTTTAACTGACCTAGTTCAGGAATCAAGCGTGATGAACAAACTTATTAGAAGGCTAGTGGTGGAGCCTCGGGTTGATTTCGACGATGAGGTTCCGGCCCTAGATCCAGCAGTTCCGGTAGGCCCAGCTCAGGTCCCAGAGGGGTTCATAGCCACCCTAGTTTTTCAGGACGTTTTGGTCAGATTGGTAGGCCTTATAGAGAGCGTCACTCGAGCAGGTTTGCTTTCAGTTTCACTAGACACCTCTCAGGCTGGGGAAGGATTTCAGACTCCTGCTACACGTACTCCGGAGCAGGTAGCTCCCCAAGCTCAGGTTCTAGTGGTTCAACCAGCTGTGGCAGTTCAGCCGGGTACTATGGCTCAAACCAGAGATGGAGCGGCTATGCCCGCAGATGCTTTATGGAGGCTGGTTTATTGATGGTTTGATTCAGCCGATTCATCTCCAAATGGCTATGGGATCCGGGATTGAGATCAGTTTTCAAGAGGCCGCCAATGTGGCCCACTGAGTTGAGATGTCCCTATCACAAGGAGGTGGTCATGGGTCGGATAAGTGGCCTCGTCGCTCAGGCACGTTCAGTGGTATACTGGTACCTCATATGTACGTAGAGATTCTTAAGGTAGAGGCCACCCTCCTAGGCCCTTTCAGTCAGCTCTACATGCCTTCATGGTACTTTAGGTGGTAGTGGTTCTCAGCCGCATTAGTCTGACCAGCAGCTCTCGATTGCACTATCAAACCCATCACTGCCCCATCGCTTCAGAGTTTTTAGGGAGGACATTCAGGTCGAAAGGGTCAGCAGCCTCAATAGTCGAGGGCTTGTTACGTTTGTGGTGACCCGAGCCACATTGTCAGATTTTGCCCCCGAGCCTCAAGCAATTTCCAGCAGCAGGATCCTTGTTCTATGATTCAGGCACCAGGTGTCCCACAGGCCGGCCAGCCAGCCAGAGGCGAGGGTAGAGGCCATAGAGGTGGAGGTAGAGATCATAGAGGTGGAGCTCGGACTGCCAGAAGTAGAGGCTAGCCAATAGCCGATGGTCCCAGAGATATGGTTCAGGGAGGAGGGGCCCAACCCCGGTGTTATGCTCTTCCAGCCAGACGAGAGGCTGAATCTTCAGATGCAGTTGTTACTGGTACTATTCTGGTCTATGATATGGATGCTTCAGTGCTATTTGACCCCGGGTCTACGTATTCGTATGTATCGTCCTATTTTGCACCATACTTGGTCATGCCTAATGATGCTTTGAATATTCCTGTTTATGTATCTGTAACGGTGGGTGATTTTATAGTGGCCGACTGAGTTCATCGTTCCTGCGTGATAGTGTTTGGGGGTCTTGAGACCCGTGTTGATTTATTGCTCTTATACATGGTGGATTTCGACGTCATATTAGGGATGGATTGGTTGTCCCTGTATCATGCTATCTTGGATTGCCACGCCAAGACCGTGACCTTGACTTCACCAGGATTTCCCTGTCTGGAGTGGAGAAGGACCCCAGGTTATGTCACCCGCAGTGTTATATCACATGTGAAGGCTCGGCGCATGGTCGAGAAAGGGTGTTTAGTTTATTTGGCGTATGTTCGCTACTCCAGCGCATAGGTCCCTTCTATTGATTCGGGAATTTCCTGAGGTTTTCCCTTCAGACCTGCTGGGTATGCCGCCCGACAGGGATATTGACTTTTGAATCGATCTGGATCCGGGCACTCAACCCATTTTTATTCCGGCGTATCGCATGGCCCCGCCAGAGTTGAAAGAGTTAAAAGGTTAGTTGAAGGATTTTCTTGATAATGGCTTCATTAGACCTAGCGTTTCACCTTGGGGCGCGCCAGTGTTATTTGTGAAGAAAAAGGATGGTTCGATGAGGATGTGCATTGATTACCGGCAATTCAACAAAGTTACGATAAAGAACAAGTATCCGCTGTTGATAATTGACGATTTTTTCGACCAACTTCAGGGTGCAAGGGTGTTTTCAAAGATAGACTTGAGATCTAGCTACCATCAGTTGAGGATTAGAGCATCTGATGTCCCTAAGACAGCTTTCTGCACTCGGTATGGGCATTATGAGTTCTTGGTCATGTCATTTTGGCTGATCAATGCCCCAGCAGCATTCATGGATTTGATGAACCGAGTGTTCAGGCCATATTTAGACATGTTCGTGATAGTCTTTATTGATGATAATTTGGTGTATTCCCGCAGCCAGAAGGAGCACGAGCAACACCTCAGAGTGGTTCTTCAGACTCTGAAGGATAGCCAGTTATATGCCAAGTTCTCGAAGTGTGAGTTCTGGTTAAGTTCGTCTTCATTTCTGGGTCACGATGTTTTGGCAGAAGGTATTCAGGTGCACCCAAAGAAGATTGATAGAGTCAAGAACGGGCCTCGGCCAGCTTCAGATACAGAGATTCGGAGTTTCTTGGGGTTAGCAGGCTATTACCGTCGGTTTGTGGAGGGTTTTTCATCTATTGCAGCCCCGATGACCATGTTGACCCAGAAGGGTGCTCAGCTTAGATGGTCAGACGAGTCTGAGGTGAGATTTCAGAAGCTCAAGACAGCTCTGACTACGGCACCGGTATTGGTTTTGCCTACAGGTTTAGGGCCTTATGTAGTCTATTGTGATACTTCCCGTATTGGGCTTGGTGTAGTGTTGATGCAGGATGGCAGAGTCATTGCCTATGCTTTGAGGTAGTTGAAGATCCACGAGAAGAATTATCCATTTCATAATTTAGAGCTGACAACCATTGTTCAAGCTTTGAAGATTTGGAGGCATTATCTATATGGTGTGACGTGTGAGGTGTACACTGATCACAAGAGTCTTCAGTATCTATTCAAGTAGAAGGGGTTGAATCTGAGGCAGAGAAGGTGGTTGGAGTTGTTGAAAGATTATGATGTTACTATCTTGTATCACCCGGGAAAGGCCAACGTAGTGGCTGATGCATTGAGTAGGAAGTCAGCCAGCATGGGTAGTCTTGCTTATATTCCAGTCAGCCAGATACCACTTGCTTTGGATGTTCGGTCCTTGGCCAATCGATTGATAATGTTGGATATTTATGAGCCTAGCTGAGTGTTAGCTTGCGCAGTCGCTCACTCTTCGCTTTTGTAAGAAAAGCCGCTAAAGGCTTTGCCGACCACGATTTCAGTTGCAAAAGACTAATGGCCGGTAAAAAATATAGCGGCTATTATTATTGCCGCTAAATCCATTTTATATTGCCGCTAAAGGTCTTATTTGTAGTAGTGACATTTGCAATGAGAATATAGTTACTTTCTTTGAGTCAGCAAATGCGTCCGGCATACTTTGCAATATATTGCAGATGAATTATCTTTTATGAACTTCAAGTTTATATTATCTTATTCGAGGATTTAGATGTACACATGATAATTCATTACACGTAATTTTTTCTCAACTGTTTATCTTGCCTCTCCCTCATGTTAGAAAAACTAACTTGCTTCATGAATTTTAAAAATCCGTCTTTATGCGCTATGGTGTTAATCCAAATATACACTGCATATCAATGATGATAAGATGAAATTATTTGGATTCCTGACCCCGAACCACTACTGAGGGGAGAAAATAACATACTTTCGTATATAACGTATATCAAACTGATATACAAAATTTTGTTCTCATAAACAAAAGTTTAGCTGTTAAGTGGAGTTACTCAATAAATTATCTTGCTAAACTAGTTGTGATGTAAACCAACTTATCAAGATGAACTATCTTGCATAAATAAGCTGAAAATTATGTTCCAAATCAAATTATTGAGCAAGTTACCTCACAAATACCATGTTGCAGGTTAATAATAATTGCATGTGTAATAATCTTATAGATGCATCTTATGTGGTATACATGACAGGTGAATGTGCTCATATTCACCTTTGATATTTCTAGCATTCATGGGATTCAATCCCAATTTTAGTTGGTCTATCAATTAATAAGAACAAGCAACATAAGAGAATTGGTAAAGAAATTTATAGTTCTTTAATATTTATCCATGTGAATTCTCTATTGTTTTTGCACATCATGCTTAAATTGATATAGCTAAAATGATTAAGCCAACTGAATAAATTATCAATATTGATGAGTTCAGGTTTACACTATGATATGTGCAATTATCAATAAACTCCAGGTTTATTATGATATGAATTTTTATAATAATAAACATTCACTTTAGTATGTTATTCTTTTATTTGTGTAGTACAAACTGGAGAATAAAGAGTGTGTTATGAAATAATATAAAAGACAAGAACAATAATGCAAGAACAAGAGCAATAGAGAGAAGAGTAGAGAGAGTTCTTCTTATTGATACTTAGAGAATGTTAGGAGTTGGTTTACAATGGTAGAAGACCCCTTTATTTATAGGGAGGGGGATGATTTAGCTACCAAGAATAGAACTCTAGAATCTCTCTAATTATAGACATTCACCTTAAATAGGAGATTTCATAACACTCCCCCTTGAATGTCTATTCAACAATGTGCCTCGTTAAAACCTTAAAACCAAAACCCAATGGAAAAAATTAAAGAAAGGAAAAAGAGTACACATGTTTGAATATGCGCCTATTGGTTGCCTCGTTAAAAACCTTGCAAGGAAAACCCAGTGGGACAAAACCTTGTAAGGAAAAAGAGTGCAACGCGCATTAACTCCCCTAATGAGTACATCAATTTATATCCTTGAGCATTTGCATTCCAATCTTGTGCATCATCTTCAAAACGATCTCTGATAGAGATTTGACAAATAAATCAACCATATTGACTTGAATAAATATTCCGCACCTTGAAATCATCATTCTTGATAGATATGAACATCTTCATATAATGTCGTGGAATAACTCTTCAATATCTCCATAGATGCATTCTCAATGCCATCATGCTTATAGTTATAGCAAGATACATATGTACACAAATTGCACTTAGAATGTGGTACTTCAGGACCACGAATTGCATATGCTTCAAGCAACTTAAATCTTTCAAGTTAAGTCATATAAGCCATATAATAGACTTTAGATGCATATCAAGTTTTCCATGTCATGCTAGACAAATAAGATATCGAAAACTGATTATACATACCTTTGACTTTATACTTTCAAGCATTTGAACTATAGGTTCAAAACTACATGTCTTTCATATGGAATCAATTCTTCTTGAATTGTATCTCTTCCATTTAGTTACTTTCTTTGAGTCAGCAAATGCGTATAGCATGCTTTGCAATATGTTGCAATTGAATTATCCTTTTATGAACTTCAGGTTCATATTATGATATTCGAGGATCTACACAAATGATAATTCATCTCATGTAACCTTTTCTCAAGTGTTTATCATGTCTCCTCCTCATGTTAGAAAAGCTAACTTGTTTCCTCAACTTTGGGAAATCATCTTTGTGCATTATCATGTCAATATACACAACACATTAATAATAAGATGAAATTATTTGGTTCCTGACCCTGAACCACTTGTGAGGGGAGAATATAATATACTCTCGTATACAACGTATATCAAACTGATATATATAACTTTGTTCTCATAAGAAACAGTTTAGCTATTAAGTGGAAGCACTCAATAATTATCTTGCTAAACCAACTTTGATATAAACCAACTTATCAAGATGAACTATCTTGAGTAGAAAATCTGGAAATTATGCTCGAAGTTAGATTACTGAGCAATTTACCTCGCAAGCACCGGCCAGGCTGCGGGTTAATAACAATTGCGCATGTAACCATATCATAGATGCATCATATGTGGTATAATGGCAGGTGAATGGGCCCATATTCACCTTTGATATTTCCAGAATTTATGGGCTTCAACCCGAACTCTTTAGTTGGTCAGTTCATTAATGAGAACAAGTGATACAAGAGAATTCGTAAAGAACTTTCTAGTTCTTTGATATTCACCTATGTGAATTTGCACATCATACATAAAATGAGATGGCTAACACGAATGCCAACTGAATAAATTATCAATATTGGTAAACTTCAAATTTACACCATGACATGTGCACTTATCAATAAACTTCAGGTTTATTATGACATGGGTTTTTATACCAATATATATCCACTTTATTGTGGCATTCTTTCTTTTGTGTAGTACAAACTGGAGAACAAAGCGGGTAGCTTTTCACATGCAAATTACCCCGCTACAAGTTGTAGTAATAGGAGATATCAAAGCCTTCCTTTATTTATAGTCTCAATATAATCAATCGCTTTCGCGTGTACTTTGGAAACTGAATAAGTTTCTTTGAGACTTACTACAGCACAATACTCAATTGTGTTTCTCCAACATAGTAATAATTGGCTCTTCTAGAGCTCTCAATTAATTTTGTACTACCACAGATTCATCAACATCCATGTGGTGAATATCTTTCTTAAAGAGAAAGTTATACCATTATGGTCATGTCAAACTTATATGCAAGATATGTTTCTTGCATTATCGTTGTCCTTTAATAGTCATATTTCCAAAATACTTTGGCGTACAATAGGTACGTGACCAACGATCATTCATGCCATATATCATCTCAAACCTCCTTCTAGGGGTGAGTGTGGTATATTTAATACCAATTACATGTTCATATTCTTCCAATAATGAATATGTATTCGTGAATCAGATGTTGTCACATTCACTTCGGGGATATGTGATTTTGTTATCCTTTTCAAATCTATAAATGCGTCAGGCATTTGATTTGCTATTCTTTGCAAATGGATAATCTTTTGTGCCTCTTTCACAAATAGAGGTATGTGGATCAAGATGAGATAATGATGCATTTTTCCACAAAATTTCCCGTTTGGTTTCACCAACTTCTCCCCCTAATTTTGGGAAAAGTGTCTCATCAAATTGACAGTCTGCAAATCGTGCAGTGTACAAATACCCTGTCAATGTTTCGAGGTAGCGAATAATGGAGGACGATTCAAACTCAACATATATTCCTAACCTTCTTTGCGGACCCATTTTGGTGCGGGATGGCGGTGCTATAGGCACATATACTGCGCATCCAAAGATTCTTAAATGGGATATATTAGGTTCATGACCCAAAACCAATTGCAACGGGGAATATTTGTGTCAATTCGTCAGTCAGAGACAAACTAGCATTGCTGCATGCAAAATGGCGTGTCCCCAAACCGAAGTGGGCAGCCGACGAACTAGCATTGCTGCATGCAAAATGGCGTGATCCCAAACCGAAGTGGGCAGCCGACAAACTAGTATTGCTGCATGCAAAATGGCGTGACCCCAAACCGAAGTGGGCAGCCGACGAACTAGCATTGCTGCATGCAAAATGGCGTGATCCCAAACCGAAGTGGGCAGCCGACGAACTAGTATTGCTGCATGCAAAATGGCGTGACTCCAGACCGAAGTGGGCAGCCGACAAACTAGTATTGCTGCATACAAAATGGCGTGAACCCAAACCGAAATGGGCAGCCTCGTTTTCATGAAGAATTCAAGATTATTCTCATCTATTGTCTCAATATGATATCCATTTTGAATGATATCTTTAAAACTCAACAAGTTCCTTTTAGACTTGGAGGAGAACATTGCATTCTCTAAGATAAACGTCGTGCCTTTGGGCAGAGTTACAGTTGCTCTTCCGGAGCCTTCAATCAATTTACTTCCCATGGTTTGGCATACAAAAGGAATAATGTGATTTTAACGCTAAGGACAAGGTATTAACATGTGTATATTACTGTACATGTAAAAACGAATACAAAATCATTGCATTCACAGTGCTCTAACTAGAGAATTATATATTTATTTGTAATAAGGTGCCATGCAAAAAAACAATTTACAATGCCATCTTGTATTTAGTTATTATCTAATTTTTACCTTACAGTCCAATTCGTCAATCAAATACAGAGTACATAGTTCCACGCAATGATTTTAGCAAATTGTAAATATTGTTATTTAAACACATATATGCAACAATAATGTGTTTAATCACGCACAGAACTACTTCAAATAAAATAATTATGTATCAGTAATGTATAGCTTTTAGACTAAAACACATGTAATATGTAGGATTCGTATGTAACTACTACGAATAAGTACAATAAAATCAAACAATTCCATCTTCTTTCATCACCGATCCATCACCGATTAGGTGGTCTATTTTCCCTTCGGGTTGCTCAAAGAAGTCTGCCACATCCAAGTGGGTGATATCAAAGTTGTCGTCAGAGACAAAATTTGTTTCAGGGCCTTTACTCTTTAGGGATGCTTGATAAAGCTCAACCAAATGTCTTGGTACACGGCAAATTTTCGCCCAGTGCCCTTTTCCACCGCAACGATAATATATAGTTTATGAACTATTTGCTTTTGGATTCTCATCGTATCGTGCTTGTGGCAGAGTGACCAACTTCAGGTTGTCATATCTCTTCTTTAAGCCATTCCACAAGATGGGTGGATCTTTGACTGTGATATATTCAATTTTCAAACCTTCATCAAGGTGATGGCGCAAGAAAATCAAGGCCTTAGCATAGTTTCAAACCTTCGTCAAGGTGATGGCGCAAGAAAATCAAGGCCTTAGCATAGGTTAGGGTGGATGCATTATTTCTGTCTTTAATGGCGTCTCCAGGACCCATTGCATTCAAGTGGATTTCAGCATCCAAACCCATGTCATATAGTTCTTGCCCGAAATTTCAAGGGCAACGAACTTTCTTTTCATAATGTCAGACATAAAACAAAATTACATCAAGAGCGTGTTCATACTTACGGGCTCTATTACAATTATCACATTCACTTCAGGGAATGGATCATAATCATGTGCTTTACACAATCTCATGTCAAATATTACTTTCATAAAGTGAAAGATTATTTTGAGAATCTTTATTATTCTCATTATCACAATAATGACGATTATAATTTTGTCTATTGCCACGTCCACATCCATTGATACCTTTACGGTAATAATTTTGTCTTCTTTCAGACTTATCACATACTGCTACCACATTCTCTAAAGGGAATGGAGCAAATTCAATTGGACAGAATTCTTTGCCACGTCCACATTCATTGATACCTTCATGGTAATAATTTTGTCTTCTTTCAGACTTATCATATTCTGCTTTCACATTCTCTAAAGGGAATGGAGCAAATTCAATGGGACGGATTTTCAATTCTTTGCCCACAATCATACATGAATTTAATCATGGCAGGACATAGAGATTTTACCACTTCATGTGGTTACAATTCTTACAAACTCCATTAGAGTTATAATCAAACTTTATTGTCTATGTTTGTATATAAAATCAAATTATAGAATTCCAAGAATTTGAAAGAGAAAAGTAAATTACTTACCTTTAAGGTATACCAATAAATGTTGTGATATCAAATATACCTCTTGAGTTTCCATCCCGTTGCATTACTTTATGATGATACCATCTCTTCTATTTTCCGTATAGAAAATCTCATATGGAGCAGTAGCAATCGTTATTACACTTTTTTGCTTGAAAATTCATCTAGCTTGAAAAATCAAGAAACTCAAAATCTCTTTCTCTCTCTGTCTGATTTTCTGATTCTTCTTTCTGTGTGGTTTCAGTTATGATATATCAGAGTATATATGAAGGTGGCAGCTGGTTGGTTGTTGTCTCTTTATGGCTACATTTGTAATACTAAAACTTGCATGATATGCAAGTGGCACCACCCCACATGAACTGCTCTTTTTTTTTTTTTTTTTTTTTTTTTGCAAATTTTATAGGGTTGGAACACTGATCTTGTCTGACTCGATTGAAAAATGATATAGGTTCCTAATTCAAAGGGATTGAACAGAACTATGTTAGAGGGTGGTGTTTGGATTCTCGCGAATTTTGTTGAAGGCGTGCGGTGGTTGAAGATTTTAAATCAAATTCAATTGGTTAGAGACTCGTGCTGATAACGTGTTATGAAATAATATAAAAGACAAGAACAATAATGCAAGAACAAGAGCAATAGAGAGAAGAGTAGAGAGAGTTCTTCTTATTGATACTTAGAGAATGTTAGGAGTTGGTTTACAATGGTAGAAGACCCCTTTATTTATAGGGAGGGGGATGATTTAGCTACCAAGAATAGAACTCTAGAATCTCTCTAATTATAGACATTCACCTTAAATAGGAGATTTCATAACAGAGTGTAACTTTTTACATACATATTATCCCACTACAAGTTGTAATAATAGAAGGTATTAAATCTTTCCTTCATTTATAGTCTCAATATAATCAACCGCTTTCGCGCGTACTTTAGAAATTGAATAAGTTTCTTTGAGACTTACTACAATATAATACCTTATTGACAATCAATTATATTTCTCCAAAATAGTATAGTTGGCTATTGCAGAGTTCTCAATTACTCTGGTACTACCACATATTCATCAACTTCCATATGGTGAATAACTCTTTTAAAGAGAAAGTTATATCATTATGGTTATGGTCAAAATTATATGCAACATATGTTTCTTGCATTATTGTTGTCCTTTAATAATTATATTGCCAAAATATTTTGGCGTACAATAGGTACGTGACCAATGACCATTCATGCCATAATAATGATATTATTTTCTTATATCATCTCAAACCTTCTTCTAGAGGTGAGTGTGGTATATTCACTACCACTAGCATATTCATATTCTTTCAAGAATGAATATGTATTCATAAATCACATGTTGTCACATTTAAATCATGAATGAACCATAATCATCTATATGTACTTTACAAAATTTCATGCCAAATCATTGACAAATATTACTTTCATAGGAATCTTTATTATTCTCACAATCACAATGATGACGACTATTGTCTATTGCCACGTCCACATCCACTGATACCTTCACGGTAATATTTTTATCTTCTTTCATACTTATCGCATATTACTATTACATTCTCTTAAGGGAATGAGAATGAAGCAAATTCAATGGGACGAGTTTTTAATTCTTGTGCTCACGATCATACATGACTTTGATCATGGTAAGATGTAAAAATTTTACCACTTCGAGTGGTTATAATTTCTTACTAACTCCATTAGAGTTATAATCAAAATTTATTGTCTTTTCTTGTATTTAAAATCAAATTATAGAATAAAAAAGAAAAATACGGTGAAATACATATCTTAAATTTAGAGTTTAATCATGAAGAAAGTTCATGCAACAATTGACAATCATAATCATTATGCCCAATCACAAAGCTTTTACCCAATTGGTTAGAGTCTCGTGCTGATAATGTGTTATAAAACAATAAAAGTAGAAGAACAATATTGCAGAGAAAGAGAGAAAAAAAATTCTTATTGAATTCTGGGATGAATTGTAATGGAATAGAACCTTTTATTTATAAGGAATGAATAACTTAACTACCAAGTAATAATCCCTATAATTTTTTTAAATATAAACATTCACCATAAGTAAAATTCTATTTAAAACAATGCGTTCAACTTTTTGTATGACCGTATTCTCATTTGAAACCATTCCATTAACATTATTATATTATTTGATAATGTTCATAAGTAGTTATTCACATTTTAAATTTTAGTATGAATCACCATCTGACATTTAATAATTACGGAGGCCAAAATCAATATCGATCGACCTATCATAACGTTAGAATAAACAACCAGACTTATATGTATAAAGACAAAGGGAGCTCCATATTTAGCCTATTATTGTTTAAGGGGCCGTTACCATTTATTTTAAAAAACTTTTTCCAATTTCTTATTTTTTTCTGGCCATAAAATTTCAAATTTAATTCGAAGAAGAATTTTCGAAATTTGAAAAAACTTCAAAAAGGCAACGTTTTACAATTTTTGCTCCAAATTACGTACAAAATTCAAAAGTAATTTCAATTTGTATTCATATCTAATCATAACTTTAATTTTTAAATATTATTTTTATCTTAAAAATTTATTTTTATCCAAAAATTTCACAATTCTTATGTCCAAATGCACGCTAATTCTATCGTCTCTACATTTCATTTTAATTAATTCTTTATCGTTATCAGTGTCCTTTTGATGGATAATACTTTAATATATTTTCAAACAAGTCAAATAAATATTCAATTAAAGTGTAATATAATAAAATAATACTAGCGATCTCTCTCTTGAAAATTAAAATACTTTTTCATTTGAACTGCAGAAGCCCGGGGGCCCTCAGTTGAATACCTGACAAACGAACAAACCGTTAGGGTTAATATCGCAATTAAATTGAACTACAGGGGTTAAAAGTTAACACATGTCAAAGTTCTCATACTCGCTTGACAGTTTTGAGCCGCCCGAAACAGAGCTCAAACTCCAATGAGAATTGCCTTTTCTGCCCAAAGACAAACAAATTATCCTATTTGCCCCCCAAAATGACAATCCAATCCCCATCTCGTTTTAAATTTCAAAAATTCACACTACAGACGCATATTTTCTGAATTTTCTGAGTCTCACCAAATGATAATTTGGAACTTTTTGTTGAAAATTACTTCTCACTGCTCTACATGATTTTAGAATGATTTAATAGATACTCTCCACTTTTAAAATTCAATGTCCTTCTAATTAATGCAATATAAATTGGTTGATCAGTTACCAACTGAAACCAAGTTTTAAGCATTTCTTTAAAAAATTGAAATTCTTTTTTTCAAACTTTTGTTTGCAAAGTTTTGAAAAAAAAGAAGAAGAGGAACTCTTTTCTCAAACTTTGAATTTCTTTTTCCAATTTTGCAAAATTGAAAATTACAAATACTTTTATTAGGTATTAAAAGGAAAATGTTACCCCTTGGTGTATGCTATTTGCTGAGGATATAGTCTTGATAGACGAGACGACGGTCGGTGTTATTGAGAGGTTAGAGGTATGGAGACAGACTCTCGAGTCTAAGGGTTTCAAAATAAGCAGATCTAAGACAAAATATCTGGAGTGCAAGTTTAGCGCCGAGCCGAGCATAGTAGGCAGGAACGTGTTGATTGGATCTCAGGTCATCGCCAAGAGGGATAGTGTCAGATATCTTGGGTCGGTGATTCAGGGGGATGGAGAGATTGACGGGGACGTCACTCATTGCATAGGAGCGGGATGGTCAAAGTGGAGACTTGCATCAGGAGTCCTGTGTGACAAGAAAGTTTCACAGAAACTCAAGGGGAAATTTTATAGAGCTGTGGTTAGACCTGCAATGTTGTATGGGGCAGAGTGCTGGCCAGTGAAGAACTCTCATGTTCAGAGAATGAAGGTTGCGGAGATGAGGATGCTCAGGCGGATGTGCGGGTTCACCAGGTTAGATAAGATTAAGAATGAAGTTATTCGAGAGAAGGTGGGGGTAACCCCAGTGGATGAGAAGATGCGATAAGCGAGATTGAGGTGGTTGGGGCATGTGCAGAGGAGAAGTCCTGATGCCCCGGTGAGGAGCTGTGAACTGCTGGCGATGGTCGGCGTTCGGCGAGGCAGAGGGAGGCCTAAGAGGTATTGGGGAGAGGTGATTAGGCATGACATGGCTAGAATGCATGTTTCCGAGGACATGGCCCTTGATAGGAAAGTCTGGAGGTCTAATATCAGGGTTGTAGGATATGAGCCCCTAGAGTTTTTCGTACTACGCACCCGGGGTTGGGTGAGACTTGACAGGGCTGTCCATAGATGTTTTGTGTTTTGGATTGTGTCTCCCTTATGGTAGTTACTGTATGATATTATTGCATGCTATTTTGTTTATGGTTCTTATGTTTAGATAATTATTTACGCTATTTCTGCTGGACTTACTAATGCTCTTTTGTTTTTGTTTGTGTTTTTGTTTTTCCTCTCCTTCCCTGAGCCGAGGGTCGATTGGAAACAACCTATCTGCTCTTTCGGATAGTGATAAGACTCGTCTACATATTACCCTCCCCAGACCCTACTTTGTGGGATATTACTGGATAGTTGTCGTTATTGTTGTTATATAAAAACAAGCCCCCACTCACCTCCCAAAAACAAGAAAAAGAGAAAATATTGGTGATAACTGAATCAAAGCATCGGAAAAGCCTGTGAAGAGAAACAAATTCAAAATGGGAATGAGTGACGAATTAACAATTCTTTTTTAGGAAATTTTTGATTGGGATGTTTGATTTTAGATTCGGTATATTTATACTGAATCGTCATTCGAGAGACTAAAAAACATAAGACGCTAGGAACAATTTTACCAATGTTGGTACCAATTCATGCTTAGATGGGATTCCCACTTAGACTTTTTGATATTATCAATTCCTATTTACGATAATACCTTATAAATAAATGAATTTGTTGTTTTCCTCTATGTTATAAACAATTCCTTATGCATATAAACAAGTATGTGGCATGAAAATTTGAATTGTATAAATTGAATGTGATTGTTTCACAAGTGATTAAACAATTACGATGAAAAGGAAATAAACTTACAATTCAAATTACATCCAAATATTCAGTGTAATCTCATAAGTAAATTTTGAAAAAGCATAATTATAATTAGGAGTGACAAAATGGTTCAAAGAAAATAGGTAACCACTCATATTATCCACAAAAAAATAGGTTGAATAATGAATTTTTTAAAAACGAGTCAAATATGGATAAGAAACTTATTATCCGGTTAGAAAATGAATAACCAATGGACTTTACATTTGTAAAGTCTCAAATTGGGAGTTTCTTAAGTTAGAGAGATTAAGAATTTCTTCGAAAAGTAATCATATACAAGAAGCCATGAATAATATGAGTAATTTATATTATCCATCGATTAACCCTTTATCCGTGTTAAATATGGATCATGTCAAATAATTGATCCGTTTTCAATCTGAATCATATTCATCCCCCGCCTGGTTGACACTCCTAATCATAACATTGTCGAAAAGATACCACAGTAAATAAACCACGAATATTCACTCTCCTGCAATCCAAACTAAAATAGAAAATATATCAACAAAATGAAACGAGATTGAGATAATAAGTTGACAAAAGGGATATAAGGGCATAATAGTCAAAGAAGGAAAAGATTTATAACGTTAAATCTCACCCAATCGGATCGCCCATACCCGTCTTTTAAAAAATTTCGGATCTTTGTGAACACAATCAGTTGCCTCGCCGCTACTAACCAGTCTCACTACTTACTGCTAAATAGTACTCTTTTTTCTGTCTTTTCCCTATCCCAAATCTCCATGAAAAATCGTTACGTCCCTTATATTCTTCCAATTCTTCTCGTTTTTCTATACACTGACTAGGGCTTTTCCAGTGTACCATTATTTTCAAATCTCGCAGCTCGAGATCACCGTTTCTGTGTGAGAAATCACGTTGAGTGTGTGTGTTTGAAATGGAGGAAGAGATGATGGAGGATATGGTTGAGTATACGTTTACGGTAGTGGAGATTGACCTCGATTACGAGTATGATGCGCCTCGTTACTTTGATTTTAGCCGTGACGAGTCTCTGCCTGAGACTCGTCAAGCTGAGAGCTGGTTTGAATCTGCCGGAAGCTATCCTCCTTCTCGTAACTCACGTTTTTTCTGCTTTTTCTTATACTCAATGTTTATTTTGTTTTCTTTTGTGCTGAACTTTGGTGTTTATTGGATTTTTCAGCACTTATATTTTGTTTTCCTGCTCATTTCTAGCTATTTCTTACAGGTCACTGTAGGATCAACTCTACTATATATTTCTCAAGTTATATATTTTATATTTTTAGCTTTTCCTGTTCATCTATTTTTATAAATATTTTATTTAAAAATAAAAATATTTATTTTTAGCATGGGTACTACCTTTGTGGTCCTACATATTGTGGAAGTGTAAATGTATTCTAAATATCATCTGAGAAATAAAATTAGATTTCAACTAAAGTTAGAAGAAATATCATCGATTTTCAGATTGTAGTTGCATTCTCATTGATTTAACATCTGGTTTGCCAAACTGAAAGTTAGTATCGTCCAAGTAATCTGTCAATATGGGAACTTGTTTTCAGTATTTTTTCTAATAAAAGAGCTGGAATCTCCTCTATGCTATTATCCTTGATGTATTGAGCATTATATGACACTTCTGGTTTACTTTTTTTGGCTTTTTTTTTGGGTGAAGGATCTGCTTAACGTTACTTTAGGTTAAACCTCATTCTAGTAAAATTAAATTTGGAATTGTGACACTATGACTGATACTTGTTCTGTGCTGTTTAAGCTTTTGTCACTAGGTTAATTCTGAAGGAAGACGATTTGCTGGAAAACATTAATGTTTCTCCGAAAACCAAAGTTGATGGGAACATGAGTTTATCAGATAGTGATTCTGATATTGAGGTCGAGCAAGGGGTTCCTGGTGCAATAAAAGGTGCTTATTTTACTTGAATTTATGGTGTACTGTTATACCAGAAAATTTTAATGTATGTTCCTTCTTCCGCATCGAGCATTTGCTTTTAGAAGTTAATAATCATTTTGAATCATTCACATTTTTGCATGTGGTGATTAAAACTTTGTTGAGATGCAAGCTATGTCGTTACACTGGCTTCATCTGAAAGTACACACTGCAATAGGGTAAAAACAGATTCTTTGTATATATACAAATTTTTGAATCCCCTTGAAGAAAAGAAGCTTTTAGTGTAGTGGCAAAAGTGGTTTGAAAATTCTAAATGTGGCATCTTGACATTCTTTTTATCCCCTTGCTAGAATTCATGGCTCTGCCACCAATACTGATCGAGACTCTTCAAAGTCTTTGTTATAACAGAAGCTTAAGCTTACAAGATTCTAAGGGAATATATGACTGTTCCTTCATTTGGTACTGATGAGCTGATTCTAGAATATCTAAAACAAAAAGTTGTATTATTACACCAAATCCTTATTTTGTCCTTTATTGTATTGTCCTAAGTTTTGCAATAAAAAAAAGTTTTCATAGTTTATCACTTTCGGTCCCTCTGTTCTATGTAGCTTTTTTTTTCCCTCTCAAAAGACCAAGTGATTTTGCTAGTTGTTTACTTAGCAGTCTTACTCTGGTAATTCTCTACAACCTTCTTGAACTGATGTTGATAATACTTGCTCTTGTTGATAATACTTGCTCTTGTTTGCTCCTTTGACCGTTGGTATGACCCACTTGGCTTTTTGGGTCTTACAAAGGATTAGTCTCTCTAAAAATGGTAAAAACTGCATAAAGTAAGATTCTAAACACTCATTTTCTTGTGCTAATAAGATCCAAAAAACATGGATATACCTGATGCTGAACTTAATTGGTGTTCACATACTTTTGCCTTTGTCACCAGTTCTATTTACTGATTCAAAACTAACCCCGAAGCAACTTGTTGCTGTAAATCCCTCAAACTTTGAAGACATGATTCATTCGCATCCACGTGCATGTAAAGAGGGCCACTCTTTGGTCCTACCTTTAACTGCTTCTAAACGAATACTGCTGTTTTTATTTTTGTGCCTGCATGCACCACAAAAGAGGTTTTATACTGATATGCTCAAGTTTTCTGTCTGTTTTGGTATTACAGAAGGCGAGGGGATACTAGCAGGACGTTCTGCTAACCTAGAAATTAGCAATGCCGAGAAACTTTTAAATCAACTACGGCGGCTGCCTTCAGGTGCGTTTAGTTTCTAATTTGACAATAGTAAATGTTTACTTTTAATATTTACTTTAAGAAATATCTCCCAAATGATTAATATTCTACTCTTAAACTTAAGAATTTGTTCTTGTGTTTTCATAACTCAAGTTGGTCGCTTACATGATATGTATATGTATGTGAATGAGTATTGCCGATGGTACAGCAGTATTGCCGTGCAACCATGTTGCACTCGGTTTCGTGGTGTCTTTTTACTTTGAAAGGTTCATATTTTTGTGCCATTGGTTTGCAGGGTTGACATTCTACAATCACATGCCTAAAGATACCGCAAAAGGTCAAACCAGGTGTGCGGGGAAGCCATCTTGTCCCAGGACCTCAACTCTCATGAAACCAACCGCAAGTCACTTAGCCAAACAAAACCCACTTCGGCCAGTTGGTGAATCGAGGTTGAAGTTCCTGATTTTTTGAATGCTCTGTTTAAATGCAAAACAAAAATCTTTTGTAGTGCTTTTTTAGTGATCTTTTATAAAGTTTTTGAAGAGTTAGAATGTGCAAATCTTCAAAGAGTGAGATATCTTCTAAATGTGTTGTTTATGTTATTTTTGTATTCCACCTTTTGGTGAATGCTGAGCAAACTCTTGCCACTTTGCATGTAATTGGTTGTGAATAAACCTTGTTTGGTCATACAGAGGACCTCATTACTGACCCTGCTAAATGCTTTACTGGTTTGTGGTCTCTTTGAAACACCTCTTTCTCCGGTATGCTAGGTTAACCACATTTTTGGTTGAAAAAAATGGAACAAATTCTGCTGTGATTGAGACTCAAGCTGCCAAGAGACAAAAACTTGAGAGAGGTCATCTACAGAAGGTATCTTTCATATTTTGCCCTTTGGATTTTACTTCTCTGCATTGTGCCATATTAATGATGAGTCTCAATAACTATTAGTTTGCTGCTTCCACCTTAGCGCTACTTTTTCTGTTACTGGGATCAACTTGATGAATTTTGGAGTTGTATTTTCTGCTGATTAATTGAATAAAATTTAGAGGTTGCAAATTTACGTCGGAAGTGTATTACATGTTGGAATTTTGACACCTCTACATATTGGAGTAGATTACAAATAGTGATAGACAGAGTTAGTTTGTTCTCTCTGGAAGGAAAACACGACCCTTATCCAAAAAAATAAATTCGAAACAGTTCTTGGTCTTCTCATCTAGTCAGTTGGCCAAGTTATATTCCAGCTGTGCAATCTCGTCAGAGAACACTAACGCATCCTCTCTCTTTCTGGTGTTCAAGTCTATTTCCTTGTCTGTGGACCTTTGGCATCTCTCTCATGTTAGATTGCTCATTTTTGACGAAAAATATCTGTTTCTACTTTACAGCTTGGCGAAGCAAAGCCTGTGTTTAATTTGGTTCACAAGGCACCTAAGCGAGTAAGTGTTTTCTCTCTGTTCTGTTTTCTATTTGCTCATAAAATAAGTTAAGTTTTGATTCATGTGCAATTAAACACTAGTGGCTTTCTATTTTCATTCTTTTGGTCGTCTCTGTCATTTATATTTTCCCTTTACCTTTGATATCTTTTCTTGAGTTGGCAATGCCTTCCCTTAAGCCCTTATGTGAAAATGGAGGGAATTTTGCTTCAGCTGTTTCATTTGATCGTATCTGTGTTTATATTTTCCCTATAGCTATGAAGTTATTATTCATTGTAGTAGTTCAAATTGTGAGCTCCCATATTTTTCACTTAAATGATGCTACTAGTTATATATACCTTAGTTTTCAAACATTAGCCAGACCCACTTTGAGTGGCTGAAGCATGTCTTTAGTACAAAGTTTTGGGGAATCCCTAGTCTATAGCCCTGGGTTTATAGACCTTTAGAGAACTTTTGGTGATGACTGGATATGACCTTTAAAGAACTTTTGGTGATGACTGGATATACTCTTTGTATTGGAGTTCAGACACACATTTTGAACAATCTTGCAGGATGGAAAAGTTGATGGCAACAACACATTGGCTAAGCCCAGAATAACTATTCCCAGAGAGCCTGAGCTTCAAACAACTCATAGAGCACAAAGAGCAAGGTCGATTTCATTAACTGGTTTCAGTTATCTTTATACTGTCTTTGAGGACCATTGTCAACATGTTAACATGTCATTTCAATTTCAGGCCAAAAGGTAGTGAACAAGCAGAAAATTTGGCGCTGACAGCTATCCGTAGATTCAAAGCTCTTCCACTGAATAAAAAAGTTAGTAAGCATACTTTCTTAGAGGCCATTGCCTCATCTGCATGTTATTGACAACTGTCTATCTCACAGATCTTGGAAGGTCCTTCTATGCCTCCAAAAAGAAGCAATCCACGACTTCCGCAGTTTCAAGTAAGGAATCAGACTGGTTTCTTTGCTTGTTCTCCGTTTCGTAAATTACCAGCTCCATTCATATTATACTGTCTAGTCTATGACTATGGGAATTAGTCACTTGTATTCCATGAGTTTTCACTTATTGTAGTGCTTGTAAGAATAGTTATGCTATTAGGTATTTTAAAATTCTGTCTTGACACATTGGTTTTCAGGAATTTCACCTGAAGACGTCAGAGAGAGCTGTGCAACATCGTTCAGCCATTTCAACTTCTGCAGCCAATTCTTCTTCTAGTAACAAGGTTACATATCAGTTCTTATCACGTATTGTGCTTATGCATACACACTCTACTCTCTAATTTAGCTTAAAGGGCTGAACCAGCAAAATTGGAAACTGACTAGTGGCAACAATCATCACAGATTTGGGAACTTGTAGTGTTTCCCTCTTTGTTGGTGGCTTCTTACAATTGTGGTTTTGCTAGCCTGGAATATTACATAAAATGTAGTTCTGATGAAGCCGAAGGTTCTGTTTGCAGGTGTTGCAGAAACCCAGTAATAATTCAACCGTGGAATGTGGAAATAAAGAATTCAGAAGGTAAATCTTGATATAATTGTGGATTTGTATCTCTCATATATTTGTATGTATATGTTGAATAGCCGCCTATGTTGTTATTGCAATTCTCTCTACGTTGTCGTTGTTACATTTTTTTTTTCAGTTAAAATATTGATCGTCTATGACTGTAAGTGTAAATTATTTTAATGGTGTGGGAGACTAAATGGGAACTTTTGTTTATCAGAATTAATCATGTAGAGGCTCCAAAGCTGGAGGAATCTACGTCAACCTACAACTTCAAAGCTCTTCCCCTTAATAGAAAGGTATGTTAAGAAAATTCGGGAAGATTTTATTATAAGGAGTTATCTAAACTGAACAACTATTTGTTTTATGTAGATCCTATCAAGTAAAGGAGATATTGGAGTGTTCCGAAACACCAAGAGAGAAACCACAGTGCCAATGGTTATACCAGACATGTCTAGACTTTTCAGTTGTTATTGTTTTCTCTGAAATTCCAATAATGACACCTGAATTGCTTTGCGCCTCTGCCACAGGAGTTCAATTTTCATACTGAAAAGAGAATTCATCATAATCCGCCAATTGATCTATTTAATAAGGTTGAATATTTTACATCTTTACTTTAATTGTTTAACAAGATTGAGTTACATCTTTCCATGGTTTGATGTGGTTTTTTTGGGACACAATATTGCAGCTTTTACTGTACAATTTTCTATTCTTGTGTCGTAGATCATCAAATTGTGATCAATCTTTCTTGGTTTTTATCAGCTATCTCTTACATCTGAGCCCCAACCTGCTGGAGTGCGGTTGAAAGCACAAAGACTATCCTTCTTTCCGTCAAAGGTTCCACATATTTCTCCGTTTTCTTTTCCTGATCTCAAATAATTTGCAGTGTATGGAACTATGGATTTTTTATTTTGTACATCTTTTTGGTACAAGGGCTCTAAAGAAAATAGATGGGCTTATTTCCAACAAAACGATGAGGTAAACTCTATTTATTTCCTGGTTGCTAGCATTTTCCGCCTACATTCATGTTTCTAATCGGCTTTTCAAGCAGCAATATTTTCAGCATTATGTTTACAATTGACTTTAATCAACTTAACATTCTTTTTTTAAGATGGTACACACGGAGAAGGGTAAACTAGCTGATCTTAAAAGCAAAGCAAATTCAGTTTGGTAGTGATGTGGGAATGACTAAAGTTTGACAAGTCTCTAGCATCATCAACAGGTATACAGTTTTGCTTTCTTCTTTTTTTCTTGATAATCAAGAAATACAGAGGGCCAGTGCGAGCACACAAGTTTGGAAGTCCGTGGAACTCGATGGGCTTGCCCTCTACCCTTATCCACTTAAATAGTAAACTTTTATTTGCAGCAGGGTTCGAACCCATGACATGCTCAACCTAAGCCCCGGGACAGTTTTGCTTTTATCTTCTGACATGTTCCAACTTATCCTGTTAACATATATGTCAGTTCTTGTAGGAGTTTTGACATTCGTTAGAGGCATAATTGAGCACATTTCTTATTGTTGATGAACCCTCTTTGCTCGATTCAAAAAGCAGATGTCTCTTTGTTCGATTCAAAAAGCAGACTGAGACGATGTAGCGATGCAGTACATATAACATCTGTGTGAAATTGTCAAGGGTGTTCAAATATACACCCCAGCTTTATTATTATGTAAAAATCAATCTTTATACATGTAAAATGTCAAATACAAACGATGATGTTAATCACCATGTCATCATGTGAATAAAATGAGTAAGTGTTGTTTAGTGGGAGCTGTTCAGCTTTATTTATCAATTTTCTTTGGTTTTGCCATGTTATTTTCCAAGAGAAGAAAATAGATCTAGTAGTAGCTTCTGAAGACATTCTGGAGTAATTTGTATGAGCTCTGAAGATTTTGATATTTATAAGCAGTGACGTGGTTAGTTTGTTTTCTGGTGGCATACTACAATCAGGCTGGAAGATATTGAGTGATTAACTATATTATGTATCAAATGCTAAAGAAATTAGATAATTACAAATTTAATAGATTGCACACTTTTGGCTACTGATATTGAATCATTCAGACAGATGGGACTATATTTTGATTAAAATGACTATATGATGGTAGGAAAGACTACTAGACCCTATTAGTCTGGTCAATGTAGCAGGAATGTCTGCGTGCCTCCTGCTTGTTGTGCTGCCAAATACCATATTCTACAATTATGCAGCAATATTGATTTGCTATCATTTCTCCTCATCAGAGACAGATTCTTTGTCTCCTGAATGATGTCTCCTTATTGATGTGACAAATGAAAGAGGGGACTGTTTTGTTCAACGCTTCATCAAAGGCTTCTTATCCTTGTTATATCTCTTCTTTGTTATGGCTATGGCAAGATCATTTGGGAACAAGGTCTGCCAAACAAAAGCATGTAGAAGAGTGGAGACAAATAATATGCAGGCCATTGTTGTTGACATGAACGAAAGGGCCAAAGCCAGAGCCTTGGTTATGAAAGACATGTTTTCAAACTTTTGTGCAGTTCTCTTATATTTCAAGGATAAGAAAGTGACCTGAATCCTCTGAAGAAGTTGGGACGTACAACCATGGATAAGTAGAGAAATAATGAAATGAAGTAGCATGTCCTTGCCAAGCCATCAAATTCATCATATATAGCACCCCAAGCAATGCTGACTGCAGCTGGAGTTGCAATGAACATGGAATAAACAGGGTGCAGTTCCTTAGGCAACGCTTCGCTCGTTGGCAACCTTTGATATAATGTGACAAACACCACAACATAATGTGCAAATCCAATAGCCCACAAGAACTTGCCAGGCTCTTTCCATCCGACTTTGGCAGCCAAAATGGCTCCCACAAAATTTCCAATTACAGACAAACGAGAAGATGGGTCGGCTACTTTACTAAGACGCCTTTTCCCTCCCGAAAGCCATTGGCCATAGATTTTGAGATTGAGGAAGAAGATAGAGGCTATGAATACACACCAGATGGCAGGGTGAAGAGTGTCTCGTGCTATTTTATGTGGTGTACCTATGGCTAAAAACATGCAGACAATCCATGGAGCAAAAAAGAAGTTGACCCTCACTGGGTGAGAGTATTCTCTCCTTATAGCTTCAAAGTAAAGCGCAGATTTGAACATGTAGGTTGTGAAAACTGCAACTAGAATTCCCACACCTAACAGCCAAATGACAAAATTAATGAAAAGTGGAACATGGAGGAATTTGGTGGCAGGACTTAGAGCAAGAGAACGCCAGAGGATGGCTTGACTGCTAAGACCTAGACAGATACCAAAGCAACCAATAGGGAACCTGAGTAGGAAAGGCCATTTTTCATCTTTTGGAAGAAGAATATCCTCAGAATCCTGCAGAAATTATCATAATGAACAACAATTGAGTTAACATCTATGCACTGACAGTACAAAATAATACACACTATCAGTTCATCTGAAAGATATCTACAAGTAACCATCTATGAAATGTAGGATTCGTAACCTGAAAAATGATGTCATGATACCTGCTATAACAAGTTAAAATACATTGAAAGTGTAAAATTCTTTACGTTGCTAGTGTAAAAAGAAGGCACCCGCATTCAAGCATTAGTGGTTGCTTGTATGGCTCGAATCCGTAGCCTATTGGTCACACAGACAACTTTACCGTTGCTCTAAAGCTTCCCTTCCTTCAGTGTATACAACAACAACAACTATCCAGTATAGTCCCACAAAGTGGGGTCTGGGGAGGGTAATATGTAGACGAGCCTTACCCCTACCCGAAAGGGCAGAGAGGCTGCTTCCAATCGACCCTCGGCTCAGTGAAGGAAAGGAAAAATAAAAACAAAAAAGCATTAGTAACTTCAGTAGAAATAGCGTAAATAATTATCTAAACATAAGAACCATAAATAAAATAGCATGCAATAATACCATAAATAACTACCATAAGGGAGACACAATCCAAAACACAAATCATCTATGGATAGCCCTGCCAAGCTTCACCCAACCCCGGGTGAGGAGTACGAAAAACTCTAGGGCCCTATCCTACAACCCAGATACTAGACCTCCAGACTTTCCTATAAAGGGTCATGTCCTCGGAAACCCGCATTCTAGCCATGTCATGCCTAATTACCTCTCCCCCATACCTCTTAGGCCTCCCTCTGCCTCGCCTAACGCCGACAATCGCCAGCCGCTCACAACTCCTCACCGGGGCATCAGGACTTCTCCTCCGCACATGCCCGAACCACCTCAGCCTCGCTTCTCACATCTTCTCATCCACCGGGCCCCCCACCTTCTCTCGAATAACTTCGTTCTTAATCTTATCTAACCTGGTGAGCCCGCACATCCACCTGAGCATCCTCATCTCCGCAACCTTCATTCTCTGAACATGAGAATTCTTCACTGGCCAACACTCCGCCCCATACAACATTGCAGGTCTAACCACAGCTTTATAAAATTTCCCCTTGAGTTTCTGTGGAACTTTCTTGTCACACAAGACTCCTGATGCAAGCCTCCACTTTGACCACCCCGTTCCTATATGATGAGTGACGTCCCCGTCAATCTCTCCGTCCTCCTGAATCACCGACCCCCTCTTGGCGATGACCTGAGATCCAATCATCACGTCCCTACCTACTTCGTTCGGCTCGGCGCTAAACTTGCACTCCAGGTATTCGGTCTTAGATCTGCTTATTTTGAAACCCAAAGACTCGAGAGTCTGTCTCCATACCTCTAACCTCTCAATAACACCGACGCTCGTCTCGTCTATCAAGACTATGTCATCAGCAAATAGCATACACCAAGGCACATCCCATTGAATATGTCGGGTTAGAGCATCCATCACCAAGGCAAACAAGAGAGGGCTAAGCGCCGATCCTTGATGAAGCCCCATAACCACTGGAAAATGGTCTGAGTCGCCACCCACTGTCCTAACCCTAGTCTTAGCTCCATTGTACATGTCCTTGATTACTCTAGGCGCCTCCAAGCACCTCCATAGCACCTCCCTTGGGACCTTGTCATATGCCTTCTCCAAGTCGATAAGCACCATGTGCAGGTCCTTCTTCTTATCCTGAACTGCTCCACTAGCCTGACAAGGTGGATAGCTTCTGTAGTGGAGCGACCCGGCATGAAACCGAACTGGTTCACAGATATAGATGTCATATCCCTCACCCTCGCCTCGATCACCCGCTCCCAGACCTTCATGGTGTGACTTATTAATTTGATACCCCTATAGTTGTTGCAGCACTGGATGTCCCCTTTGTTCTTGTACAAGGGCACCACTGTGCTCCACCTCCACTCTTCCGGCATCCTTTTGGTCCTGAAGATCGCATTAAACAACCTGGAGAGTCACTCCACTCCTGACCTACCCATGCACTTCCAGAACTCCGTCAGTGTATATATGTTAAAAACCATAACAATTTTATGCATTCATAGTTGAAGTTTTGGAAATGAAAAGTTGATAAATACCTTGACTTGATCCAGTTCAGGTCCTCTAAGGGCATCAAAGTATCTTCCAGCAGGTACACTCTTATTGACATTTTCATCAATTCCTCCTTTAACATTATTATTCTGAAGATCCATTCCACTGTCTTTTCTAAGTGGAATTTTTGATGATTGCCTAACAAGAGTAGATTTAGTCCTGAACATGCTGAAATCTCCTTTATTTCTTGCTTCAATACCAGTTCCATCAACACCAAATCCTCCAAAACTCTTCCCACTTCGTCCAAGTACTTTCCTCTCATTTTTGTCTTTAGATGTCTCTCCATTGAGTACAGAGAAGCCTGTTTCTAATGACACTTGCCTGCTGAAATTCCTAGGAGTCCTTTTTATTTCTCTATTTTTCGTAGGCTTGATGAATCGCTTGTCCGATTTATCAGCCATATTAGAAGTATTACTGTTTTCTTCCTTTTCTTCTTCCTCTTCATGCAAAACTTCATGGATGTCAACAAGATGGTTTCCTACAGAATTTGATCCTACATTCATTTGCCACCTTCTGTAGTTCGCAATAAGATGACATTTGACAAAATATTAGTATTCTTTATTTCTCGGTATAATAAACTTTTTTTACGTGCATTTTTTATGGTTTGCCAAACATGGGATGGATCACGAGAAATGTGAAAAAGAACTTTTGTAGGTGGTGGTTATCAACTTGGATGATTAAGTGGAAATAGTAGCTAGATGATGTGAATGTAGAGAGTTTTGGGAGAAGTAATTTTTTCGTATTGCTCACAAAAATATATATAGAGTACAGAGAAGTATCAAATCCTACCAACTATAAAACTGTACAATAATGAAAGAATATTCTACCAATAATAAAAAGATACACAAAAGATATTTATAATACTTCCTAATACGCCCCCTCAAGATGGAGGGCCGGAGGACACGCCAATCTTGGACATCATCAGAAGAAGCCGCGGACGAGATAAGTGCTTGCTGAGAGCATCAGCAAGCTGATCAGCAGAGGATACGTGAGCAACACGAAGGGACCCAGTTTGAACCAATTGACGAACAAAGTGATAATCAATGGAGATGTGTTTCATGCGCGAATGAAACACAAGGTAGGCACATAGGTAAGTGGCGCCAATGTTGTCGCTGTAAATGACTAGAGCAGCTGGAAGAGGGACATGGAGCTCGCGCAGCAGGGAATGAAGCCAACATACTTCAGCGGCAGCATAGGCAATGGCACGATACTCAGCCTCAGTAGATGATCGTGCAACGGAACGCTGCTTTTTGGAGCTCCAGGAAATAGAATTAGGCCCTAGAAAGACAACATAGACACCAGTTGAGGAGCGATCATCACAGTTTCCACCCCAATCAGCATCAGAGAAATAATGCAGAGGTATAACAGATGAAGTATGCAGCCAGACACCAAAGTCACGCGTCCCATTCAGATACCGGAAGATGCGCTTAACTGCACCCCAATGAGTGAATGTAGGAGCGTGCATGAACTGTGAGAGTTTATTCACAGCAAAGGAGATATCAGGATGAGTGAAGGAGAGATACTAGAGGCCCCCAAGGGCCTGTCGATAGGCGGATGCGTCGGCAGGGGCCGAGCCGTCGGCCAGATGAAGGCGGGTTGACGCCGCTGTTGGCGTCTGAACAAGATTTGATTCCCGTATATTATGACGAGTCAAAAGATCAACAACATATTTACGCTGAGAAAGAAAACACCCCTTGGAGCTACGCAGAACTTCAACACCAAGAAAGTAGCTTAGATCACCCATGTCTTTAAGAGAAAACTGAGTCCCAAGTCAATCACACGGTGCAAGAAAGCAGAATCATTACCAGTCAATATGAGATCATCAACATATACCAAAAAATAGGCCGTAATACTAGAATGCTGAAAGACGAAGAGCGAAGTGTGAGAGGTAGTGTTGACGAAACCCATGGTCAGAAGATACTGGCGGAGCGCAGTGTACCATGCCCGGGGTGCCTGTTTGAGACCATAAATAGCTTTCTGTAACTTACAGACATAAGATGGATAGGCTTTGTCAACAAAACCCGGTGGTTGCGCCATATAAACATCCTCTATAAGCCTCCCGTGGAGAAAGGCATTGTTCACATCCATTTGACGAAGAGGCCAGCCCTTAGATACAGTTATACTGAGAACCAAACGCACAGTTGCCGGCTTAACAACCGGACTGAAAGTCTCCTGGAAGTCTACACCTGGACGCTGATGAAAGCCCTTTGCAACAAGCCGGGCTTTGAACTTATCCACAGTACCGTCAGGCTTTCGTTTGATACGATAAACCCACTTGCAATCTACAACATTCTGCGAAGAATCAGGTGGAACAAGATCCCAGGTGTCATTCCGTAGCAGAGCATCAAACTATGATGACATAGCAACGCGCCAGCGCTCATCAGACATAGCGCTAGACAAAGTCTGAGGTTCAGTAACAGCTGGAGAGGTGACAGCAGACATACGTAACAGCTGGAGAGGTGACAGCAGACATACCAAACTTCTTGTTGGACGTAAAGATGTTATTTTTGCTGCGAGTTTGGATATGATGACCACCCTGAGAGGATGCAGGTGGCGGCATAATGGGTGTACCGGTGGCAGGGGCCGCTGGCGGTGCCGGAAGGGGCGCTGGTGGCGCGGGCGTTGGCGCCGGCAGTGCGTTCGGTGAAGGATCGCTAGTGGGAGCGGCGGCAGGTACTGGTGGCGGCAGCGGAGGGACTTCTAGGGAGACCAGAATGGGTACAGGGGGAGACTCGGGGTTAGACAATTTGGAGAACGGGAAGACATCTTCATGGAAGGTGACCTGATGTGAGCCAAAGATTTTAGACGTTGAGGGATCAAAGCAGAGATAGGCACTTTGAGTAGTATAGTAGCCGAAGAGGACACAGGCACGAGATCTGGGTTCCATTTTGTGTGAGGTGTAGGGCCGAAGCCAAGGGAAGCATTGACAGCCGAAGACACATAGTTTGGCAAGGTTGGGGCGCTTATGGAAGAGAGACTCAAAGGAGGAGAGCATCGAGAGATTTGTCTTGGGAAGACGATTAATGAGATAGACTGCTGTAGCAAAGGCATAAGGCCAGTAAATGAGAGGTACAGAGGCATGATGATGGAAAGTGAGACCAGTATCGACAATATGACGGTGACGGCGTTCAGCATAGCCATTGTGCTGAGGAGTATGAGGAGGTGAAGTGAGATGTGAGATGCCATTGGAGGCAAGAAAAGAGCGTAAAGCGAGGAATTCACCCCCATTGTCAGTACACAGAGCAATGATTTTAGCAAAGAAATATTTTTCTACAATGGATTTAAAAGTGGGGAAGGTTTGTAAGACATCAGATTTACTGCGTAAAGGAAAAAACGAGACATACTTAGAAAAATGATCAACAAAGATGACATAATATTTAAATCCTTCATTAGGAATAATCGGAGAGGTCCATACATTGGAGAAAATAAGCTCCAGGGGAGCAGTAGAAGATAAACTGGACTCAGAAAAAGGTAACTTATGACACATATGAAGCTTGCAAGAGACACAAGCAAGATTAGACACATTACTGGACGCTATACTGCTAGAAGACACTAAATGACGCAGGATTTTAGCTGATGGGTGACCAAACCGAGAATGCCACAATGACGCAGAGAGCTTTTGTGCCTTGAGGGCGGACGGGAGACTGGGAGCCGCCGGCTAGTAGTAGGTGTTGCCCCTAAGCGGGCTGCGAACGAGCGTTGCCCACGTGCAACGATCCTTCACCTGAAAATCAGTATCAGAAAGAATAACATTAACATTATTGTGACGACATAATTGGGCAACAGAGATCAAATTTTTACGCATATGTGGAACACAGAGAGCCCCAGGTAATTAAAGAGAGGAATGACTGTTAAGTTGTCCAGTATGTGTAATTGTCAAACCTTCACCGTTACCAATAACCACATTGTGAAACCAGTGTAAGGACTGTGAAGAGACATGTTGGCAAGATCAGAGGTTATAAGATGGGAGGTACCAGAGTCCAGGATCCAATCGGATGCAGAGGGAATCGTCAGAGAGGGATGGGCTGTGTGAGCAGCCAGATAAGGCGGTGAAGCATAAGCTGGCCGCGGTAGTGGTCCACCGTAAGGGGGCTGAGTGGCGCCAGAGATGGGATAGGACGGGAAGCGGCACGCGGAGTGGCCAAATTCACTGCAGAGCTGGCACTTCCCATTGTACCCATGAGACTGGCCATTGCTGGAGTAACCACCGCAACCGGAGGCTGAACCGCGGCTGCTACGGCCGCGCTCGCGGATACCGAAGCGGTTACGGCCTGGCTGCTGGCCGGCGACGAAGGCAGCCGACAGAGCCAAATCAGATGCGGCGGAGGTGGCCGGCACACGAGCAGTAATGTGAGCCTCCATGCTTAACAACTTGTCATGTAATTCAGCAAAAGAGATGGGAGATTCGTCGGCTTGGATGGCATGAGAGAGTTCCATATACGGATCATCAAGGCCATTTAGAACCTTAATTACAAGATCCTCAGAATCAACAATAACACCCAGGAGAGATAATTCATCCACAATCACGCAATACCATGCATAAAATCAGTAACAGATTTAGAACCTTTTACCGGATTATGGAGCTGTTGTTTGAGAGCCATGATATGACCACGAGAAGCAGTGTCGTATGTGCGCGCGAGGATGTCCCAGGCCTCTTTAGAGGTTTCCGCAGCAGCAATAAAGGAGATGATCGTCGGTGTGATCGACGAGATGATGACACTAAGAATAAGATTGTCCTGGCGAATCCGGTAAGGATATGCTGGATTGGGGGAAGTCACATCCTTGTCGACGATAGTGGCTGGTGGGCACGGCTTCGATCCATCCAAGAAGCCGAGGAGGTCGTAACCCGTAAGAAGGGTTCGAAATTGGAATTTCCACGCCAGGTAATTAGAGAAATCCAATTTGAGTGGGATTTGAGCCGATGCATTGATGGTAATCGGCTGGAGAAGCTCGGTTGACGTTGTAGCGGCCATGAAGCGCGAGGCAAAGGAGAGGAGGCGCTGAACGACGTCGAGAAAAAAAGAGGGCTGCTGATTAGTGCAGCGGCGGCGGCGACGGGCTGCCGATAAGAGCAGCAGCGGCGCGGGTAGGGTAGAATTAGGGTTTGTTTGGCGATAAGCCACTGGCGTCTGATACCATGTAGAGAGTTTTGGGAGAAGTAATTTTCTCGTATTGATCACAAAAATATATATAGAGTACAGAGAGGTATCAAATCCTACCAACTATAGAACTCTACAATAATGAAAGAATATTCTATCAACAATAAAAAGATACACAAAAGATATTTATAATATTTTCTAATAGTGAAAAAGTGTAGCTTTTTAATGGGGTTTCTCGTGAGGATGACTTCAACAAGCAATTTGTGGTTTATAGAGAAACCATTACATAGAGGTATTGAATATGACAATGTCTAATTTTATATTTTGGAAAAAATACGTGATGCTGCATATATGAGAGGCACAGTTTCTTGCATTTCGCGGATCTAAACAACAAAAGGGTCAGTGTAATTGGTTATGGACTTACCTCACAATTAGGATGCCATAGCTAACAAAAAAAGCAACATTGACCATAAGAAAGTGGGTTCAAATGTCCCGAAGGGACGACCCAATGGGCTTGGAAGGAGTTTTCCACACTGGGAGACGCGAGTTCGATCCCCTTTAATGCTTTCTGGGTCTGCACGGGGCTTGCCTAATGGGATTTACATTTCCTGTGTGATTTACAGGCTATTATACAGTAGGTTTACCCAGTGCTCACCCGAAGGGCAGATGCCGTGAAAGAGACCGTAGCGGCTGCGCATTTTCCTGTGGTTAAAAAAAAAGGGTACAAATAGTAGTTGAATCTTGATTACGACCTCATATCCTAGTAGAATAGGTCAAATATTTCACAAAATATAGCGAAGCCAAAAATTTTTATAAGGGAACTCCAAAAATCACATGAAGACTAAACTTGGGATTTGAACCTGCAATCTAAAGGAATTCTTGATCCATCCATAAAAGCTTTAAGTGCCACTACAAAACAAAAAAAAAATATTAGAATTAGCTACAAACTTTGTCGCTATATCTCTCATAGTTAATAGAATTTTTGATAATATGTCGCTAATTCGTCACTGAATAAGATTAGTGAAGAATTTTTTTATTTAGCTACAGAAGTGCCTATTGCTAATTTCTGTTTTTTTAGCAGTGGGTTGATTCAATAATTTACAAATATACCGGAAAACGAATTTAATTTTACTTGTACCATATAATTTCTCAACGAAGAAGATTCAATTGAACCCTTTTGGACCGCATAGGTCTGCTCCTATTTTAGAAACTTCTATTATCATCCTTCCCTGTAGCCGCTCCCCCATGTGATAAATAAAATTAAAAGAAAATCTTGGCTGAACGCATATCACATGACCCCTGTGATATGAAGATTGAATTGTTCATCATCGTCCATTCAATGCTTGGCCACAGCACCAGCAGCTAATATAGCCTCATGGTAATTGGTATGAGTGGTGAAGTTTTACTTAGTCTTTATTAAGTATATGCCTAAATCTTTTTAATACATTGGCATAATTTCTATTTGTAACATCATGTAGCACATCCAAATTCCAGCTGAGGCATATGATGTATTTCCTGGCTAGGTGGGTTTTAGGTTAAGGACAACAGTACAAGAATAGGAGATTCAATATCTCCGATATTCGCAAAGGAGAATTCCCTTGCACCCTGTAGCTCCGCCCCTAGTTAAGTATGAACGTACACAAATAGCCTTCAAAGTGAATGGTCTTGGATGTTTGCTCCATGGGTAGAAAACTTAAGAAGTGTTGCTCCTCGTTATTTCATGAGCAACATTTTTAACTTTTGACTTTAAAATTTTTCCGACAGGACAAGCAGGACGAAAGTTAAAAAATACCCTAAAAGTGTCATATATATGTAAATATTAGTTAAGTGGAATTTTACGTGAAGAATTGGGCACAAACTATTGTAGTAAATGGGCCTTCCAAAAAATCCAATAATTGTTTTTTGAGATTTTTACCTATCTATACCATATAGCAAACCTTATTACCAAAAATGTTCACCAGTTGGTATTTACCCGTGTTGTCCACATTATCCCTACAAAATATATACCGAGCCCATAAATAGCGAGATTCTACAAAAAAAAAACGCGCGAGATTGTAGGGGGAGGATATGCGTGTGATCCTATCAGCATTTAATTCGAAATTTGAAACGAAAGTAAATCTGTAGCTGAGTAAATCTCTCCTTCTCCATATATTTTCCACCATTGATAGCCATTAAAAAGCTTGAAAGCTTTGAACTTTTCAAAAATCATTATTTGTTTGGATTGGGTGTTGTTGCAAATAATTCGGAATATGTTTAGGAGTTTATATCTCAAATTTGAGAGGTTTTGGTGAAGATTATACTTGGTTTTGACTGAATTTCAGATTGAAACTCGTCGTCGAAGAAGAAGAAGACATATTTCCAGAAATTGTAGATAAATTGTATATATAATGTAGATAAACTAGATAATTTGTAGATAAATTGTAGATTGCGAAGACTAAAACTTCTACAAGTCTTCTACAGTTATGTCGAAAATGCCATTTATGGTATAATTGAAATGGGGTTTGGGGTATTAAGATTCATTGTATTCAGTTTGTAGATATATTGTAGATAAAATTTCTGCAAATAAAATACAAATCAGTTTAAGTATTGTATAAAGTTGTATTGTTTTTAAGAGTATCTACAAAATTACTACATTTATACTACAATTAAATTACAGTCTTGTGTCATAAAAAAATATTGACAATAAAATTTGGTCTTCATCTACAGAATTTATACATACAAACTACAAGAACTATAGTACGTACCTTTAATAAAATTAATAGTAAGAAATGTTTAATCTTGTGTTTATCACTCAAACACATACAAAATATTTTAGCTGCAAGTCCAATTATTACACATTGTAACATTCCTAAATGTCCAATTATTACAAACATGATATGGTTTAATACTATAGCATGATGAGTACTTTGTTGTTACACCTATATTCAAGCTAAATAGGGAAAATGGGGAAATAATTTAAACACATAAATGACAACTGAGATTCTTCACATTTGTATTACACATTGTAACAGTCCTAAATGTCCAATTATTACAAACATTATATGGTTTAATACTATAGCATGATGAGTACTTTGTTGTTACACCTATATCCAAGCTAAATAGGGAAAATGGGGAAATAATTTAAACACATAAATGACAACTGAGATTCTTCACATTTGGGGCATAGAGTTCACTTGAACTACATATATATGAGTATTGAGTTGGTACCTGTAATACAACAGAAAAAAACCAAGCCTATGAGTAAATATAGAATGCCAGCTAGCAACCAACAGCCAATTAAACAGTGTTTTCAAACTTCAGTAGAGTTTTTAGAGTGTTAAATCTTCAGCAAATGATTCAAAACAATCCTAATGGTATTTTCAGATATAGAATCAGTATTTCAGCTCTAGTAATGAAGGAAATAGATTTTGGATCAGTATATCCAGCTCTAGTGTTAAAGATACATGTTTTTTTTTGGATCCCTTTCAATGCCCCCAAATGGTTTTATTTATAGCAAAACAGTTAGGGCATCACATTTTTACTAGTTTCTTTTTAGTCCTCATTTCAAAATTTATTTTTGCCTAAGTAGTCCTTCAATTCTTAACTTGTGCCTCAAGTTTGAGGCTAGAATTATATATTAGTCCCTACTAGAAGGTTCTAAATGACTCTTATCAGATTTTAAAAGACTCAAATTCCTTTTGTACCCTTACTAGATTTCCTAAATTACCTTACCCCTGAATTTGACACCAGTCAGTTCTTTTAACCCTGGTTCAACTCTAATTAACCTTGGTTAGTTCTTTGACTCCAATTCAAACACAATCGACCTTGGTCGACCAAACTTGGGTCAAATTTAGATTAGAAGACTCATGAAAAATCAGAATTAACCAAAAATTAATAAACTTCTTTACAGGATTAATAGAACAAAGAATCAAATATCCAGAAAGAATGCATATATCTATCAAACTTAGCTTTCAAACATGATTCAATCAATGATATTCATAAATACATAAGAACAAGAAGAAAAAAATGAACAATCAGCTTATGAATCAAAACCTTAGGAACATGAGTCAACTAAGCATACCAGAAATTAAAGAAAATCAGCACAAGGAAGTCAGTTGAGCCCTAAAATCATATTACTGAAGATTAAACAAAATTGCTTTCTAAAATCAGGGGGCCAATACTTAGCAAGATAACAGTATTGCCCAAGAAAGGCTTTTAGATAGGTGACAAACAGTCATATGATTATTGAACCTATTCTCATATGAGCTTGTGGATAAACCAACAAACAACCAAGAGAGAACCCCAAAGAAGTTCAGACTATTATACATGCAACTACAGGACCTAAACAATCATTACAAACAATTAAGCACTTAGCCAACTAGAAATGAAAAATGTGCAGGAAAACTTAGCTTTCAATTTTTCTCTCATTTAAACCATCCAGCTGGACCTTGATTCTCCCATAGGGATATTGAAACTCCTAGGATGGCGTTCAATCCTTTTCAGAGTTCACGGGGGTTCTTGAAGTCCTGAGACCTCAATGGGTCTCAAATTTGGGATTTTGAGCAGTTGGGGGTCGTTTGAGAATCGAAGGTGGCATGGTTGGTGTTAAGGAGGGTCAAAGACTATCTGGGAGAGTTTTGAGGCTTTTCCGGCAAGTTTGGCATTTAGGGTTTAGCTTCGCATGAATATTCGAGGAGTCCCCTTGGTATTTGAGGGTGGTGCGGTGTATAGTTGGAATGAGGGAGTCAGGGTGTCTCAGTGGTGTAATTTTGGCCGACCTTGGAATGAGGTCATTGGAGGTAGGGTTTCCGGTGACCTTTGAATGGATATTCGAGGCAAAGGGTGGTGTTCTAAGGGAAATGATTATGGGACGGGGTAGAGGAGGCCATGGTGGCTAAAAGGTGTAATTTTGGGGCCGCTTGGTTGCTGGCCACCGCCGTGGGCGATTTTCGGCGGCGGCAGTAGGGTGGTAGGTCGATGGTCAAAGGTGGTGACAGGGTGGTCAATGGGTGGTCGGTAGTGGTCAAGGGACGGCGTTATAGACAGAGAAGAGGGTAAGAGGAGGGTGATGTTTAGTCGTGTGTATACTGAAGGGGTTTGGACATATATGTATGGATTTGGGTGGGGTTTGGGAACCGTTGGAATGGGGTGAAATCAACAGCTGGGATGATGGGGTCTCAAAACGATGTCGTTTAGTGGATGTGGATGTGGATGTGGGGACTGGACTGGCTGGTCGTTTGGGCTGGGTGTGTATGGATTTAGAGAAGGAACGAGTTGGGCCACTCAGGTCATGCCCAATTGTGGCCAGCCTGAGTGGCTGCCTATATATGTATCCATGTATTGTATTTTTGTTATTATTTTTTTCTTTTCTTTTAATTAAAATTAGTTACTAAATTTATTTAAAAACCACAAATCACAAATAAAATTAAAACAAATCAAAATTGAACAAACACAACTTCAAGTGCTGGCACATATATTTATACTTTTATGAAACAATTTTATTTAAGAATTAAACCCTAATTAATCCTAACACTTGGTAATGAACATGCATATACAGTTAATGTCCAAAAATTAAGATCCTAGTACTTAAATAGAGAAAATCCTAAACTTTAAGAGTCCTGTAGGAGTTTGTTTCGACCGGTCAAAAATTATATGCTCACACTAGGATTTGAGGTAACACTATTGATGGAGGCAGATGAAGAAGGATATAGTTGGGTTTGTAGCTTGGTACCTCAATTGTTAGTAGGTGAAGTATAAGCACCAGAGACCGAGCGGGTTGCTCCAGCAGATAGAGATTCCGGAGTGAAAGTGGGCGGATCACCATGGACTTTGTAATTGGGCTCCCACAGACTTTGAGGAAGTTTGATGCCATTTGGGTGATTGTGGATCGGTTGACCAAGTCTGGGCATTTCATTCTTGTGTGCACTACCTATTCTTCGGAGCGGTTGGCGGAGATTTATATCTGAGAGATTATTCGTCTGCATGGTATTATACTTTTTATTATTTCAGATAAGGGTACTCAGTTCACATCACAGTTCTGGAGGGTCGTTCAGCATGAGTTGGGTACTCGGGTGGAGTTGAGTACATCATTTCATCCTCAGACGGACAGGCAGTCCAAGTGCACTATTCAGATTCTTGAGGATATGCTCCGTGCGGGTGTGGTTGAGTTTGGAGGGTCTTGGGATAAATTATTGCCATTGGTGGAGTTTGCATACAACAACAATTATCAGTCCAATATTCAGATGGCACCGTATGAGGCTTTATATGGTAGACTGTAGATCCCTAGTGGGTTGGTTTGAGCTGGGTGAGGCTAGATTATTGGGCACAGACTTGGTTCAGGATGCTTTAGAGAAGGTTAAGGTGATTCAGGATAGACTCCGCACAGCCCAGTCCAAACAGAAGAATTACGCGGACCGAAAGGTTCGTGATGTTTCCTATATGGTTGGAGAGATGGTTCTGCTACGGGTTTCGCATATGAAGGGCGTTATGAGATTTGGGAAGAAAGGGAAGCTGAGTCCGAAGTTTATTGGCCTTTTTGATATATTGAGACGTGTTAGGGAGGTTGATTATGAGCTTGCCTTACCTCCCATCTTGGCAGGAGTTCCTCTAGTATTTCATTTTGATCCGTCGCACATGTTGGATTTCAGTTCAGTCCAGTTAGAATAGGATTTATTCTATGTTGAGGAGCCAGTGGCAATATTGGACAGGAAGGTTTGAAAGCTAAGGTCAAAGAACATTGCATCAGTAAAGGTTCAGTGGCACGGTCAGCCGGTTGAGAAGGCGGCCTGGGAGACCGAGCAGGATATGCGCAGCCGTTACCCTCATCTTTTCACTACTTCAGGTATGTCTCTACGCTCGTTTGAGGACGAAAATATGTTTAACTGTAGGAGTATGTGACGAACCGGCCAGTCATCTTAAGAATTTCTGCCCCGATCTCCTATTAATTGCTGTCCCATGTTTATTTCTTCAATTTTGAATTGTCGAGATGTTTCGTTTCGAGTTACGAAGAGTTTTGAGACACTTAGTCCCTAAATGAGAGCGTAAGTGTTGAAAATTTAATCCTAGTCGGAATAGTGTAAAGACGGTCTCGAAATTGAATTCTGACGGTTCTGTTAACTCCCGTTGAGTGATTTCGGGTTCAGGGGCGTGATCGGATTATGTTTTGGAGGTCCGTAGATAATTTAGGCTTGAAATACCGAAAGTCGAATTTTTTAAGTTTCTGATTCGATAGTGAGATTATAATTCGAGGGTCAGAATAGAATTCCAGAAGTTAGAGTAGCTCTATAGGGTTGAATGTGACGTGTATGCAAAATTTCTGGTCATTCGGACGAGCTTTGATAGACTTTTTGATCGACAACGTATTTTTAGAGTTTTAGAGTTCTTAGGCTTGAATCTGTAGTAAATTCATCATTTTGATGATGTTTTAAGCGTTTTAAGGATTGGTATAAGTTTGTTTGAGGTCCAAGGGGCCTCGGGATGGTTTCGTAAGGTTATCGGAAGAGTTGGGAGTTGTTTGAGCATCTTCAGCAGCTGGTTTTCTGTCATTACCGCACCTGCAGTTGGGTCCCGCATGTGCGTAGCCGCAGAAGTGGCATTTGTCATCGTAGAACTTAAATTGGGGAGGAACAGCAGGATCCGCAGATGAAGATTTACCGAAAAAAGCGGTACCGCATCTGCGAAAGGGGAATCACAGGTGCAGAGAAGGCTAAGTTAGTGATTTGTCGTAGATGCGATCATTGGTCCGTAAAATCGGGACCGCAGTTGCAGTCCCATGACCGTGGAAGCGGATTAGCTGGGCACAAAATATAGAAATTCTTGCCTTCCCGAATTTGAGCTATTTTCACCTCTTTTTAATCGGGAAGAAACATTGGGGAGCATTTTCAAGAGAGATTTTCAGATGTATTCATTGAGGTAAAGTCAAAGGTCCTTAAACTCGTTATTAGAGTGATTTGCATCATTATAAACATGAAAATTTAAGGAAAATTAGTGGTAATATGGAGGTTAGGGCTTGACGCATTAGAGACCTTTGAGTGATGAATTGAGGGACCATTTGAGGTCCATTTTTGGTACTTTTTGTATGACTGAACTCGTGAGAGTGTGAAGATTCTGGAAATATAAATTTCACCCGGTTCTGAGGCATGGGCTCGAATAGCATTTTGATCATTTTACCTAATTTCGTGTATTATCTTAGAATTTATTTGTAGAGTCAGTTACTTGAAATGTTATTTACATTATGCAATTGAATTGAATAAATTTGGGCTATTTGGAGTCGAGTACTCGTGGCAAGAGCGTAGTTTTGGATTGATTTTGAGCTGGTTCGAGATAAATGGCTTGTCTAACCTTGTGTGGAGGACATTCCCCTTAGGATTGGTATTGTGATAATTGAAATGCCTTGTACATAAGGTGATGAGTGTGTACTTATGCTAATTGTTGAAAATTTTATTTTCATTAAGATAGCTTTAATAGTATTTTTATTTTCCTCCCTACACTACTTGGAATTTTAAGTTTGCTATTAGCTTAAAGAAGCATGTCTAATTGACTTAATGCTCTATTTGCTTTAACTGCCTTATTTATATTACATGAAGCATGCTAGGCTATAATTTCCTGTTTCACCATGGTGTGAAGTTGAGTTTAATTGAGTATTCTTTGTTCTATTGATGTGTGTTTTACTTTGAGACTACGAGACAGTATCCCGGGAGATTCCCTGTACGTATTTATGATTTGAGCTGAAGCACGAGATACCAAGAGATTCCTGGCATATATTGAGGATACCATGAGATCCTCGGGATACCAAAAGATCCCTGATACATATTGAGGATACCAAGAGATCCCTAGTACATATTGAGGATACCAAGATATCCTTGGGATACCAAGAGATCCCTGCTATATATTGAGGATACCAAGAGATCCAAGGATATAGAGATCCATGGATATTTATCTTTATAAAAAGTGATTGTTTTTGTGATTGTTTTGTCTCTGTTTTCAGTTATTGTTGTTATCCTTACAATCCTGTTTTAGTTCTCACTGTTCTCTTTGAACTGTATTGTTTTACCTTATAATATTATACCTTACATTTAATTTAATCTCAATAGGGCTCTGACCTTCCTCGTCACTACTCGACCGACGTTAGGCTTGGAACTTACTGAGTACCGCTGTGGTGTACTCGTGCACTTTTTGCATATATTTTTCATGCGCAGATATAGGTACCTCTACTCAGACTTATCACTCATTAGGCGAGGCACTATAGAGACTCCGAGGTATATCTGTTGCGTCCGTAGACCGCAGAATCCCTTTCTACTCTTCATTTTGTATTAGCCTTTCTGTACTTCTATTTTTTTGTTAGATATTCTGGAGTTGGACACTTGTAGACAGTCAATGTCTTGTAATCATGAGTTTCCGAGTTTTGAAAAATGCTTAGTTTTTTGGGAGCTATTATTGTGTATGCCGAGCGGCACTTTTAAACACTTCTTTACTTCATTATTTTTTGCTTTTGATTATTTCTTCTACAAGTTTTGGTTATTTTTCCGCATTTTTAGACTTACCTAGTCGTATAGACTAGGTGCCGTCACGATGATTCACGGAGGACGAACGGGGGTCGTGACGCCGGGGGAGTAATACAATAATCATATAGCCCCCTCCCTCTTACCTCTAAATGGATGAAGTTTGACATAAATATGATATCTCAAATGGGATCTTTTCTACAATTTTGCACCATCGACTCCAAGTGGCCATGTTTCACTACCACATTTATTGCTCTTTTGAAATATAGTGGTGGTTGATGGTGATGACTTATATTGATGGTAATGCGACAGAGGCAGATGGTAGAGAAGCTTCGTAGTGGTGGGTTGGTGACTAGTGGTCGAGGTGGTTGATGGTTGTGTGGTATAGGCTAATGACAGAGGTGATTGGTGATAAGCTAGTTGATGATGATAGATATGTCGTAACGATTGACTATGGTATTGTTAGCTGTTGTAAAAAATAGTACAACGATAAAATGTTGCATTTATAGGAATCTTTATATTTAAATGAATGTTTTAGCAATATTAAAACTATGTATAAAATCGAAATAATTTAGACTAATAAGTGATTGAGAAAATAAATAAACTAATGCGCTTAATAGTTTGAGATCTAAATAAGTCATATTGAGACTCCATGAAATACAAATAAATATAGACTTAAATGGATCAAATTTTGGAGCCCAAGAGTAAAATCTCTTGCACTTTATGTCTACTAATTAATTATATTTTACCTGGTCGTGGGGCTCCCTAACTTGAAACTAAGGGTGTTAAACGGCTGGGTAAACCCATTCTCAGACCGATACATAGGGAGCTGGGTGGGCTGGGTTATTGGGTAAAGGGGGTTGGTCCGTTCACATTTGTTCAACCAGTTAACTAGATCAGTCAAATTCGGTTAACTTAAATCACTATAGAACTGGTTAACCGGCCCGGACCGGACCGGTCCCGACTGATTCAACGGCTAGTCTTTCAAATTTTTATTTTTTTTAAAATGTTCTGACCATCGGCAACGGTCAGCTGGGCCAACGGGTCATTTCCAACGGGTGTTTTGCACAAATAGACCTTTTTGGGACTTTTTTTAAAATTAATACTTTTTATAATTACTAATTTAGCCCTTCAAAACATTATAAATACCCTCCCCCTCCCCCATCTTCATTTCTTCACTCATCTCTGTTTTCTAAAACTCATATTCTCAATTATCATTCTCCCATTCTTCATATAAAGTGCAATCATGTATTCGGCTATCTTTTTTTTGAATTTAATTTATCGTATTATTTATTCTTTGAAGTTTGAACAGTTGACGTTTCTTCATAGTAATACTGGAGTTGCGAAATCATCAAGTGCATAATTTATTGCCGAATTTGGCGCACACCTTACAACTCTTTTTCTTATTTACTACTATTTTATTTGCATATTTAATTTTTACTAGTAGTTAAATTTTCACAATATGTTTAATGCTGCAAAAAAATTCGTAATAAGATTACTGATCGGAAAAATAGAAAAAGAGGTACTATTTCATCATCTAGTAGTAATTTGAATGACTCTACACATATTTATAAACTATTACCTGATAATAATATACAACAACAACAATAATAATAAAAACAATGACGACGATGATCCAGTGAAATCCTATTAGTAGAATCTAGGATGGTAGTGTGTACACAGACCTTACCCCTACCCCGGAGGAATAGAGAGGTTGTTTCCGAAAGACTATCGGCTCAAGAGGACAAAAAGACAAAAGGAGACAAAATCAGTAACTCCACAGAAATAATAGAAAATAGGAATAATATGGAAAATAGGAACAACATGAAATCCAAAAGAAAGATATAAAGCAAAAGCGAAATAGTATCCCTACAAAACTAATCCCACAAAGTTATGACATAAGGTAATACTCAACTACCTCCTAACCTACCACCTTAATATTCGACCTCCACTTGTATATACAATATACAAGTGTAAAGATACTACATGTAGAATATATCTGATAGTGTAAAAAATTTATTATGTTTAATTATTGTGTCAGTGAACTATAAAAATCTCTATACTTCTCTCCTTCAATTCGGCTCTTTATTTTCTGATTCTCCGACATCGTCTTCAACGGTCACTTATGCCGGTGACCTGATAATAACATAAATTATGAACAATTACAAGAATATTTCGGTATAGAAGATAATGAATTAGAAATCGAAGATGAGACACCACTTACACCTAGTAGTGTTGGAGTTGGTAGCAGGGGTGGTGGTCGTGGTGCTAGTAGTAGACCACCTGTGGCCCTGACTACTATTCGAATAAAAACAAGTAAGGTTTAAATTTTTTTTGACGAAATAGTAGGTACTGATAAAGTTAAATGCAGACATTGTAATGATGATTTTAAGCATATGACTGGAGGACAATTAGGGAGACTGTGACACTTAGTAGACATATGAGAATTGAGCATCTTATAGAATAGTGCTCTGATGGATTTGGAAATCAAGCAACTCTAAATCCTATGACTGGAGGACTATGAAATATGATAAAATGAAGGATCGTCTGGAGTTAGCAAAAAGAATTGCTTTGGGTTGTCTACCTTTTTGCTTCTTTATCATATCTTATTATGTATATTCAATTAATTTATAATCATTTATTAAAAGGTATCCCTAGAATACTTGTAAATCTTATTCCTTTAGACTTCGTGAAAAATTTCAAACATATATACGTTATTTGTTTAGCCGCCTTCCTTGTAGAGTTTCTCTAACTTCTGATATATATTGGTCATGCTGTTAATGAAAATGATTATTTAAAAATTACATGTCATTAGATAGATGATAATTATTATATGCAAAAATTTATTATCACTTTTAATTATGTTGAAAATCAGAGTCATACTGTTGTGTTTATAAGTACTACTATTTTCAAAGTTGTTAATTTAATCTTAAGAAAAAGGTATTATGTATGTATTTTGATAATGCATCTAACAATAATGCCGCAATTTCAATATTAAAACTGCATTTGCAACCACTACTTGACAAAATTTCTCATGTTAGGTGTGCATGTCATGTTTATAATTTAATTGTTAAAAATGGCCTTGATTTATTTCAACTGAGATTACTCATGTTAGAAGAGCAGTTGAAGTTATTCAAGGAAATAATCGACAATCTAGAATTATAGAATTTAAGAATAAGTGTACCGAGCATAACCTTAAGCCCAGATTCATGTCATACGAAATTATTACTAGATGGAATTATACATTATTTAGAATGTTGGTACAAATATAGATTCCCAATAACTAAAGTTGCTAATACACATTGTACTGATCCAAACCATATGTTAACAACTACTATTTGGGAGGTTGATGTTGTTAAATTTTTACATAAATTTTATATAAATACTGTTGAGTTTTTTGGAACATGTTACCCTACAATTACTATGGCTTTAGTATATATAGCTGAAATTTCTTTTCTACTTCTAAATTTAAGAAGAAAGAAAACATATAAGGATGTTGTTGAAAAATACAAGAAAAATTTAAAAAATATTTCTTTTCAATTCCTCTGATTTACTTAATTGGCTCTGTTTTAAATCATTCTATTAAGATTTCATATTGTCACCAATTAATCAATAACTTATATACTTATATGGAGATCGGACCAACTGAGACACACACACACACACACACACACATATATATATATATATGTATATATATGTATATGTATATATATATATATATATGTATATATATATATATATATACATATATATGTATATATATATATATGTATATATATATATATATATGTATGTATATATATATGTATATATATATATATATGTATATATATATATATATGTATATATATATATATATGTATATATATATATATATATATATATATATGTGTGTGTGTGTGTGTGTGTGTGTGTGTGTATGAACAAGCTAAATGATTATTTACAATAATTATATAATTATTATACAAATATATTTGATGATGATGCACTTAATATAGGAAATGTGATGTTTTATACTTCAATACCACGCAAGAGGCGTGTGGGGGAGGGGGAGGTGGGAGGGAGGGGGGAGGTGGGAGGAAGGGGGGAGGTAATTTGTGTGGTGACCAATTTTTTGCTTAAACTGATTATAGAAGGACCTGGTTCTTCTATGCATTCCAACTGCTACAGTTGCAGAATAATAAATGTAGAAAGTAAAGAACACAAGTATTTTTACGTGAAAATGCCCGGCTCAAAAGGTGAAAAAATCACGACCTATTACTCAATTGGATTTTCCCAACACATCACTAAATCACTAAGCCAAAACAGCATTTACAAAACTAAGGATTACCTCTAATCCTGTCATAGAAACCAGCCTCTAACTGTTGCGACAACTTCAAGTTAACTCTAACTTGAATACTTAAAGTACCTATTACAATTGCTTCTAGATAAGGCTGAAAAGTACAACATGAAAATACTTACTACAATTGAACTAGAAATAAAGAAAGACACATAAAACTCTTTATGGATTTGGTTCTTCAATCTGGTTCATGTAGCTTCAGGTTTACGCACTTGAATCACACACGAACTGCTTGCAAAAGGCCTTGCTATTTTGCTCTCAATTCATGTTTAACTTCTGTGTTTTTGTGCCGCCTGTGATGTGAGAACATCCTGCAACTTATAGAGTTAGTAGATGAAGAAATAACTAGAATTCTGATGCAACTCATCCTTGGTGGAAGAGTTCAGTTGATTTCAACTTATAACTCCTTCCCTATGGTGGATATTGTTCTCTTTGATTAAAGACTCCTTCTCCTTATCAATTATGCAACTTTTTCAATTAGGAGATATTAAATACACCAAGTTAAGTTTATCTCCTTCAAGTGCATCCCACATGCTTGAATCTGCCCAGTTCATGCCTAAGTTCCTTTGTCAGTCTTCAAAACTAACATTTACTTGGGCCAACAAATTCTCCCTTTTTGATGATTACAAACTCGGTGGATTTCATACACTTATGCCATGTCAGAGCTCAGCTCTACATTAATGCAAAATTAGAAATTTTTCACATATCATCAAGGACCAGGTACATTAAGTTATAAACATCAATATTTAAAGTGTAAATATCACCTGTTTAAAGCACAATCTTTTTTCCCCTTTTGACATCATCGCAAATTCACATAAAAATGTGAGATAGCCAGATTTTAAAGCTAACTCATGGCCATTGGGCTACTTCAAATGCAATCATGGATTAATCTTCATAGATCAAGCTAAGAATTTTTAGCCATCAAAGAAATATAAACAAACAGTTAGAGCAAAAGATAGTGAATTTCATTGATGATCGATAAGATTCTACCATAGAGCATACGAAAAAATAAAAATACTAAAAATATGAGCAAAAGAAACAAAAAGTCCCGAACTGGGTCACTAGTTGATCTACACTAGGCTAGAAGGCTTAAGGCTGGGAAGAACTAGGTGCTTGGTTTTTGACTTGTAGGAGTTTGAGCATACCTTGAAGAATGCCATCATTCTTCTCCTTTTCTCTTGCTAGCTCAGTTCTAAGAGCATCTCTCTTAGTCTCCACCTCAACTAACATTTTCTTCAGCCTTTCAATCTCAGCATCTTAGACTTACTTTCTTGCACCAAGGCTCTGACCTTGCTATTCACTAGTATCTTTTTGGATGAACTAGGTCTTTAGGAGTGACATTGACTTCAAAATCGCAAGCAAGCAGAGTATTAACCAAAAATTATCCACGCTTGTACTAACCTCCTACTTTTTCATAAGTACATTGAAATAAGCAAGCGCAGTTGTGAGAATGAAACCATAGGGAATGGTATGAGTTTACTACCATTAATAACTCTATCAAGAAGCTGGATTTTAGCTTTCAGTCATTTTCTTCTGCAAGTCTGCGAGGGTTTTCTCTACAGATGAACCAGGTTCATCTCCCTAAACAACCATTGCATATATGTCTTTGGTTAAACTCATATGAGTGGGTGAAGAATCAGCCACTCTTGTCCACTTTCCCCTCACAGTACTCCTAGCACTCTTGCTCTCCTTTTTTTCTTTTTCATTTATACCACCAACTTCTCCAGATTCTGTATTCTCAACACCTGCAATAGATCCTACAAATCTATTTTCCAAATTTGCAGCAACTTTAGAAATTTTCTCAGGAGAAACTTTAGAATTAGAAGGTACCTGTTCAATTTTGTAAGAACCACTTTCTTCCCCCTGAGTAACAGACTTAAAAGTATCTAGGTAGTTTAATACAGTCAGGAGTCCTGAACGTAAATAGTTCACTTGTAACGGATACGTTCACAAGAACTTTGAAATTTGGTAGGACTCTACTCATGATCCAAATATAGTTATTTCTAATTATGCAGAGTGTAGAAAACATATCGTGTTATCTTGATGAACCAGGTTCTTCACTGATAAGTCTCTTGAGTAAGTCTAAATTTACCAAAATAGAGAAAATATCATTAGAGATTAGTGAGTCATTTTAACACGTGTCACAAGAGTATACTATAGAAAGTATGAGGCTAGGAAAGATATAATCTAATTATATACAATTTACAAACTTTCTAACCAAATTTTTTTTTCAATTTTTTCGTTTAACCTTGAACTGGTCCTTTTAGGCGATCATAATCATCCTAATTCCAACATGTGAAGATGTTAGCAATTTGCTTGTCAGTAGCACAAAACTCCACAGTGATCAAGCCTTTCTCATAGTTGTCCCTCAAAAAAATGGTGTCTAAAATCTATGTGCTTAGTTCTCTTATGATGAACCAGATTCTTAGTCATACTAATAGCAATAGTGTTATCACATAAAATAGGAATGCAACCAACTTCGATACCAAAATCCACCGACTATTGTTTGATCCATAACAATTGAGCACAATCATGAAGTAGAAGCAACATACTCAGCTTCGGTAGTAGATAAAGCCACTGAATTTTACTTTTTATTGGCCTATGATACAAGACATGAACTAAGAAAATGAGCCATACTTGAGGTGATCTTCCTTTCCACAAAAAAACCTGCATAATCAGCATCAGCATACCCTACTAGATTGAAATTACTACCTTTAGGGTATCAAAGACACAGATCAATAGTGCTTTTAAAATATCTCAGTATTCTCTTGATAGCAGTTAAGTGAGATTCCTTTGGATTAGCCCGAAAATGTGCACAAAGCCTTATGCTAAAAACTATGTCAGGTCTGCATAATCAGCATCAGCATACCCTACTAGATTGAAATTACTACCTTTAGGGTATCAAAGACACAAATCAATAGTGCTTTTAAAATATCTCAGTATTCTCTTGATAGCAGTTAAGTGAGATTCCTTTGGATTAGCCCGAAAATGAGCACAAAGCCCTATGCTAAAAACTATGTCAGGTCTGCTGGCAGTAAGATACAAAAGTGAACCAATCATACCCCTATACAACTTCTGATCAACAGATGAACTAGGTTCATCTATATCTAATTTAGTGATCGTTGCAATGGGAGTTTTTATTTCCTTTGATTCATCCATTTTAAATATTTTGATCAATTCTTTTTCATATTTCTGCTAATAGATCATGGTTCCATTAGGGTTTTGTTTGATCGGTAAGCCTAAGAAAAAGTTAATCTCACCCGATATACTCATTTAAAACTCACTCCCCATTAATTTGGCTAAGTCCTTACTTAGTTTGTCAATGGTTGCCCCAAAAATTATGTCATACATATATTTGTACCACAAGATAATCCTTAGCTTTATCCCTCAAGAATAGAGTACTGTCAATTTTGCCTCTTTTGTAGCCATGCTCAAGCAGGAATTTAGATAATCGTTCATACCATGCTCTAGGAGCCTGCTTAACTCCATAGAGAGCGTTGTCTAATTCGTACACATGTTTAGGACTTTCCTTACTTCAAACCCTGGAGGTTTCTAACAAATACTTCTTCTTTTAGATAGCCATTCAAGAAGGCACTTGCGACATCCATCTGATGAAAAGTGAATTCCATGTGTGCTGCAAAGGCTATAAGGAGTCTTATTGCCTCCAGTCTTGCCACTGGACCAAAGGTCTCATCATAATCTATACCGACTTCTTGGATATAACCTTGGACCACCAGTCTTGCCTTGTTTCTGTAACTGTTCCATCTTCATCAAGCTTGTCTCTGAAGACCCATTTTGTGACAATTACAGATCTGTCCTTGGGTCTAGGAACTAGATGCCAATCTTGACTTCTATCAAACTGATTGAGTTCATCTTGCATTGTATTTACCCAATCTGCATCCTGCAAAGCTTCAATAACATTTTTAGATTCAATAAGAGATATAAAAGCATCAAAAGTACACATATTCTTTAATTGTGATCTAATTTTAAATACAGAGGTTGGATTATTAGTTATGTTCTCAGCGAGATAAGAACCTTGATACTTGTGAGGTTTCACAACCAACGGATTTCTACTTGATGTTTCTCCCATGTTTTGTTGTTGAGGAATAGGATCATGAACAAATTCCTTTAAGGAATTGGTTTCAGTTTCTCTTTGATTAGTTCCCCTTGTCAGGTTGCCCTTAATAGAAGAACCTGTTCCATCACCCATTCCTTCTTTTGGTGCCACTTTGGCTTGATCTAAGACTTCACTCTTTTACTAGCCCAATGGATTCATCTTCATGTTACTGTCTCTCAAAAAGAATGTTAGTTTCATCAAACACTACATGTACACTTTCTTCTACACACAAAGTTCTTTTATTGGACACTTTATATGCTTTGCTATGTGAAGAATACTCCCTCATCACTTCTGCAATCCAACTTACCTAGGGATTCCTTTTCATTATTGTGCACAAAGCACTTGCATCCAAATGCCCTAAGATGGGATATATTTAGCTTTCTCCCTTTAAGTAACTCATAGGGAGTCTTCTCTACAAGAGGTCTAGTCATACATCTATTTAAGATATAATATGCAGGGTTTACAGCTCTGCCCAGAAGCTATGGGATAATTTACTAGAAAGAAGCATAGTCCTAGCCATATCTTCAAGAGTCATGTTCTTTCTTTTAACTACTCAATTTTGTTGAGGAGTCTTAGGGGCGGAGAAGTTATAATCTATACCATGCTCATCATAAAATTCAGAAAACTTAGCATTTTCAAATTCAATTCCATAATCAGACCTGATCGATGCAACTTGATTACCTAGTTGTTTCTGAGTTTTTCTAACAAAGGCAGTAAACATATCAAATGCTTCATCCTTAGATGTTAAGAATAGTACCCAGGTAAACCTACAATAATCATCAACAAGTACCATCACATATTTATTACTACCTCTGCTCAATGTTCTCATTGGACCACAGAGATCCATATGAACCAGTTCCAACGTCCTGGTCGTGTTTAAAAATTTCTTGCTTTTAAAGGATGATCTTCTGCTTCCCCTTGCACAGGCCTCACAAACTTTATCTTCCTTGAACTTCATATTAGTTAACCTTATCACCAAGTCCTTGGAGATTAATTTGTTGAGTTGATTCAGACTTGCATAACCAAGTCTTTTGTGCCATAGGAGGGGATTATTTTCCAACACACTCAAGCAAGTGAGTTCATTTTTTGAAAGAGTTGAAAAATCTACAATGTAAATATTGTTAACTCTTTTTCCCTGCAAAACAAATTTGTCAGTGGTAAGGTTAATCACAAAGTATTTGGTAGAGGTAAATGCTACAAGGTTACCTCTGTCACACAGTTGTGATACACTAATTAGGCTATATTTCAACCTATCTATCAAGTAGACATTCTCAATGGAGTGTGGGTCTGTCTTACCTACCTTTCCAACCCCAATAATCTCACATTTCTTCCCATTTCCAAAGGATACATTACCTCCTTTTACGTTCTCAAGTGAAAGGAACTGGTTCTTGTTTCCAATCATACGTTTTGAGCAGCCATTATCCATGTACAATATTCGGCTACTTCCCTTCACTTGGACCTCTTGTTCATCATCTGATTCTCCGATGGCCATAAGTGCTTGTCCATCTCCAACTTTATCTTCTGAGTCCTCATATGATATTTCTCCCCAAGCAGCAACCATAGCCTTTCTTGATCCTTTGTTCCTTTTGGGTTGAACTTGTTCCTTCTTCCTGTTCCTTTGTTCAGCCTTTTACTTCTTCCATTTAATTTCCCACTTAGGACAGTTCTTGATCATGTGACCAGTCTTGCCACATTTGTAACAACCCTCATTGGTATGTTTCTCAGGAGCCCTTGGTTTGTTGAAAGTTTTACCTCTTGAAGAACCATTTCCTCTTATTAGGTACTTTTTGAAATACCTTGTGATCATGGAAATTTAATCATCTTCCAGCTCTGCACCTTCAGCTATTCTGAGAGCCAGACTCCTCTCCTTCTTGGGTGCATCCATTTTCATGGTTTGCCTTCTTAGTTCATAAGCAGTGCGGTTTCCAATCAGTTCATCCAACTTGAGAGTAGCAATGTTCTTTGATTCCTGAATAGCAGTGGTTTTGCTTTCCCAAGTCACTATTAAGACCCTTGTCAAGATTTTCTCAACCTTGTTTTCTTCAAAGAAAATTCTCCCAAGAGATTTAAGTTCATTTGTTAGTGTTGTGAACCTTTTGTACATCGCTTGGATAGTCTCTCCTTCCTTTATAGTGAAATTCTCATATTGAGAATATAGCAGTGTTCCTCTTGATCTATTTACTTGAGGAGTTCCTTCATGAGACACTTGTAGAATGTTCCATATTTCCTTAGCAGTGGTATAGCTTTGAATCCTATTGTACTCATTTGGACCCAGTCCACACACAAGTTATTTCTTGGCTTTGGCATTCTTCTCCTATTTCTTCAAGTCTTCATCAGTGAAGTCAACTCTTGTCTTGGGCACATCCAATCCTTTAGCATTCTTCTTTGTAGTCGCCAGGGGACCATCAGTTTCTATGTCCCGGAGTTCATAGTCTTCTCCTATGATATGATCTCTCATAATGTTCTTCCACCAAGAATAGTACCGACCATTAAAGAGTGGAGGCCTAGTAGTGGATTGCCCTTCCTAGTTTTCAGGTGGTGCACTCATCTTGATCTTTACCTAAGGTATTAAGCTCTTCAAGGATAACCTGCTCTAATACCAATTGATGTTTTATAATTCAATACCACACAAGGGGAGGGGGATGATTTGTGTGGTGACCAATTTTTTGCTTAAACAGATATGAAAGGACTTGGTTCTTCTATCTGTTCCAACTACTACTGTTGCAAAAATATAAATATAGAAATTAAAGAACAAAAAGTATTTTTACGTAAAAAATACTCAGCTCAAAAGGTGAAAAAGCTACGACCTATTACTCAATAGGATTTTTTCCAACACTTCACTAAATTACTGAGCCAAAATAACATTTACAAAACTCTTTGTAAACCTAAGGATTACCTCTAATCCCATCGCACCAACCAACCTCTAACTGTTGCGGCAACGTCAAGTTAACTCTAACTCGAATACTCAAAGTACCTATTACAATTGCTCTACATAAAGCTGAAAACTATAATATGAAATTACCTACTACAATTGAACTAGAAATAAAGAAAGACACATAAAACTTTTTATGAAGCTGGTTCTTCAATCTGATTCATGTAGCTTTAGGTTTGCACACTTAAATCACACACAAGCTGCTTGCAAATTGCTATTTTTCTCTCAATTCACGTTTAACTTCTGCGTTTTTGTGCCACCTTTCCTACAATATATAGAGTTAGTAGATAAAGAAATAACTAGAGTTCTGATGCAACTCTTCCTTAGTGGAAGAGTTCTAGTTGATTTCAAAGTCTAATTCTTTCCATATCGTGGATAGTGTTCTCTTTGATTAAAGACTCCTTCTCTTTATCAATTATGCAACATTTTCGATCAGGAGATATTAAATACACCAAGTTAAGCTTATCTTCTTTACGTGCATCCCACATACTTGAATCTACCCGTTTTTATGAACCTGAGGAATGGACCTAGTTCATGCCTGATTTCCTTTGTCAGTATTCAAAACTGATCTTTACTTGGGCCAACACAATGTTAATCCCACTATGCATTGTACCACTTTTACTATTATGGATGATGATGAAGGCCTTGATAGTTTAAATATTTTTTCTAAAAAGAGCCTAACTCAAAGAAATTTTCACCTTTAGGATGGTGGCATGAGAATGGAAAGCAATTTTCTGTTCTTTCTGCTATGGCTCGTGACGTGCTGAATGTGCCAATTTCAACTGTTGCATCAACGAGTGCATTTACCCAAGCAAGACAACAACTTAGAGACACCTGTCACTCATTAGGAAGTAATGCTTTGGAAGTTCTAGTATGTTACAGAGATTGGATTAGATCGGAACGAAGAAATCAAGGACGTGAAGATGTTGATAGCCCAGAAGACGAGGAACTTGGAGATATATTAATACATGGTAACTTATATGAATTTAACACTCTAGAAGAATGTCAATCACTTCATATTAATTATGAAGAACTTACTAATTTAATGCAAAGCCTTTGAATTTACTCTTTTTCGTTAATTTACTTGTTGTTAAATATTAACTTTTCAATTTGTAAGTTTGAATTTTGAAATAAATGTAGCACTTGCAATTTATAAGTGCAATTGTTTTTCCAACTTTATTGTATTCTTTATATTTTGACGTTATGTTAATATAAATTACAATAGTTATACAAAATACAAAAAAAAAAAAAAATACTAACCCAGTCCGGCCTCTTGAACATGTAATCCTTAATAAAAATAGCGTGGAATAGCCAGTTTTTCGTACGATATTTACTTTTATCTAATATTTTTAATGCTCAACAAAAATAATCATTACTTTATTAAAATTAATATAAAAAGATATTTTTACCCTTACTCCATGAGAGCTGGAATGGGCAAAGTAGTTCCGTTGATTTTAACTTTCACATATTACTGGTGTTTCTCTCTATTGGTTAATGTTTCTTAATCTCGTTAGTGGTTTTGTATTACTCTAGAGAAGTATTTCTCTTAGCAGAATAAATGTCTGCCTTCTTGGATTTATAAATTTTTATAAGTGTAAATATTAAGGATACGGTGTTTTTAATATTTATACTGTACACATGAAATTAAGTATGTCATATACTTAATATTTATATTGTTCATATGAAGTTAAGGACATGATGTCCTATAGTTAAACAACGAAAGGAGAAAATACAGAACATTTTGTCCTTAATATTTACACAACATTCATGAAGTTAAGGACATTGTGTCTTTGATATTTACCAATACTCATAAAGTTAAGGGCACTATGTCCTTAAGATTTACATTGCACACATGAAGTTAAGGACATCATCTCCTTAACATTTACATTGTACATATGAAATTAAGGACATGAGGTCCTAAAGTTTAACAACAAAAGATGCAAATACAAGTTAATAACTTTATGTCTGTAACATTTATACTATATATATGAAGTTAAGGACGCCACATCATTAACGTTTACACTATACAAATGAAGTTAAGGACATGTTGTCCTAAAGTTTAATAACGGAAAGTGCAAATACAGGTCACTTTCTCCTTAATATTTACACAACATTTATGAAGTTAAGGACACCATGTCCTTAATATTTACAGTATTCATGAAGTTAAGAACACCATGTACTTAATATTTACACATCATTCATGAAGTTAAGGGCACCATCTCCTTAATATTTACACAGCACCCATGTCTAACACAGGGGTATTTTCGTTCGACTGGGTAAAAGATTACTAGGCACTGGCTAAAAAGCAAATACATTTAAAATAGTGGCTAAAGAGTAAAGACATCTGTAAAATGACTATCCATACACTTCCCACTATTCCTTACAGTTCATTTTTTACCCGGATCGAACCGGATCCGTTAAGCCCGATAAACCCTAACCGTCCCGAATTGGAATCCGACCGGTTTCATCTTTTCCCAATTCGGACCGGACCGACCCACTTGTTTAACACCCTTACTTGAAACTTAGAAATTTTTCAAAGAGAACTTGGCACCAAGTACCAATTTAGCTAACTAATGGGCTAGAATTAACCTGTTTTTTATTTATTAGTATAAGGCAGCTAGTAAATGTATATCACAATAATAGTGTGGATATCAAAATTAACATTGTGAAATGCGAATGTGCATAAATATAATTTGCATCAAACCACAAGCTGGTAGCGTGAACCCTAAAGCTTGATCAAGTCATTGTAATGTTTCTATAGTTCCATTTGTTTTTTTGTTTAGACGGTATTAATTAGGCAAAATGAGATTAGGCAAAGTGAGATGTTAGTTGACAAGATTTATGTGTAAAATGCCGCTATTAGCCGCCTAACTTCCAATATTTTTAGCAATTCAGAACCTATAAATAGGTCCCAAGATCATAACACTAATCATCTATAAACACATATATCCAAATAAAAGAAAAAGCTTTGAAACAACATTAGCTACTTCGTACATATTCTCAATGGCCTCGAGAGTTTTGTTGATTGCATTAGCTGTTGTTGTTATTGCCATGGTTACTGCTCCAGCTTTGGCAACTGACCATTGGATGAAAAGAATGGACATTGGGCCTAACTCAATCCCAAAAGTTAGCTTATGAGGTGAGGATTGCCCAAGCCATATAAGAAGACCAAGGACCTCAAATACCTCCGATGTGGGAAAACTCAACATTGGGTTGGTGATGATCAAGGTTGGGTACTCAACTTTGACTACAAAGCTTGGGTTGCCACCAAAGAGTTCCACGTTGGAGATACGCTCAGTAAGTTTTTAAATGGATTAATTTCATTCATCTTCGTTCAATTTTCAATTTATTACACTAAAGTTATAAAACTACTTTTTGTAGCAAAAAATAACTCAATTAATGGTCGTAAAATGCTAAATTCGGTCCCGGAATCACAAGTAGGACATCACTTAAAGAAATACGAAACCTAATTTCTGACCCAACTTAATACCTGATGTCCTTTACCATATGCACATCATGCATTTTTGGATTGAATTTTAAGCTGGTTAAATTAACTTTTAAAATTTTTGTTGTATTTTTTATTATTTGACAATATTAATGAATATTTAAAATAAGTTAAAAATTGTTAATTAAAACGAGCCAAAATCAATATGCTTGGTAACCCCAACTTGGCGTAAAAACTATTTATGTTGAAATGCCACTTTTTTAAGTCAATTCAAATGGACTTTTAGTTGATGTTAAATATATTTTTCATGTACAATAGCTCATTTGGTTTACAACAGGGTTACTTTTTTTATTTTCCCAAATTTGAATCAACGGACAACTTAGGATTGGATTAATGATTCCATATTAATTTCCATTGACAGAAGATAATACATCAGTATGAAGTATTATTAATGTGGACAGAATTCTGAGTGAAGACGCTGGAGTAGCTGCTAATTAAATACAGTGCATATTATGGTCCACTAATTTGTAGAGTTTAAGTTACGCGCCTCGACAAGATATTAGTTTTTATACGGAGAAATTCAAAATAGTCAGATTTATAATTGGTCGTTTAAAAATAGCCCAATTTTAAAAATAATTGAAATTTAATCACTTTTTATATAAAGATAAATTTGAGCAAAAATATTGTTCAAAATCCGGAAAATACTCCAGTATACTATGCTGGAGTTCCAACATAAGTACTTGAACTTCGGCATATTATACTGAAATTCAAGGATAAATATGCTGGAACTCCAGCATAATATTATGGAGTTCCAATATAAGTACACTAGAACTCCAGCATAAATATGATGGAGTTCCAGCATAAGTACACTAGAACTTTAGCATAATATACTGGAGTTCCAGGAAGTATATTGGTCGGTGCTCCAGTCTCTAGTATATTATACTGGAGCCAGCAAAGTATATCGGTCCAGCATAATATGCTGGAGTTCATACACAAGTGCACCGAACTCTAGTATATTATGTTGGGCTGGTCTCTATTGCAGCAAAATAATGGCTATTTTTTATTGACTTGGTAAACGCTGACTATTTTTAATTGACCAGTCCGAAAACTGGCTTTACCGTGCTATTTTTACTTTTTTACACATCATGTTAAGTTGGCCTACCATAACATATGAAAATGTCAATGTAAAATTGAACTGATGGTGTAAGATTCATTATACTATCAGTGTATTCGACTTAAATCCATACTTATGACTAAAAAGAGTACAATGGGTAAGAAATTGAACCAATTTTTTTGTGATGCAGTCTTCAAATACAAGCAAGGAGCTCACAATGTGTATAGAGCAGATCAGGGTGCCTTCCAAAACTGCACAACATGTAGTTTTATTACACCCTTAACTTCTCACAACACCAGGAAAAAAATGGTACTTTTGTGGAGTAGGGAAACACTGTGCCAAAGGAATGAAACTGGCTATCAAAGTTTTGCTTGAATTGGGATCTCCTGCTACTGCACCTTCTCCAGGTGGCCTTGCTTCATGAACTAAGGATTAGTTCGTGTTTTTGGTCGAGGGGGCGATTGACATGAACCCTTAATTTTTGTCTCCGGTTTATGTTTCTTCATTCGAAGGCTGAATCCGCGTATTGTCAAGTTTACAAAAGTCACAGGTAGTGGGAGAAATAAAGCAGCATTTGCTTGTTTTTTCTTTTCTTTCTGTATGTTTGTGCGTTGGTTTATATTATGCTGGTGTTTTTTGTTTCTTTTTTGACTCGGTTTTGTTTTGTTAGTACTCCTCTATAATTAATTTTATCACATTTCATTCATCACCAGCATTTATGCCCCCATGATAATACCATGATCATACGGTCCCCTCCCCCTAGCTCCAAGTGGATGAAGTTTGCCATAAACTTGCTGCTGAATTTGTATATCCTGCAATTGCACAACCTAGTCCATGTGGCCCTGCTTCAACTACCTTTGGCATTCATTGCTTCTTCACAATTGGTTGAAGCAATGGGTTGCGATATTATTGGTCATTGTTCATAAAGATAAAAATAATTCGATGTACTAAGCTTCTTTATATGTAGAGTTCCATGTTCTGAACAATCTTTGCTTAATTTAAGTGTAGTGGGCCTTTTTAATTAAACCTCTTAGAGAATATTTGATTATGGTGTTATCTTAGCTAGTTTAAGCACATTCCGTTCTTTTTTATCATTACATATACCGGGAAACTCTGCCATCAAGACTTAGGCAAATATATCATATAGTTGCTGTTGCTTTCAAGAAACTCATAACTAAATCGCCCTCACACGGTCTGATTTTTGATCGACCAAACGACACCGTCCTGAGTTCCCCCCACTTAATTTCAATCCTAACCTTCCATCTGATTGCATCAAACAGCTCAAATTATTTCGCTATCCCCCTTTAAAAATGTCCAAACCCCCTCATTTAACCTAGTACATTGTACTATTTCTGTCTCATCTCCCTCATCAAACCCTAACGCCGCCTTGCCAATCTCCGCCATGTTTGTCGGCGGCGCTACCTCCAATCAACCCCAAATAAAAATCACACAACCCTCACTCACCCCCGACTCCCAAGCCATCACCATATTCCTTCAAATCAACGCCAAACGAACCCAATCTTAGATCTGAAAAAGGCAGGAGAGAAAACAACAAATCTTTCGAATTTTTCTCAGTTTTGACAAGATATTAGGAGTCGAATCTGGCCTCGCTCGTCTTTTCTTGACAAGAATACATGGTTGAGGCCAATTTCGACTCAAAATCAACACATCTGCATGCTTTCAATCCATGCTCGTTTGTAGTTTCCTTTAGGTACTCTCTTTCTTCTATTTTTCCCGTTCTTTTATTCTTTTTCTCATCTTTATCTCTTTCTATCTCCTCTTTTCTTTTTTCTTTATTATGTTTTCGTTTTTAATCAGTGTTGTTGCATGATTAAACTAATAGAAAGTTTAGTTATTTTTGTTTTGGTTCTTATTAGTTCCTTTCCCCTTTCTGTTTTGGTTTCATTCCAATGGTCTCTGCTTTTTCTTTTGGACAATTCCGGTTAGCCCATTAGTTTTGTGAGCTTAGATTTTGATTGGAATGTGGGCTGTGTCAACAGAGGAGCAAAGAGGAAATTAGGCTGGGTGCAACCCGATTTGGGGTTGTTGTTTGGGACAATTTGACCCATTTGGTTCCAAAGATAAATAATATAGGTTTTAAGGTTAGTCTAGAAATTTTAGTTTAGGAAATCTATCATAACTGACTTAGGAAACTTCCTGAAAGGTGAGTTTGCGACTGTATAAAAAATAAACTTTATATTCAGGAATTCACTAGCAAAAATGAGAATTATAAAACGAGTAAAGGTCAAAAAGTGAAATCATTTCTGTTGTCCTAGAGCTCCTCTATAAAAGGCTTTTACTTCCTAATCAGGTGAGATTTTTTGGAGAATAAAAAACACTGAAAAGCTTAGAAAATGGCTGAGTCTCTTTCAAACTCCAAAAATACTGAAAATTACTGAACGATTTACTTGGTTTCTGGTTCTTTGATTCCCTTTGGTTAATTAGATTTTCTAGAAGTTCCAAATCGTGCACCTGGATTAAAAATGGTTTGCGGTTGGTTTAAAAGTTTGGTTTGAGTTGTTGTTTGGCACTGGTCCATTGCTGTTGATTTACTGTTGCTGCTTCCTCCTAATCTCAGGCTTTTATTCTGGTTTATTTTGTTGTATTCAAGTACATGTTTCTGGATCCTACTTATGTGAGGCTCGATTTGAAGTATGAAATTGAAATATGGAGCTTTAAGCATAGCATCGACTCACCTGCTCATAATTTAGCTTTATTTTCGGCATTACATTGTTCTGAGTTGTCTGATGTATTGCATTTTATCCGGGCTGCTGACAGTACTCTCTTAGGGGCTATATTTGGACTTTACTTAACATGGAATTCAATTATCTGTCAAGTATCTTATAGCTAGATGTTGCTGTGATAATTGAACTCTTATCATTGTATTTGATCTTGGACTATTATGATGGAAACTTGATGAACAATATGCTTAGTCAGATCAGTTGCTAAATTCTATGCGCAATCATGTTGATATTGTGTAATTTGGACTGAAAATTTGAACTCTGTCTATCATGTAATTAATTTGGATTGTTGTAGTATGGTTTATTGTAGACAAGTAGTATCTTATCTTGGAAGTTATTGACTGAATTGTTTCCCAACTAGTAGTCAATCTACAGTGAGTTTTCTAATACTTTTGTTGTGCCTATAGATATTATACTTGGAAGTAAATATTTGTGTTTGTTTCTTTTCAAAGTTTGGTACTGGATCAAACTGCAACTCTAATATTGTAAGTATGTGGGTAGAAGTGAATGGCGCAATATCTGATTTTTGAATGAATCTCATAGGGTGACATTAATTTGACTAGTAGCATGTTTAGTAAGCCATTTTTAAGTTTAGCAAGTAGTATTGTAATTTAGACCCTATGGTCATCTTGAAGGACAGTATTGCTTTTAAAATCGCTTACATAGATGTTCCTGCAGAGTGACTTTCGAAATTTGTCTGAGATTTTTTGTTGTGTGTAAAATTGTTAGTTGGGCATTGCTTATGCCTGATTTCTTGATTTACCATTGCCCTTCCCAGGAGTTGAATTCCAAGTGATTTCGCTCGACTCATTTTGATTGGGCAGTATCATCGGCCCAGTTGTACCTAATGTTTCCCCTTATCGATCACATTCCCAATTTGGGCCTCATGTTGAGCCTAGCCGTGTCCATGTGTTTCGTCATGGAACCAATATGCAACGGTTGAGTTTGTGGCCAGCTTAGGCCCCATTAAACAACCAAATACCGGGTTTCACTTATTGTTAGCCCATTAGTCTTAAATGGGTTCGAACATTAGCCTAAAATAATTATAATTCCTTTAAGCCTTTCTTAATTAATTAGACTCTTTGAATTAGTTGGAGGTGTGTCATATTAGCCAAGCGTACAAGTTATGACCCTCAAAACCAAATTTAAAAACTTTTTCGATAGAATAATTCGAGACGTGCCATGCTGAATAAAATTTTAAAACCTGTGGCCCTCAATTAATTAATTTTAACTCTTTAGAAATTGAGGTGTGCCATTAGTTGAATCTTCCATGGCCCTCGCAAACCTTGTTATTAACTTGAAAGCGAATAGTTGCTTTAGCCGCGCTATTTGAAAAATTAATTTCCTAAACTAGGGTGTGCATTCCATGTGACCTAACTCCAATTCTCAAAAATGTTAAATGAAATGTGTCGTGGACCGCATGTGCATTTCATGTGACGTGGTTCAAGATGTGTTTTTGATAACGTTGAAATTTTCTAAAATTAATTAAAAGCAATGAACAAGTAAAAATGTACCATCGGCCAAAATGTTTAATTAAAATCAGATAATAGGCCAATTATAATAGTTTGAGTGACCATGCTAGAACCACAAAACTCGAAAATGCCTAACACCTTCTCCCCAGTTCGGAACTCCTTACTTAGAATTTCTGGTTCGCAGACTTCAAAAGGAAAGTCAAATTTCCTCTATTAGGGATTTAAAATAAAATGGTGACTTGGAACACCATAATTATTCCAAGTGTCGACTCTAAAATAAATAAATAATTTCATTTCGAATAATATCATTTTAATTCGTAAAACTCCCTATATATACTCTTGGGGTGTGTAAAAGGAGGTGTGACAGTTCTAGCGACTCTGCTGGGGATCTAAACCCAGAACTTTGGTTCACGTTTTAAGAACTCGCACTTTGAATAACAGTTATAGTTAGCTAGTTTTATCTGATATTTACATGTTGAGCCTAATGTGCTTATTGCCGCTTTTTACCACTTTGATATTGCCTTAATTGCATATAAAACTATTACAAACCCCTCTTTTCTCTGAATCTTCTAAATCATTTGGGAAGTGTGCACTTCGTGTGACTTCTTTTCTGTTAGAGTCATATCCTAATTTTAGAACGAGGTTCAGACAAGTTGTAAAGTCGGTGAAGCTTCAGTATTCCCGGTATGCTACCCCCTCCCCTCAGCTCAAGCTGTCCGCTCGGGTAAGCCAGGTCTAGATACACCCAGGGTTCTAAACCTATTATACAAAGTCTCATGCCGGATCCTTAGTAGGAACATTTGTTTGCATCACGTGCATTTAACTTTGGAGACTCAGAAAAGGGGCTGGGTCCGTCTAGGACAGGTGTACCCAAATTAAAAAGACCATCCTGATGCATCTTACGTGTTGCTTGAGCATCTGTTCGTTTCGACTTTAATATTGATCGGGTTCTAGAACAGGGAAAGAAAATTAAAAAAAAGAAAAAAAAAAACAAAGATTGAGGTAGGTATTTGAAAATCTTGAAATTCTTCCGAAATTCGCAAAATAGAAAGTCATTTCAAAATGAGCCAAAATTTTCAAGTATCATATTTTCATGTTCTATCAAAGTTGTCTGAATTACGCGGGTCTGATTCTAACCGAATGTGAGATACGCAGGCAAACTTTATCGGTTCCGACCCTAATTTTCAAAAATCCAAAAATATTTTCCTTTAGTTCCTTCTTTAGAAATCTTTCCTTAGAAAAGTTCGAAAAAAAAGAAGTTTTTTAAACTCAAAAATAATTTCCTTCTTTCTAATGTCTTTCATAAAAAAAATCAATAAAAATCAAAATTCAAAAACACGTGTTTCCTTCATTTTGCAGTATTTTTCCAAAATTCAAAAAAAAATCAGAAACAAAAATCCAAAAATATTCTTTTTCTTCTTTAGATGGTTTTCTTTTGTAAATGTCCATAAAAATTTTGGAAAATTAAAAGTCCAAAAATATTTTTTGTTTTTCCTTAGAAATACTTTTGTAAATAAATAAAAAGCTCAGAAATTCAAAACATTTTTCTTAAAAGTTTCTCTTTCAAAGAAAAAACAAATGAAAATTCAAACAAAAATATTTTCTTTACTTTTAAAATTCTCAAAGTTCAAATCAAAGGGAAAGGAATTCCTTTTGAAGTTTTTCGTTCAAAAAAAAATATTTTCCTTCTTCTTTAGAAGCCTTTCTTTCAAAAAAGTTTCAAAAACATCGAAATAAAAAAAAAATCAAAAATGTTTTCTTCCTTCCTTTATAGTCTTTCTTTCAAAAATAAAACAAAAATCCAAATCAAAAAATAAAAAAATTACTTCCTTTCTTCTTTTGAAGCATTTTCTTTCAATAATTCCAAAAAAAAAAAGTTAGTTTATTTTTTCGATTCTCGATCTTCCGAACTACGCAAGATCTAATTTATGCGGTATCATGATACATAGGCAATCCCCATCGGATTCTATCATAGCCATAAAATTAAGTGAGTGAAAAATAAACTGGAAAAAGTAGAGTGAAAAAAAAAGAGAAAAAAGAGCGATAAAAAAATAAAAGATTGACAAAAAAAGTGCCAAAAAATAAAAGAGCACCAAAAACAAAACAAAAATCAAGAGTGATTAGAGAGAAACAAAGATGAAGAAAAAAGGTCTATACTGAAAGGGTTAGTTAGGGCCGGGATGAAACATGCAACCGTTCAAACACGTGGTAGAAGCATTTAACTGTTAGGTGCATTGCATCCTAACGTGTGATTTCCTATATATTAAATGTCTCAAAACTAACAAGATTGTTGGGTGTGCAAATTAAGATCTGTTTAGGTGGTTGGTTTTGTTGGTATGCAGTGATAACTGTGCAACCTTGCACGCGTCCACAATATTATATACAAAACCAAGCTTCAGCTCCCAAAAATGTCAATCATTACCAAGCTCTATATAATCCCCGATCAAATGTTCCCCAGTACAATTCTTGCCCAAGAGCGCCTTTCAAAAGGAATTAGTTCACCTGTATTGGTGAATCATGCTCGGCTTGTTCCAAAAGCTAGTCAGGCAAGGTCTGCTGCAGCCAGTGGCCCCAAATCAGCCAAATCCCAAGTCCCCTCGCACTGAGCTGATACTAGATGTGCTGACCATTCGGGGGCGGAGGGCATGATACAGATGACTGTTGGACCCTGAAAAAGGTTGTGGAAAACCTCATAGAACAAAAGTGAATTATGCTAAGGGACGAAGACGTTCCTAATTTAACCAACAATCAATTATCGGCTCACAACAACGGGTCGGTTATTGGAATGATCTGTGAAGATAGAGAGTTTGACCAAGCTTTAAAGGACATCACTGCCATAGCCGATGTGGAAAAGAAACCAAGGATTGTTGCAAAACAAGGCAAGGGGGAGAAGAAGAGATAACCCACCCCTCATAATACAGAAAAGAAAGAGGAAACCAAAGATGGGGCAGCGCCTCAAAAGATGACGTTCTCTATGTTTCCCGGGGCCACAAGAAAGAATAAATATCATCGAGCCCTCCAAGAAGTTTTGAGCGAAACAAATTATCTAAAATGTATGTGCCTAAAGGGACCTACGTGGTGCGTGGGCCAGTAACTCCACCAAGGCTGAATGAGCCCGTGGTTATTAGTCGTGCAGTGTACAGGCCCATGGCAGACTATGGAATTACTATAAGGCGGTAGTAACTTACAGGGGTAAAGAGATCCTAGGAGAAGCAAAGGAAAGTAGCCGGGCTGAGAAATACCTTAATATGGAGGAACTGAATAATTCCACGAAGAAGCATTTCCCACTCAAGAAGCCAGTGAGTGCTGAAGAAGCAGAAGAGTTCGTCCAATAAATGAAAATGGCAGACAACGAGATAATTTACCAACTTCGGATGTCCCCTGCTCAGGTCTCTTTGTTGTCCCAGCTAATGGATTCAAATGAACATCAGAAAGTATTGGTCAAAACCCTCAATGAAGTGTATGTACCCATTGAAACCACTATGGAATAGTTGGACAGGATGGCAGAAAGGTTTTTTGCAGCCAATCAAATCTCTTTCAGCAAGAATGATTTGTCCCCGGAAGGGGCCACCCACAACAAAGCCTTTCACCTGACAGTTAAATACGAGGGATATTATGTGAAAAGGGTCATGCTGGATGGTGGTTCCAGAGTAGATATTTTCCTTCTCTCAACTCTGCAAAGAATGGAGATCACTGAGAGAATCAGGCCCTACAACATCTGTGTGCGTGTCTTTGATAGCGTCAAGAGAGATACCATTGGTGAAATTGATTATACTCTGACTATTGGTTCGGTGGATTTTGAGGTGATCTTTCAGGTCTTAGACATGGATACTTCCTATAATTTCCTCTTAGGAAGACCTTGGATTCACGTAGCAGGGGTTGTACCTTCTACTCTCCACCAGATGGTGAAATTTGAACATGAAAATCAGGAGATTGTAGTCCATAGGGAGGACGAACAGTCGATTTACCAGGGCCCATCAGTCACATGTCTCAAAGCCAGAGAATGTAGTGAGCATATAGCTTATCAAGCTTTTGAAGTGGTGGCCGCGAGACCAATATGAGGGAGGGAAACCCTTGTCCTCAACCTTTTCTGCCAAATGCATCCATCATGGTCGTTGTTGAAATGATCAAACGTTGTTATGAGCCTGGTAAGGGACTCGAGGCATCACTGCACCAAGAAGTTCTTTGATGTAGGCTTTCGCACCACAAAAGCTGATGTGACATAGGCAATAGATGAAAGAGCGGTGGTTAGGTGTTACCTTAACCACTTCTGCATCTCTATAGAACATTCGTCAGGCCCAAGTACAACGAGGAAGAAGAAAATGAGGCCTTCACGGCCGAGGAAATTGAAGAAATCTGTAGTTTATGAGGCAAATGTTGTACGAAACCCTTATTGTTTAGCCGGGAGAAGGCTCAAGCACCGCTAAGGTGCTATACATGGGACCTAATGCCAAGTTACAAAATTGAAAGGCTACTCTTTTTCCAATCAGGCGAGAATTCCGGTAGTCTAATCCAACCACTTTTTTTGCATTAGGAGTTATATAAGGGTGCAACTCGAATGTTTTCTTTTAGTTTCCTATCTTTAATTCCAATGTAAACCCTGTTATCTACAAAAATTCAATGAAATGAAATCAATATTTCATCGTTCATATCTCTTTACTCTTTCTGATTTTTGTTTCTTTTTCTTATTTCTTCTTTCAGTTGTAATAATACGGCTTTAAATAACATGACATGCTTGCGGACATCATGCCATGATCGAAAAACATTGTCTAATTGTGAAATAATGAACCAAGAACCGGAATATGATGAAGAAGAGGATTTTAAGGAAATAAATCAAGAATTAAAACAATTTGAGAATAAACCTAAGCCGAACTTAAGTGATACTGAGCCGGTTAATTTGGGTAGTTCTGAAGAATTCAAAGAAACCAAGATAAGCATTCACACATATGAAAAGCCCCGGGACACATTGATCCAACTTTTGTTTGAATTCGAAGATGTGTTTGCTAGGTCATACAATGACATGCCAGGACTAAGTGTTGATTTGGTGGCTCACAAGTTTCCAACCTACCCTAATCATCCCCTTGTCCAGCAAAAGCAAAGAAAGTTCAAAACTGATATCATTGACAAGATTAAAGAAGATGTCAAAACAATTAAAAGCAGGGGTGATCCGAGTGGTTCGATACACGACACAGTTAGCAAATGTAGTTCCAGTACCAAAAAAAGACAGGAAAACTCGAGTATGTGTGGACTACAAAGATCTGAAAAAAGCAAATGCCAAGGATAATATTCCTTTTCCAAATATCCATATCCTTGTTGATAATTGTGCCAAACATAAGATACACTATTTCGTGGATTATTCTGTAGGATATCACCAGGTGTTGATGGATGAAGAAAATGCGGAAAAGATAGCTTTCACCATACCTGGGGGCACCTACTGTTACAGGGTTATGTCATTTGGTCTAAAGAACCCTGGAGAAACCTATATGAGGGCAATGACTGCCATTTTTCATGACATGATGCACCAAGAGATAGAGGTGTATATGGATGATGTGATCATCAAATCCAGGACCCAAGACGACCATGTTCGGGACTTGAGAAAATTATTTAAGCGGCTGCGCAAATATGATTTGAAACTAAATCCGGCCAAATGTGCATTTGTGGTTCCGTCTGGCAAACTCTTTGATATATAGTCAGTCGAAGGGGCATCAAGTTAGACCCAACAAAGATAAAGTATATTTGAGATATTTCCCCCTCCAAGAACTAAGAAAGAGGTTATGAGCCTGGTGGGAAGGTTGAACTATATTAGCCGATTCATAGCTAAGTTGACTTCTACACGTGAACTGATCTTCAAGCTGTTAAAGAAAGATGCAGTAGTCAAATGGACGATGAGTATCAAGAAGCCTTTGATAAAATCAAAGAATACGTGTCAAACTCACCAGCCTTGGTCCCACCTAAACCGGGAGGCCTCTGTTTTTGTATCTGGCGGTCTTGGAAAATTCCTTTGGCTTTGTTCTTGGACACCACGATGTGATCAAAAATAGAGAGCAGGCAATCTACTATCTGAGCAAGAAGTTTACCAGTTATGAAGTCAATTACACTTTGTTTGAAAGAACTTGTTGCGTCCTGACTTGGGTCACTCAGAAGCTTGGGCATTACCTGTTGGCCTATACCACTTACCTCATCACTAGGTTGGATCCTTTAAAGTACATATTTCAGAAGCCAATGCCGACAGAGATGTCAGCAAAATCGCAGATCCTGCTCACTGAATTTGACATAGTCTACGTCACCCGTATGGGAATGAAAGCCCATCTTTAGCAGATCACCTGGCTGAAAATCCTGTTGACGATAAATACCAGCCTTTAAGCACCTACTTTCCGGATGAAGAGGTAAATTTAGTTGAGATAACATCAGAAGACACCAATGCTTGGAAAATGTTCTTTGATGGAGCTGTGAACGCAAAACGTGTTGGAATTGGGGCAATCTTGATCTCACCCACTAGTCAGCATTATCCAGCCACAGCCCGGCTTCGGTTTTTCTACACAAACAACACCGCCGAGTATGAAGCCTATATTATGGGTATGAACATGGCAATCGACCAAGATGTTGAAGATTTTTTTATCATGGGAGATTCAAATCTGATTACCCGACAAGCTAAAGGAGAATGGGAGATCCAGGATGTCAAGCTTATTCCCTATAGGCAACATGTAGAAGATCTTAGCAAGCGGTTCAAGTCAGTAGAGTTTGGGTACATTCCTTGTTTTCACAATGAGTTAACTGTTGCACTCGCTACCTTAGCCTCGATATTGACATACCCAAGCAATGATCACATTGACCCGTTGGAAATCCAAATCTGAGAAAGGCACGGTTACTGTAACACGGTTGAGGCAGAACCGAATGTTCGACATGGTATCATGATATCAAAAGATTTCTGAAAACTAAAGAATATCCCGATCAAGCAGTAGAGACCAAAATATAACTATTAGACAACTTGCAAGCAGTTTCTTCTTGAGCGGTAAGGTCTTATACAAAAGGACTCTGGATCTCAACTTATTAAGATGTGTTGACGTCGAAGAGGCCAGAAAAATCATGTATGAAGTGCACGCAGGGGTGTGTGGACCCCTTATGAATAGGTATTATTAGGCAAAGAAAATCCTCCGAGCATGCTATTATTGGATGACTATGGAAAAGGATTGCTTCAATTTCGTCCGGAAATATCATCAATGTTAGGTGCACGGTGACTTGATTCATGCACCGCCTACATAATTGCATCCCATGTCAGCACCTTGGCCATTTGTTGCATGGGGCATGGACGTCATTGGTCCAATCGAGCCATAAGCTTCAAATAGGCATAGATTTATACTGATCGCTATTAACTACTTCACAAAGTGGGTGGAAGCATTTACTCTCAAATATGTCACCAGGAAAGTTGTGGTAGACTTTGTGAATTCTTATCGCATCTATCATTCGGTCTTCCTGCAACTACTATTACAGATAATGCTGCAAACTTGAATAGTCACTTGATGAGGGAGGTATTTGAGAAGTTTAAGATCATACATCAAAATTCTATTCCTTATCGGCCCAAAGCAAATAGCATTGTCGAAGCAGCAAACAAAAACATCAAGAAGATTCTGAGAAAGATGATCCAAAGTTCTAGGAAAGGGCATGAAAAGTTGCCATTTGCATTGTTGGGATATCGCACTACTCTGCGCACATCAGTCGGAGCAACCCCGTATCTTTTGGTTTATGGCACTGAAGGCGTAATACCCCCAGAAGTTGAAATCCCTTCTCCCCGGATCATTGTTGAAGCTGAAATTGAAGACAGTGAGTGGGTCAAAATCTGTCTGAAACAGTTACCCCTGTTCAATGAAAAGCGAATGGTTGTAGTCTGCCGCAGGCAGTTGTATCAACAAATAATGGCCCGCGCCTACCACAAGATAGTGCGGCCTAAAAACTTTGAAGTGGGGCAACTCGTTTTAAGTCGTATTCTACCCTATCATCAAGAAGCAAAAGGAAAGTTTGCTCCTAATTGGAAAGGGCTATGCATTATCAGAAAATTGTTGCCAAAATAGGCGTTATACCTGGGAGATGTCGAAGGGAATGACCCCCAAACAGCTGTAAATGCAGACGCAGTCAAAAGATACTATGTCGAATCCTTCCGCAGCAACAGTATTACCCAATTGGGATGACGAAAGATTTCATTCTCGCTACCCCAAACACTCCAACCCTTTGTTAACCCTTTGAACCGGTTATCTTTCTTTTCATTACCCTCTTTGGAACTTGAAGACGAATGTTTTAAAAAAAAAGAAAAAGAAAAAGAAAAAAACAAAACAACAAGAACAAGATGTTCCTTGAACTACGTTCGACTTGATTCCGAAAAGATATGTAGGCAGCCTCTCTTTAGGGTTCACACACCAAAACAAAAATCCAATTTCCCCCAATGAAATTGGGACATATATTATAATGGTTCAGCGATGATTCCGCTTGAACGGTTCCAAAGTTGTAATTTAATCCAAATTCTTTTTACCTAATCCTTGTTCAAGTACTTCCAATCAATCATTGAAAGGTGTTCAAAATCAAGAAACATAGTTACTTGGATTCGTTGAAATCAAAATAAGAGAAATAAAATAAGAGAGTCTTATTGGTGAAGACCTTCGGGCATCGTAACGCGATAGTGAGTAGAGAAACTGAAAAATGAAAGAGCCTTGTTAGTGAAAACAAGTAAGGAGCACTATAAGGCGATAGTGAGAAGATAAATGAGAGAGGCCGATTGGCGAAAACCCGCAAAGGGCGCAGTTGATAAAAAAGAAGAAACCCCTCATCACCATTGGCACTGAAAGAGTCTTCGCAATGTTTCTTGGTTTTAAAACATGGGTCACAATGGGTTCATGAGAAGTTGGATAGTTTTGCATATCAGGCATCCAGTCCAAGAAGCATGTCATGTCTATTGAGGTCTGCTCTCCAAATAAGTCCTTCTTTCCTCCCCGAAAGGGACGCTTCTCCATAAATTCACTTTCTTGTCCTTTGTTTACTTTATTTTTGAATCCTTTCAGTCTAACTCTGTTCCGAAACTAATACAACGAAAATGTGGCAAGATTGGTTTAACAGGGTTCTGTTTTAATAAAAGCCAAAGTCCAAAAAAAAGTACCCGGCCTCAGCGGGTGCATCAAGTTGATCTCGACTGGGCTTGATGACCGATGCTCCAAAATCAAAGTTATTGAAAATAAAAGAAATCAAAAGTCAAGTGCCCATAGATGCAGAATAGAATAAAAGGGCCAAAGCCCCTTATGGGGTGAACTGTTATGAGAAATTTTGGAAAAGTTGAGTTCCTTGGTTTTAGAAGAAAGATCAATCTTCAGAAAGCCAGCAAGCAACAGAGGTTCTCACTAAAAGAGTTGGGCCGAGATCAAGTGATCAAAAACAATCAAGGCCACAAAACCAACCACCGTTTCAAACTAACAATTGTTTTTTTTTAAACAGATGCAATCCAAAACAACCGTGCAAGAAGCATGTGCAACCAAAAAGAAAAGAAATGTGCAAGTGCTGGAAACAGCTTTGCAACAATAATCCATAAAAAGAGAAGTCTCGTCCAAATTATTTCCCGCATTTACGCATTACATGAAATAAAAAATAAAGAAGAGAAAGGAAAACAAAATGAAAATAAAAAAGATGAGAAAAATATGGTAGCATAGGGTCCCCAATCTCAATCTTTTACACCTTTTGCCAACATAGGGTCTCCGACTCCTAATTGATTAGACATATGGTCTCCACCTCCTAGTCATCTTTTGCCAACATAGGGTCTCCAACCTATCGTTGAGATTTTAGACATAGGTCTCCACCCCCTAGTCGCCTTTTGCCAACATATGGACTCCAACCCTTAGTTGAGATTTTAGACATATGGTCTCCACCCCCTAGTCGTCTTTTGTTAACACAGGGTCTCCAGCCCCTAATTGAGATTTTAGACATAGGGTCTCCACCCCCTAGTCGCCTTTTGCCAACATAGGGTCTCCAAAGCCTAGTCAAGATTTGTTAGATATAGGGTCTCCATCCCTTAGTCGCCTTTTGCCAACATAGGATCTCCAACCCCTAGTTGAGATTTTGGACATAGGGTCTAAACCCCCTAGTCACCATTTGCCAACATAGGGTCTTCAACCCCTAGTTGAGATTTTAGACATAGGGTCTCCACCCCCTCGTCGCCTTTTTCCATAATAGGGTCTCCAACCCCTAGTGGAGATTTTTCTAGACATAGGTTCTCCATCCCCTAGTCACCTTTTGCCAACATAGGGTCTCCAACCCCTAGTTGAGATTTTTTAGACATAGGATCTCCATCCCCTTGTCACCTTTTGCCAACATAGGGTCTCCAACCCCTAGTTGAGATTTTAGACATAGACTCTCCACCCTGTAGTCGCCTTTTGCCAACATAGGGTCTCCACTTCCTAGTTGAGATTACTTTAGATATAGGATCTCCATCCCCTAGTCGCCTTTTATTAACATAGGGTCTCCAACTCCTAGTTGAGATTTTAGATATTGGGTCTCCACGCCATAGTCGCCTTTTGCCAACATAGGTCCTCCAACCCTTAGTTGAGATTTTAAACATAGAGTCTCCACTCCCTAGTCTCATTTTGCTAACATAGGGTCTGCAACCCCTAGTTGAGATTTTTTGACATAAGGTCTCCATTCTCCATCCCCTAGTCGCATTTTGCCAACATAGGGTCTTCAACCCCTAGTTGAGATTTTAGACATGGGGTTTCCATCCCCTAGTCACTTTTTGTCAACATAGAGTCTCCAACCCCTAGTTGAGATTTTTAGACATAGGTCCATCCCGTAGTCGCCTTTTGCCAACATAGGGTCTCCAATCCTTTGTTGAGATTTTTTAGACATAGGGTCTCCACCCCCTAGTCGCTTTTTGCGAACATAGGGTCTCCAAACCCTTGTTGATATTTTAGACATAGGGTCTCCGCCCCCTAGTCACCTTTTCCAACATAGGGTCTCCAACCCCTAGTTGAAATTTTGGACATAGGGTCTCCACCCCATATTCGCCTTTTCCAACACAGGGTCTCCGAGCCCTAGTTGAGATTTTAGACATAGGGGCTCCACCCCATAGTCGCCTTTTGCCAACATAGGGTCTCCACTCCCTAGTTGAGATTATTCTAGACATAGGGTTTCCACCCCCTAGTCGCCTTTTGTCAACACAGGGTCTCCAATCCCTAGTTGAAATTTTAGACATAGGGTCTCCACCCCATATTCGCCTTTTCCAACACAGGGTCTCCATTCCCTAGTTAAGTTTTATTGATATAGGGCTCCACTCCCTAATCTCTTTCTCCTAAAGACACAATCCTTATTTTATCACATTCAAAAAAAATAAATAGTTTAGACTTTAACTACAAATAACTCCCGAAATTTTCCTAGTGAAAACTGGTGCAGAAAATTTCGTTTGTTTGGTTTTTGGTGTCTGAGCAGGTTTTACCTCGAGGCACATGGTTCGAGACAACCAAATGAATGAGTCTCAATCCAGAACAAAGAAAAGAAGAAAAGAACAATAAAGAAGTGAACTCAAGGGGTGGAAGCGGATAAAGATGCGGATTGCTCAAGATATGATTGAAGTCACAAGTTGTGCATGTCTTGCCTTGATCCGAAAAGCTGAAGAAGAAGGAACCAGCACCTTCAGCTGATGAGCATCAAGATTCATATCGGAGTCTGTAGCAAGAACCAGCCAAGATTCAAGATCAAGTTTCAAGAAATTTATAAATAAAAATCTTGTAACTCGTAGTTGATAGGCTTAGCTAGTTTAGCTTTTTATTTTTCCATTTTGGTGTAAGAAGGAGTTCAGCAAGTAGTAGCAGCAGGAGCAACAGTAAAATTACAGCTTCCTGGTAATCGCAACTACTGAAACTTCCAGAAGTACACTAACCATATTCCTTTATAACTAATAATATGTAGGCAACCTCTGAAGCAAGGTTCGGCCAGGCTTTTTCAAAATGCTTCTCATGGAGTTTCAAACGGGAAAAAATCCCTCATAAATGCTCATTTTATCTTTGTCTGAAAACTCTTCATATCTCCGAGCAAAGTGGGGCAGCTGTGAGCACGTGATCTTTGCTCCACATGAATTACTCTTATAGAATTCCAAAGAATTAGATTTTTTCTTTTAATTGTTTGATATTTTAGGAATTATTGTAAAATTCTCCTAATTATTTGCATTTTTTCTGTGCATATTTAATTTTATTTAATTCATAAAAAATATAAAAATACATCACATTTGCATTTATGATTTAATTTATATTTAAGATTAATTAGTAAATTAGTTATTTTATAAAATAGAAAAAGTCATTAAAAAATAACTCATCTTTTCGGATTTTTAACTTTCAATTTTAAATTTCATAGTTTTTCTTTTAATTTGGGAATTAATAATTTTTAACATGCAACGGCTCAAATTATTCCCACATCCCCCTTTAAAAATGTCTGAACCCCCTCATTTAACCTAGTACGTTGTACTACTTCTTTCTTTCATCTCCCTCATCAAACCCTAACGTCGCCTTTCGAATCTCTGTCATGTTTGCCAGCGGCGCCACCTCCACTCAACCTCAAATAAACACCACACAACCCTCACTCACCCCTGACTCCCAAGCCATCACCATATTCCTTCAAATCAACACCAAACGAAGCCAATCTTAGATCTGAAAAAGGCAGAAAAGAAAACAAAAACTCTTTCGAATTTTTCTCAATTTTGACAAGAGATTAGGAGTCAAAGCTGGCCTCGCTCGCCTGTTCTTGACAAGAATACATGATTGAGGCCAATTTCGGCTCAAAATCAATACATCTGCGTGCTTTCAATCCATGCTCGTTTGCAGTTTCCTTTATGTACTCTCTTTTTTCTATTTTTCCTGTTCTTTTATTCTTCTTCTCATCTTTATCTCTTTTTGTCTCCTATTTTCTATTTTCTTTATTATGTTTTCGTTTTTAAGCAGTGTTGTTGCATGATTAGACTAATAGCAAGTTTAGTTATTTTTGTTTTGGTTCTTATTAGTTCCTTTCCCCTTTTTGTTTTGGTTTCATTCCAAGGGTTTCGGATTTTTCTTTAGGGAAACTCTGCTTAGCCCATTAATTTTGTGAGCTTGGATTTCAATTGGAATGTGGGTTCTATCAACAGAGGCCCAAAGAGGAAATTAGGTTGTTTGCAAACCCGATATGCAGTTGTTGGTTGGGCCAATTTGACCCATCTGGTTCCAAGGGTAAATAACGGGGATTTTAAGGGTAGTCTAGGAATTTTAGTTTAGGGAATCTCTCATAATTCACTGAGGAAACTTCCTAATAAGTGGGTTTGGGACTTTTAAAAAACATATTTTAAATTCAGGGATTCACTAGCAAAAATGAGAACTAAAAAAGGAGTAAACGGCAAAAACTGAAATCATTTATGGTACCCTAGAGCTCCTCTATAAAAGGAATTTCCTTCCTAACCAAGTGAGATTTTTTGGAAAATAAAAAACACTAAAAAGCTTAGAAAATGGTTGAGTCTATTTCAAACTCCAAAAATACTAAAGATTCTTGAACAATTTGCTTGGTTTCTGGTTCTTTGATTCCCTTTGGTTAGTTAGAGTTTCTAAAAGTTCCAAATTGTGCACCTGGGTCGAAAATGGTTTGAGTTGGTTTAAAAGTTTGGTTTGAGTTGGTTTAAAAGTTTGGTTTGAGTTGTTGTTCGGCACTATTCCATTACTGTTGATTTACTATTGTTGCTTCCTTCTAATCTCATGCTTTTATTCTGGTTTATTTTGTTGTATTCAGGTACATGTTTCTGGATCCTACTTAATGTGAGGCTCGATTTGAAGTATGAAATTGAAATATGGAGCTTTAAGCATAGCATCGACTCACTTGCTCATAATTTAGTTTTATTTTCTGCATTACGTTGTTCTGAATTGTCTGATGCATTGTATTTTGTCCAGGCTACTGACTGTACTCTCTTAGGGGCTGTATTTGGTCTTTACTTAATGTGTAATTCAAGTTTCTATCAAGTATCTTATAGCTAGATGTTGGTTTTGACAACTGAACTTTTATCATTATGTTTGATCTTGGACTATTATGATAGAAACTTGATGAACAATATGCTCAGTAAGATCAGTAGCTAATTCTAAACTCAATCATGTTGAGATGGTGTAAGTTTGACTGAATTTGAACTCTCTCTTCCATGTAATTAATTTGGATTGTTGTAGCGTTGTTTTTTGTAGACAAGTAGTATCTTATCTCAGAAGTTGTTGACTGAATTGTTTCACAACTAGTAGTCAATCTACAATGAGTTTTCTTATAGTTTTGGTGTGCCTAATATATAATGTACTTGGAAGTAAATATTTGGGTTTGTTTCTTTTCAAAGTTTGGTGCTGGATGAAACTGCAACTTTAATATTGTAAGTACGTGGGTAGAAGTGAATGGCACAATGTCTGATCTTTGAATGAATCTCAGAGGGTGGTATTAATGTGACTAATAGCATATTTAGTACGCCATTTTAAGATTAACAAGTAGTATTGTAATTTAGACCCTATGGCCATCATGATGCTTTTAAAATTGCTTTTAAAATTGCTTACATAGAAGTTCCTGCTGAATGACTTTCGAAATTTGTTTGGGAATTTTTGTTGTGTGTAACATAGTTAGTTGGGCATTGCTTAAGCCTGATTGCTTGATTTATCATTGCCCTTCCCCAGAGTTGAATTCCAAGTGATTTCCCTCAGCTCGTTTTGATTATGCTGCCTTGTTGTACTTGAAGTTTCCCCTTATCGATTACATTCTCAGTCTATGCCTCATGTTGAGCCTAGCCGCATACCTGTGTTTCGCCATGGAACCAATACGCGATAGTTGAGTTTGTTGCCAGCTTAGGCCCCAATAAACAACCAAATATCGTGTTTCATTTATTGTTAGTCCATTAGTCTTTAGTGGGTTCGAACATTAGCCTAAAATAATTAGAATTCCTTTAAGTCTTCCTTAATTAGTTAGACTCTTTGAATTAGTTGAGGTGTGCCATATTAGCCAAGCGTACGATTTATGGCCCTCAAAATCAAATTTAGAAACCCTTTTGATAGAATAATTCGAGGCGTGTCATGCCGAATAAAATCTTAAAACCCATGGCCCTCAATTAATTAACTTTAACCCTCAATTAATTAATTTTAACTCTTTAGAACTCGAGGTGTGTCATTAGTTGAATCTTCATGGCGAAATCGAGGTGTGCCAATAGTTGAATCTTCCATGGCCCTCGCAAACCTTGCTATTAACACGAAAGCGCATAGTTTTTTTAAGCGCACTATTTTAAAAATTAATTTCCTAAACTCGAATGTGCATTTTATGTGACCCAACTTCAATTCTCAACAACGTTAAATGAAATGTGTCATGGATTGTGGGTGCATTTCATGTGGCGTTGTTCAAGAGTGTTTTAGATAACGTTGAAACTAATTAATTAAAAGTGGTTAATAAGTTAAAATGTACCATGTGCTAAAATGTGTAATTAAAATCGAATAATAGGTCAATTATAATAGTTTAAGCGACCGTGTTAGAACCACGGAACTTGAGAATGTCTAACACCTTTTCCCTAATTAACAGAATTCTTTATTTAGAATTTTTGGTTCGCAAACTTCAAAATGAAAATCGAATTTCCTCGATTTGAGATTTAAAATAAACCGGTGACTTGGAAAACCATAAATTATTCTAAGTGTCGGCTCTAAAATAAATAAATAATCTCATTTTAAACAATATCACTTTAATTGAAAAACTCCATATCTATACCCTCGGAATGCGTAAAAAGGAAGAGTGACAATTTGTCTTTTCTTAGTTCTAATATGCTTTCCATTTTGTTGAAAAAGCTTATCATACGCAAGGAAAAAAAAAAGAATATTAGAGAAAATTGAACCTTACACCTTTAATATTAAGTATAAATCAAAAATATTAAATATAAAGCTAGTGGGAGGGAAGCATTTTATTTATTTTATTCTTTTATCTAGTTGGGTGAGAGACAGCTTGTTTTAAGTCGTAATAATGGAAGTAACATGCCGAACAAACTGATAAAGAAACAAGTGGAGTACCAAATTTAAAGCATTTTCATTATATGGTCCAACACAACATCCTCCTACCATTTTGCTTTTTCTAGCTAACTATATGTTCCTACAAAGAGTAAAACAAAAGCAAAATAACACATCTGATCTACTTTTATATAATTAAACAATTGCTCTGGCATTCTAATTATTTAACAGCACCCTTCAACCAATGGAGAAAACATTTTGCTATTCCGTAAGAGTTTTATGTTATATAAGCTGACAATATATAGAACCTTTATATTATCAGGTTAAGTTGACCTAATAGATAATTTGATGTGGTAACCTAAGAAATAGACTAATAACTTGCTATAAAACCATTTTACATGTTCAAATCCGGAAGTTTTGATAATTAAACTTTGATGAATGGATTGAAAAGGCATGTTCCTAGCTGAAATTAACAGAAATAAGAACTCAACTCACACTAGAAATAGTAGCTTCCACATTTTACAACACAAACTTCATGGACAAAGAACTTTGTTTTCTAAGTAGTTTTTCCGTATTGAAGCCCGATTATATTTGAATTTGTGCTGCAAAGATTCCATTTAGGGGAAAACCCAAGGCTCAAACCCGAGACCTCTAATTAAGGAAATAACACAAACTTCATGCACAAAGATCTTTGTTTTCTAAGTAGTTTTCCTTGAAAACTCATGCAATAGACATTCACTCAAATAATATAGGAAGCAGAGAAGCTACAAAATTGGTGCAAATGGCTGAGGTCATTTTGCCAAGATGGAAATCAGGGTGGGACAAAGAAAGAAACTAGGCAAATGAGATCTCAAATTTCTCCTCCTTTCCCTACAGTGACAGCACCTTGTGAAACTAAGATCCAATCAAAAGACATGCCAATAATACAACCAATCAATACAACTCATGACTATTTGCACCACAATTTTCCATATTGTCATTTTCCAATATGAATAGGGACCCCAACAGATGCAACATTTCAATCTATTCTAGATCTAACTAGTTTAAAAGCAAATGATCTAGTAGCATTTTGATAATTGAAATATCTGCTTTACAGCCAGTTAATTACTTAGGTCTTCAGGGAAAATTTGGTTTTATATCAAATATAAATTTTCTTTTAGTTGTATGACCTTTTTCTACAGGAGATGAACAAAAAATAACACAAGATCTATAATTTTGTAGGATAATTTTCTTCTATATAAGTTGTTAGTGGAGATAGGAGATTATTTCTTCATGTTCAGAAAAACCCTACGTGGCCAACTTTTCGAAACAAGAATAAAAAATGGAAGAACGGTCTACTACTAGTAAGCTTCTCCTATGTACGAGATGAGGAAAGGCTAAACCATAAACGTCTATTGTATGCAAACTTACTCTAGATCGCGCTAACTCTCCAAAATGGTGTTGCATTCATGTCGGATCCTCCAAAAATATGCTACTTTTGAAGGATCCGACACGCACCCACAGATATTTTTAAAGAGTTCGAGCAACACAGATCTTACCTGACATTTCTGCAAGAGATTATTTCTACAACTCGAACCTATAACCTCCAGATCACATGGTAACAACTTTACCATGCATTCTACCTTCTTTTTTGAAGAGGAATTTTTTTTTTTTTTACGATCCAGTACAATACCACTCAGTGGTGTCTGGGGAGGGTAGTGTGTACGCAGCCTTACCCCTACCCTGGGGTAGAGAGGCTGTTTCCAAATAGACCCCCGGCATAAATCCCCAGAATTTGCTCCTGGGGAGACTCGAACTCACAACCTCTCGGTTGTAAGTGAGGGTTGGTTACCATCAGACCAAGCCCCTCTTGACTGAAGAGGAATAAACCCAAAAAATGCTCTCTCATGAATCAGTTAAAGTTAAATAATAGAGAGTAAGAAATAGACTTTGTGTTTGACAAAATATATTGGGGGACAATTCTCCCACCAAAGTATTACACATAGAGAACAATATCTAAAGAATCAGTCTTTCTTTGTTCTAGTAGCATCAAATGAGTATAAAATTACAGAAAGGGGAAAAGTAAGAGAGACAACTTTATTCTCTTAAACCACCCCCTAATCGTGAACAATTATATAGAGAAAAGAGAAAAATAAAAAGCAAGAGCACATGAACCTTTTTCCACCTTGCCCCATCTTCTTTCCTATACATTGAAATATCATCCAACCACTTAACCTTCAACCACCCCCCACCCCACCCCACCCCCACCCCCACCCCACCCCACCCCACCCCACCTTGATCAATGAATTCTAATTAGACCAAATAATAAAAAGGAAAAGAAGCATAAGCAAAGTAAAAAAAGAGCCCGCACCCGTGGTAATATTGTAGTAACTTTCTTTTACATCATCAAGATTGAATCTTTCATACAAATCATCAGTGTGCTGTTACTTTAGACCTCTTCTTTGCCTCACTGTAAAGCACCACACCCATTACTGTCACAGCAAATCCTGTTATTCCCATAATGTTCACTGGATTTCTGAATATCAAAACTGACACAACTGCAGCCACAGCAGCTTTGGCATTCCCCAAAACTTGTAGCGTCAATGCACTTGTGTGCTTTGTAACCAAGAAATTAGTCAGGTTCACCAAATAAGCAACTGTAGCATTACCAATCAACAAGAACACCATAAATCCATCTCCCTTAGCTTTCTCCAATGTAACTGCAGCTACATTTCCCTCTATGTATAGTGTAAAAGGAAGCAAAATCATTGCAGCCATTGGAGCCATGTATAATAACAGATTCATTGAGTGTAATTTCTCAGCTTCAGATGTTAAAAGCAACCCTTGAACCACAGATTTCAAAGCTCTCCCAGCAGTTGAACCAATACACATCAAGAACCCAAATAAATGAAACAATGGTTCACTATTACTAGCCAAGACAATACCAAGAACCACAGGAACAAGAGCCAAATAAACCTCAGCAGATTCTTTCTTACAAGTAATCACAAAAGCAAAAATAGCAGTAAAAAATGGAGTAGTAGCACCAATTGCTTGATTAAAAGATACAGGAAGATACCTCAATGAAGTATTACCACAAACCACAGAGAAACAAAAAATAACACTCAAACCAAGAATCTTGAAAAACTGTTTCCTGCTATGTATTTGCTGAAATGGAACAATTTCCAGCCACTTAATTGCAACTAAACTATAAGTAGCACATGACAACATATGCAACATGGTCAAGAATATTGGGTAACGAAAGCCATAAAAACTCAGTAAATACTTGTTGAGCAACAACACACCAATGTTGGAACAGTACCAAGAAGCAATAATAAGAGCAGTAAGTATATTTGGTGACACCAAAGAAGTTATACCACCATTGGAATATTGTTGCTGTCTAATTTCAGCAGTTGGGGTTACTGGCATGTCCAAGACTTGATCTTGGGGTGATTCCAATCTTGGATTGCTTCCCCTTCTTGTTGTCCATGACTGTGCCTCCACCATTACAATGCTCTAGTACTACTTCCACACTATAAAGTTTCAATCTTTATTGTAAAGATTCAATCTTTAACACTCAAGAATGTGATATCATTAATTTTTGCGTACTAAATACTCAATAACATTTCAAGAAAATATAAGGGGGTGGCTAGTTTTAGAGCATATTGGCCTAATGGGTTGAGATCTAAGGGAGTGAAGGAGGAGGAGAAGAAGATAGGGTAGTGGCGAAGTCTAAAGGTTGGTGGGAAATTTTGGGGTTTGATCTAATCTAAGGGTCAAGATTTAGATTGGAATGGAGAGAGGACTTTGTTCGTTGGATGAAAATTGAATGAGTAGAATAATAAAATATGTCGTTATTATAGCTGTGGACAAAGTGTCGGTACTATATTAGGTGCGTTATGCTTACGCACTGTGGCACGTGCTGTTTAAGCGTGTAAGCTGTATCTGGCCCAATAGGAATTGTGTATCTACATTCCCCTATATTTCTTGCTATAGATGAGCGGGGGTGAATTTATTTAGAGTCTTTATTGAAATGTCATAAGATATGTGCTTAAATTAGTCAATTTAGGTCAAAATTGTATTGATAAAAAAAAAAGGAATTAACTTATCCATATTCGGTGTATACATTAAATCCAGTTAATTTAATAGTAGGAAATAAACTAATATATGCTAGAGGTTTTTTTAATAAGAAAAACAAAAAAAAGTGCTACCCGCATCAGTTTCTTACTGCATATTAGGAATTTTTTATTTTTTTATTTTTCTCTTAAAAAAATATTTATAATAAATGAACCTGAGTGGGGTTCTCTTAGGGATTGATAGATTTGTGAATATCCTAATTAGTATATATAATTTATTGTCAAATATATTTGTTTGTAAATTGATTCATCGACTTATAACTTACTCATATGCTTGAGATGCATCGTTGAATATTAAAAATAAAACGTATGTGTCTGTGTGTGTGTGTGTGTGTGTGTGTGTGTGTGTGTATATATATATATATATATATATATATATATATATATATATATATATATATATATATATATATATATATATATATATATATATATATATTCCTACGTACATAGTAATGTACAAGATTGATCATCCGTTACAATATAATTTATGTGTGTGTGAGAAATTAGAGGGGATGTGGCTAAGCTTATAAGCTGGTCAAACTAGCTTATAAACAATTTTCGCCTTATCTGGGCGTTCGATAAAGTTAAAAGTGCGCATAAGACAAGTGCTCATAAGTCAAAAATAAGCCAAAAGTCATAAGCTAGTCACCTCCACCTAATGAATTTTTAGCTTATAAGCGCTTTAAGTTTGACCAAGATTTTTATTATTTTATCCTTAAAATATTCCTTTTTAGAACAACACTCCTATGTCGATATTGCGTCAGATATTCAATCTAAACCTCCTCTCCCCCCTCTTCAAGTTTACGATTCTCATTGACTACTTAAGATAAGCAAATTCTCTATATGTTGCATACTTATATCTATATGATTGTGTATTAATCTTTAAACTGTATGCAATAAATACAGACATATCAATTTTTAGTGTATTGCTTTCCAAGTGTTATGGTGATGAAGACAATGCTTGTTTCTCTTCAAATAATTTATCATATTTAGGCTTATTTTTTGCTGAGAAACTTTTGTCAATTTATTAATTATTATAACTTATGATTATATGTTTATCATAAAATAATTATATTTATCATAATAATTATCTTATATGAGTACAGTTGTATTTAGAATAAAATGACAAATAAATTTTTTTGTATTTGAATCGATATGGAATCTAAAATTTTGAAGAAATTATGTCATTATAAGTGTAAACAGTTCTAAGGTTATTTAGGCATTTTAACAGAAAAAGAGCTTATCAGCACTTTTTTATCATATATTGCAATAACTTATTATCGATTTCAGCACTTGTATCCAATATGTTATTGCTTATTTTGTAAATAAAAATACTTTTCAACACTATTAGGAATGGGTGCATCATGACATCGTAAGATGTCTCGCCCGAATGAATTAGTTGGTACTAGAAATGTTAGAAAAAGTGAACGAAAGGAGTGAACACTTGGTTAAAAAAGAATTTTGAAGAAAGTCAAGCGCACCAAGTGCGTGTGATAACTAGAAATTCACAATTAGAAAGAGTCTATAGTTTCCCATAGAAAGCATGTGGCTCAACAGTTTCAAGATTTAGGCAACTTTGTGTTGCAGCTCAGTGAGACGACCCTGACACAGAAGGTTTAAGCTCAGCCTCAGGGCGGCAGTCTCTCTATCAGGCCCCGCTGCTTCAGAAATGCTTATCAGCTACTTCAAATCAGCTAATGCAAACTTAAAAAATCACTTACATAGATGCTATTATAATCTATTAAAAGTAATTATCGAGTTAATATACTTTTTTATAAAGATTATGCTTATAATTTATAATTATTTATAATAATTGTGTTAAATAAAATAAATATTTATAGTTATTAATAATTTTTATAGCTTATAATATGTTACAAAATAAAAACAAAAAATATTTTTTTTGTGAAAACCGACCAAAGTTGGTCGGTATTTGGTCAAACAGTCAACACTTAATGTACCGACCAAATTACCGACCAACTTTGGTCGATGATTCTGAAATTCAGAAACTAAAAAACGGGTTTCCCCTCATTTCTCTTATTTTCTTCCCCAAAAATTTCTAACTCCTCCCCTATTCCCCTTCTCAATTTCCCCCCACACAAATCTCATTCCCCATCCTGTATAACCACCGCCCAACGTCGTCCCTATCGTTGGAGCTTCTGCTACTGCTGCTCCGCCCCTCTCCTAATTCCTAAAAATCAAGGTTTGAATTACAACTCATTTCTTTGTTATTTCTAGTTTTTTTTTTCAATTATTTGAACATTATATTTTATTATTTCAATTAATGTTTCAATTCTTTGAACATTGTATGTTATTGATGACTAGGGTTTAGATCTTGTTTTAATTAGTTTTGTTTGTTAATTTTATTAACTAATTAGTTTAATTAGTTTTGAATAATTTAGTAAGATTTGAATTATACTTTATATAGTCTTGAATAGCTTAGTTAGAATCTAGGATTTAGTAGTAATTGAACTTTTAGTTTATGAATTGAAATTTTAGGATATAAATTGAAATTTTAGGATTTGTAGTTGAACCTTCAGTTTATGAATTGGACTTTTGGATGTTAAATTGTTCTTTTAGTTTATAAATTGAAATTTTTGGATATGAGTTTGAACTTTTAGTTTATGAATTGAACTTTTAGTTTATGAATTAAATTTTTAGTTTATAATTAAAATTTTAGGATATGAATTAAACTTTTAGGATTTGCAGTTGAACTTTCCGTTTATGAATTAGTCTTTTAGTTTATAAATTGAACTTTTAGTTTATAAAATGAAATTTTAAGATATGAATTGAACTTTTAGGATTTGTAGTTGAGCTTTTAGTTTATGAATTGGACCTTTTGGATGTTAAATTAAAATTTTAGGATATAAATTGAAATTTTAGGATCTGTAGTTGAACTTTTAGTTTATGAATTGGACCTTTTCGTTATTAAATTGAATCGTTAGTATATAAATTGAATCGTCAGTTTATAAATTGAAATTTTTGGATACTAGTTTTATTGATTGAATTTTTAGTTTATAAAAAAAGATTATGATATGAAATAACTAAATTAATTTATTGTTGTTTTATTTGTATAGACGGAACATCGTACTTGGGTGTACAATAGGAATTATTCCTATTGGCAGGGATTGCGAGAGGATTTTGTAGAAGGGGTTGATGACTTTATTAGACATGCAATGTTACTTCCACCATACCAAAGTCAAGGAGTAATTAGGTGTCCTTGTGTTAAGTGTGAATGTATTAAGTTTGAAAAATCGGAGGAAGTTAAGCTTCATCTTTATAGGAAGGGATTTATAGAGAATTACTTTCTGTGGACTAATCATGAAGAGATCAATGGTAGTCGTGGGATATTTCATAACATGGATGTTGGTGAAAATAGTAGGTTGGTGGAGAATACAAATCGTTCTAAAATTCATGATATGGTTACGGATGCTTTTGGATGCATTTCGGGGGTGAGACCAATAAAAATTATTGAACAAACTCCTAATGATGACACAAAATGTTTTTCTGAACAATTAAAGGAAGCTAGTCGTCCACTACGTAAAGGAAGTTCGCACTCTGAGGTGTCTGTTGCACTTAGATTACTAATTATCAAATCTGATTGGAATATTTCTCAAGCAGCCATGTACTCTTTCTTTGACCTTATGAATGAACATGTTGACCCTAATGTCAAATTAATTGGTGATGTTTATATGGAAAAGAGATAAGTTTATAAGTTAAGACTTTCGTCAATGAGAATTGATTGTTGTGAAGATGGTTGCATGTTATATTATAAAGATGATGAAACTTTTGACAGTTGTAAATTTTTCAAAAGCCTCGTTTCAAGAGGCTTTGCAATGGGAATATGGTCGCTATCAAGGTGGTACATCATTTACCTCTTATACCTAGGTTAAAGAGGTTATATGCGACGATGAGTTCTGCTCCTCATATGAGATGACACTTTAAAAATAGAAGACCACCTAGTGTTGTGTGTCATCCTTCATATGGAGAAGCTTGGAAGCACTTTGATAGGACATATCCAGATTTTCTAGTGAACAAGGAACATTCAGTTAGGTCTGTGTGAGGATGGCTTCACGCCTTTTTCTATATCTGCGACACCATATTCATGTGGGCATGTCTTTATTACACCTTATAATCTACCACTCGAGTTGTGTATGACTAGTCCATATATATTCTTAAATTATATTATCCCCGGTCCACATAAGCCAAAAAGTTTGATTGGTGTATATTTGAAACCTTTGATTGATGAGCTAAAACAATTGTGGTACGATGGTGTTGAAACATATGACATATCAACCAAGAAGTTTAATTTGCGTGCTAATTTGGTATGGACTATTAACGATTTTCCTGCGTATGAAATGTTGTCTGGGTGGATTACTGCTGGAAAGATAGCTTTCCTTACTGTATGAAAAATAGTAGACGTTCACTTTGAAACATGGCCAAAAGCAATCATGGTTTGATTGTCATCGTCAATTCTTACCTCATGCTGAGTTTAGAAGGATGAAAAATGCATTCAAAAAGAATAAAATGAAATGCGATTCTCCACCTCCGATACTTTCAGGTGAGAAAATTTGGGAGAGGGTCCAGAATTTCAGTAAAGTTACTGAAACTCCCCTTATAGATTCCCCGGATATGGTGCTACTCATAATTGGATGAAACAGAGTATATTTTGAGAGTTTCCTTATTGGAAGGATAATCTTCTCCATCACAACCTTAATGTCATGCATATTGAAAAAAATTACTTTGATAATTTGTTCAACACAGTGATGGATGTTAAAAGTAAGATAAAGAATAACCGAAAGGCTAGAATAGATTTACAATAATATTGCAGGCGACCTGAATTATACTTGTAGACAACAAATAATTGTAAGGTATTCATGCCCAAAGCATGTTACACATTCACTTTGAGGAAAGATAGCAAATTTGTGATTAGATTACGAAATTGAAGATACCCGAGGGTTATGCGTCGAATCTTGAAAAAAAAGTAGATATTGAGGTAGGGAAGTTGAGCCATTTGGAAAGTTATGAATGTCATGTTTTCATTGAGACCTTAATGCCAATTGCATTTTACGGTTTGCCTGAAAGAACCTGGAAACCCATCATAGAGATTAGTTTGTTTTTCAAAGACTTGTGTTCAACCACATTAAGGGAAGAAAACCTACTCCAGATGGATCAGAATATTCATGTAAATTATAGTAAAATGGAAAAGATATTCCCATGTGGGTTTTTTATGTGATGAAACACCTTCCAGTCCACCTTATACATGAGGGACGACTTGGAGGGCATATTCAATACAGATGAATGTATCCCTTTGAGGGGTAACGTTATAAGCATGATGTAATTTTCTATTTTATTTGAATTATCTATGACTAACATGACATTATGTAGGACAATTGGCAAATGCAAATAATTTGTTAAGCAAAGGAATAGGATTGAAGGATCTATATGTGAAGCTTAAACTGCAATGGAAAATGCTCATTTTTTGCTCTTATTATTTGAAAGTAACGTGCCATATTCTAGGAATAGGCCCAATAGGCACATGGTCTAATGTGTGAATGATCCATTATATCCACCAATATCTATATTCAATCAATCATGCGATATTCTAAGGATGTTAGAAAGAGAAGTTCGAATGATATGGAGTACAAGTCAGCTACACTTCATGTGTTGCTAAATTATCCCAAAGTTGTACCATTTCTCAAGTAAGTATTGATTTATTAGTTATCCAAAATATAAAATTTATAGGGATTAGTTGTTATTGAAACTCAAAAAATATTTGATGTGTCACAGTCACTTCATAGGTCAATTTACCCATGATGCTGTATAATACATAGTTCAAACAATTTGTAAGTTTATCCTAATAATGTTCTAACACTTTGTAGGAAAATAATATTTGTAAGTCATGCTAACTTATGAATTTATATACCATTATTCCTTCGAATCATCTTTTGAAATCACTTAGTAAGATATCCATATCACTATCTTCTTCTTTCAGCCTTGAGTACCAGGTTCTTTTCCTTAGTCGGCTTTCTCTTTTCACTGTCTTTCTTTCTTTTCATATCGTAAGTCTTCAGATTACCAATCAGCTCATCCATGGTTAGAGTTTGTAGATCTTTAGCTTCATTGATGACATTTACCTTACTTTCCTAAGAAGCATGTAGAATACCGAAGATTTTCCTTACAAACTTATTTCTGGGAATAAATTCTCCAAGTGAATGAAGATCATTTATGATGGATGTGAATCTGGTGTGCATATCATATATAGACTCATCATCTTTCATCCTGAAGAGCTTATACTTTGTGGTGAGCATGTCAATCTTAAACTGTTTAACTTGAGTAGTTCCTTTATGTGCCATTTACAACGCTTCCCATATCTCTTTGGCAATATCACAAGCTGAGACTTTGTTGTACTCATGGGGTTCTATACTACAGACCAAGATTTTCTTGGAACGATAGTTCTTTTCTACAGCTTTTCTCTCAATATGACTGTACTCCTTTCTGTCTTTTGGCACCATTGGTCCAGTTTCTTTAAGATTCTTCATAGGAATATGTGGACAATCACAGATGATGTCCCACAACTCTGACTTTTCGGCCATTATAAAATCACGTATGCGAGTATTCCACCACCATAGTACTGACCATTTATCTGGGAGGTCTGTAGGTTGATTGTCCTTCCTCAAAGTTGGGTGGAGCAGACATTTAGATCCTTTCTAGGTGTTAACCTTTAAGAAAGAATCTGCTCTGATACCAATTGCTAGTTTGTATGTGTCCACCGAATAGTAGAGTACCTGGTCCTCTATGAGGTTATGCTGAGAATGCTAGTAAAACTGTAAGTAAAGGAGACAAGGGATTTTTATGTGAAAAAATTCCTGCACAAGGGGACAAAAATCACGATCTACACTTGTAGGCATTTAACTTCACTAACTTGTAATCTCACTTTTGCAAGCCACTTTGTAATAGCTCTATTAAAAAGCCTTTAACTTAACTAACTTGTGATACTCTTATCGCAAGCCACTTTATGACTCTCTAGTTACAAAGGCTTTAAACTTATGACTAAACCTAGTGACAACATAAACTCGAAAGTTTACGGATTTTGGTTTTTCTAAGATATAGCTTCTAAGAAAGCAAGATAGGAGTTACAACGAAGAACAAATAACAAGATTACAACTCAGCTACAAATATACATAGACTCATTAAGAAACTGATCCATTAGTGGAGTTGTCTTCTTGTTCTTGAGACACCAGTGACTTCAATACCAGATGGACACTGTTGTACTTGAGAGAATATAACTAAATGCACAAGTGAGTATCTTGTGCCTTGCACCAGGTTGTTATACTACACAAGATATCACAATGGTTAGTGATGTCAATTCTTGGTACACACTTCTTCACAATGATAAGTGACTGCTGCATAGTCATTTTTGTGTAGTTGTGTTCTAGCTATATAGTTGACTTGTACTTCTGTCAGAGAAACCTAAGGGACCAGGTCCCTATTGTGTTCCTCTTTGTAACAGTTGCGGGACAGTCACTTTCTGCTGTTACATTTCAACTGTACAATTGACTTATACGTCTGTCAGAAAACCCTGAGGGACCAGGTCCCTATTGTGTCAATTGCAGACAGTCACTAACTTGTATTTCTGTCGAAGAACCCTAAGGGACCAGGTCACCAGATCCCTTTTGTGTTGCTCCTTGTGGTTGTTCATTCATTTGCTGGAGATCAGACCGGACAATGTTCATTTGAAATATATACCAAGTGGGTCAGGATCTCTATCTGTTTCTTAACAATAAGTTTGTTAGATCATCAAAACACAAGAAGCATAAGGCAAAGACATTGAAAAACCCATCACAAGTGTATTATGCTCCTTTTCCATTGGGGCAAACAAGTCTGATTGGTGGATTGTAATAACAACTAAGTTTGTAGGTAGGGTGGAAGTCGAGAGTATGTTAGATGTTGCATATCAAAACGATATACCCAGTGTTCATCAAATAGTAGACGATCGGCTAGAAAATAATTTGGAACATCCTGAACACATATTGGAAGAAGTTGATATAAATGAAATAACAATTATAGAAAATGAGGACGAAGAATTAACTAATAAAGCTCAAACAAGTAAGGACGAAAAATTCTTGGACGAGGAATAGTACGTCGATGAGCTTTAAAAAGTTGGTTTTTTAAATAACTCTTCTTTTATAGCTAGTTTCTTATATTTTTCAATCTAAATATGTATTATATTATGCAGATGACAGGCAAGGGTCAAGGTAACCCCTTACGAGATTTCGTGGTCGAGGAAAAGCTAGGAAGAAAAAAAGGAGGGTAGTTAATGATACTCCCTATTTTCTACCCTCTACGGAGATGACTATGTCTTATCCTCCACCCCACAGCTATACTGAGCTGCCACAGCATCACGAGCCCTACATCTTCATACAGACACCAGGTCTTTCATCCCGGGGCCATAGGACTGTACGTCGGACATCCAGTACAACTACCTCACGACCATGTGGATCGCATCCATCTACATCGCATGGATCGCATCCATCTATGTCACAACCACATGGATTACAGCCACTCAGCTCACAGCCATCAGTATCACAACCACTTGAGGTCTATCCAGCTACATCACAATCACAAAGATCGCAGCCATCTTCATCGGCGACTGCAACAATTTCAGGCCTTCGCTTGCGAGGTAATAGCTCTGACCCGCCTACACCGTCCAAACATGCCTATGATGTACATGGTTCAGACAATGGTGTTGATGATAACGAGGAGGTGCATTATGATCAATATGACAGGATCATCATAGTCCCTGAGGGTGATGGATAAGAGTTATTTGTTATTTTTGCGTTTATTGTTTTGTAAAGTTTTTACTAAGATATTAATGTATTTTTGTTGTTAAATTGTAGGTTCATCCCGAGTAATAAGACTAAGAGGATAATCACCAAAGACATCAGAAAGCTTTATGATGGCTCTTATGCGACTTGGTCTGATTTTCCATTCTTGCTGAAGGAGCAAATTTTCGATCAATTTAAGGTATAAAAAATTCTTTTAAGCAGTTTAGTTATTTATATTTATGATATTTCTTGTTTAATAATTAACTTTTGAAATACAAAATAAATATCTATTGGAACACCGCTATAGCATAAAAGTGGCTATAAAAATTAATCACAAGGCTCACAAGCGATTATCACATTCTTTCTCCGAAGCTAAGAAAAAGAGCATGAAGCCTGACTGGTTACTTCAAAATTTATGGGAAGATTTGCAAATGCAATTGTTTACCACAAAGTTCTTGGAGGAGAGCGAAAAAGGAAAGAAATCTACCGCATCTGACTAGGGAGGCTCCTTGCACATTGGAGGTACAGTCAACCTAGAGGTGCAGTCAACCTAAGGACAATAAAAAGAATAGAAAGAAGATGGGTATGTAATATCTTAAATTACTTTAATTTCTAAGTATATCTATTCAGTTTATTAACTAAATTCATTTATTTTCAGGAAAAGCAGTTGGGGCATCCAATGAATCATGATGAGCTATTTAAGGAGACGTATATTGTAAAGAAGAAGAAAGAGACAGATCAAGAAAGGTGGGTCGACAAACGGGCCTCGACTGTATATGTAAGCTTTCACTTTTCTTTAAGTATTTTAATTTACTTTTATATAAATTTTGAAATACTAACTCAATTTAAATTTTCATATAGGATCGCTACCAAACTAACATGGAGGAGTTCATCCGCACTCAACAACTGGTGAATCGGACGATCCAATCCAATCTTCGGATGAGGATACTGAAAGAATATGGATGGAGTCTACTGGCGGTCCAAAATGGGGGAAGGTATATGGTCTTCCTACTAAAAAGTTCCATTGCTATAAGTGTTGAATGCAAGGAATAGGGACTTCCTCGCAAGGCGAGCAACTTGATAGGGAGCCTCTCCACTATGCGGGAGACTGTGGAAAAGCTCACATTCGAGCTAATAGAGGCCGAGGAAAGAGAAATAGGTTAGAGATACTCAATTCTTTGGCGTGCAAGCTCAGATCAGAACTCACCTATCTACTGGAGCTTTTCCGTTGCCCTAGTCTCGTGAGTCATCGCCAGAGACTTGACTTGAACATGAGCATTCATTCCGTCCTCTCCGTGATCGTTCCTCCCGTCCTCCCCGTGTTCGTTCTTCACGTCCTCCACAAGACCCTTCTCAATATCGTCTTTTAGATGAAAGGTCATCAGGCTGTGATGATGATATAGTACAAAACACTCCTTGACTTGTATATACTTTAAACTAGACAAATAGAAGCAGTTATGAACTAGTTGTTAAAAGTATTAACTTGGTTTTTGATTTTTTTAGTTCTTTTGAACTTTAGTTTGCCAGTTTTTAAATGTATTTATAGAATTGTGTTGTCGTTGTTGGTGTTGGTGGTGGTGGTGGTGTGGTGGTATTGGCATAAAATACATGTTTAGGAATTTTAGTATGTTGGCAGGTGGTGTAGCTGCCAAAACAGGCATTTTATGCCAAAATTAAAACCCAGAAAATCGACCAAAGTTGGTCGGTATTTAATTTTAAAAAAAAAGTCTTTTGATTAGCGACCAAAGTTGGTTGCTTAATCTTAAAAAGAATTAATAATTACGGACCAAAGTTGGTGTTAATGATAAAGGATTACCCAGATTTCACATTTAGCGACCAACTTTTATAGCTAATTTTCAAATTTTAATTTTTAATTTATATATATATATATATATATATATATATATATATATATATATATATATATATATATATATATATATATATATATATATATATATATATATATATATATATATATATATATATATATATATATATATATATATATATATTTACCGATCAATTTTAGTCGTTAATATTTAAATTTTAATAATTATTATAATATAACGTAATTTATATTAAATATTAAAATACGTTATCAACCAAAGGTTGTCGGCATGTGCTTTAAATTGCACAATTGATTTTTTTTATCTTTGCGGTCAACTTTGATTATTATACAAAAGAAACCACTAAAATAACGATAAGCCTGTTTGGACGGGTTTTGGTCGGTTTTTTCATAAACAAATCAATTCTGATTGTTTTTTGTGGTCGCTAAAACTCATATTTTTAGTAGTGGAGATAAGTACCACTTTTGAAGACTAAATTTCTTCTCGGTTATGTAGCGTCATTATCGATCTTGTTACGTATATTTCGAAATCGATCAATTGATTCTTAAATTAAATCGTAACCAGATATAGCATAAAAGAAAAAAGAGAAATCGTTTGGCCAAAGTAAACCCCAAATCACTTGAAGAATTAGACATCTCTTCTCTTGAACCACTGCTACTAGTTTATTGGTGGTGCAATGGAGAAAGTGGTTGTGTCTGGTTCTGAATTTTCATGTGCTTTTGCTGCTGTTTCCATTGTGCTGCTGCTTTTAATTGTAGACGAAGAAAGTTTCACGTGCTTTCTTGGTCGATGGCGTCCTCTATGCATGTGTTTGTCACAATACTTCTGGTTTTGAACCACATTTCTGCTACACCTCCATTTCTTGCCATCAGTTCTCCTACACCTTCTTGGTTCTGCTTCCATGTTACCTAAGTAGCCATACCCCATTACTGCAAAAACACAACAAATTTCTTACATTTGGTCCATTTTATTTGTCTAAACTACCATGTATCAGTCGCTTAAACAACAACAACAACAACAACAACCCAGTATAATCCCACTTAGTGGGGTCTGGGGAGGGTAGTATGTACGCAGACCTTACCCCTATCTTTGGGTAGAGAGGCTGTTTCCAAATAGACCCCCGGCATCCTTCCCTCCAAGAACTTCCCACCTTGCTCTTGGGGAGACTCGAACTCACAACCTCTCGGTTGGAAGTGGGGGTTGCTTACCATCAGAGCAACCCCTCTTGTCTGAAAATAGGTAGGGGCCGCGTGAACGCTGGCCCCTACTGCCACAAATTATGACGTAGACTCGACCACTTAGGCCGACCTTAGGCGGGTGCCCCTCCAGAGTGCAATGGAAGCCACCAACCTAGGCCATGGGCCTTCTTGATCGCCCATTGACCCCGTCCAGGTAAGTACGTCTCCACTAATTGAAATAATAATACGTCAAATCGACTAATATTTAAACATGTCGGAGTAAAACATAGCCCATATTAGACGTGACTTTTAATTAGGTTAAGTTGTATGCACATGAAAATAAGCCTTTTTTTTTGCTTTAAAAGGATAATTATGGCAGCATTGCTAGGCAGACACTCATAGTTCCACGCGATTGTGTTCCCGCCTCCTAACTTTGGCTTAATTTTCATCAATTAAAATTGTCAATGAAAGATAAAACTGAATGACTCTCAAATCTTGACGTTCAACTCAAAGAAGGAACTGACCTTATAATAACATTAAACATCACTCTGCACATTGTTTACTAAACCAAAGTAGAAATAAGTTTTGGGTTTAATTAACTTGAATCCAATTTTTGATGTTGTTACTTTTTCTTATGGTATTTGTTGGTGGTATTAATATTGTCTTTTTGAGTCGAAGGTCTTTCTGAAATAGTCTTTTTACTCCTCGGGTAAGAATAAAGTCTGCATACACACTATCTTCCCTCATGCTGGTTTATTGTGTTTTTTTTAACTTGAATCCAATTGATAAAAAAGAAGAAAGATAAGTTCTATGAGATTTAGATGGAAACTTACAATTGGGGTAATGTTGATAGATACCATCTTGAAGACCTTTTAAAGAGCAAGTAATAGACTTGAATATAGGAATAATGAGATGAGAGGGAATAGGTATCCCAGCTTCAATGTACTTGTAGATGAAAAATTGTTGCTCTAGTTCTTGTCTCTGTAGGAATGTAAATCCATATCCACTAGTGTTAAACTTTGAATAGTTACTATATTCATTATTGTCACCATGTTGGCTAAGTTCAAGATTCAACCCAAGTTCAGTGGAACATTTTCCTTCTTCTCCATTTGACACTGCACAGAATTAATAACAAAAAGAATAATGAGATAGTAATTAATATATAGTAAATTTTAAAACATTTTATCTTTTGGAAGAAAAGTGTACTACCATTATAGCAGTCTTTTTTGCTAGCAATATTCTTGGGAGGTGGGATTTTGAGGTCCATGGCAGACCAATTTTTTGGTATTTTATCTTCTCTAACTTTTTGTTGATTTTAATATTGTATGCTAATATTGTGGCTTTTGTGCAGATTCGAGATTCAGATAAAACAATGACAGAAGAGGAACACATTAGCAGAGCGTACTGCAAGTCTTCTGACATAGTCAGAAATTTTGGCAGCTCCCATTTTTGGATTGTGGGCCGCTTATCAGCAACAAATATTAGCCCCTTCTTAGTGGAAAGAATAATGAGATGTTTAAAATCGAACCGTAATCATTAACCAAATAAAAAATATAATTTTACTGGTTTATTGATATCGAACTATCAGGTTAATAGTTAATGAACAGATTGAAATTTTATAATTAACGGCTTAATAGTTTTGGAACGTATTACTCAATTTTTTATCGGATAAAGTGTTAACCTGTTAAGAATTTTTGTAATTATACTATTCTTTTGGTAAGAGGAGAAACTTGCAGCCGCTACAACCTCTACCATAACCTCTATCCTTTAGTTGCACTCTATAGTGAGCACTTTGTGTGGACTGTATTTATACTTTTACCCTTTGTCTATAAAGTCAAATTTCATTAGCAACCGATAAGCACCCCTCCTACACTGAGTCGTCTCTCTCTTTTCTCTTCTCTATCACCTAAATACTAAAATCCCTAATTAAAATTTCTCCCAAATCCCAATCTTGTTAGTCATTCCCTTCCTGATTCTGTCGCGGCCAAACGCACGCAGTCGTCAAGTAATAAAGTGACTAAAAGTCGGATGTCGAACCTATGAAGACTTGTGATTAATTATTAACTAAATTAGACTATCCTAATTATCTAAACAAGAATTAAAACTAGAAGTGTTTGATTCTAAACTAATTAAAATAAAAAGAAAACAGATAATAAACTCTAAGCAAAGGGATATCAGATTTTTATGCTATCAATATAATGAAAACGATATAGGGTTATGAGCTATCTAATATCTTTATTGTATTCTTAAATTGTCTGACTAATTTATCTAGCTTATTGGTTGACAGGGTTAATATTACTCATAAGAATCTATTGAGTTCTTACTCGCCTATTCAAGCTAATCTAATGCCTATATGTCTATGGAGTACTTAGAATCAACAAGAACGCATTTATAATTCATGTACATCAACCAAGCAAGGCAATTAGGTATATGTCTATCGTAACTGAGAATCCATTCTCCGATGCCCAGGTTCAAGAAGTTGCTCTACTCGATCCTATATGCAATCTAGAATTCCCACTTTTCAATTCTAGATTCGTAGATAGTATTCAATTGGTGATCGATCAATTAGATAATTAAACGCAAGATTGAATAAATAAACCATATGATAAACTAAGAAATCAATATTCGAATAACATTAATCATGAAAGTACCACAACCCTAGAGCGTGAAGTTTATCAAAGAAACATAAAAATTACTAAATTTGGTGGAAGAAGAGATGAAACCCGGCCTCCACGGAGGCTCTGTGCTCTCACTAGGTTGAATTTCCTTCAAAAATTGTGTTAGATGACCTAAAAGAGATATTTTTGGCTTATATATTGCATATAAAAGTCGTGGGCCAAAGTTCTCCTATTCCTAATTCGACTTAGCTTCAGGGATTGATGCTGGGGTGGATGCTTCGCATCCACCTCGTACTCCGCTTCTCAGCTTCGCATGATAGGCGTCCACCCTTTGGTCCTCCATCTTAGCTTTGACAAGGTGCGAATATTATGGGGATGCTATGGGCCGACTTCACTGGTAAGGGTGCACCAAGTAACCTTCTTTCCAAGGTTCGATGCGACGCATCCACCATTTTCTCCTCTAGTTGAAGCATTTTTCTTCATATTTTTGCACTCGAAATACCCTAAATCATCACACACAACTCAATTAGTCAGAAAACCAATAATTAAACCATGTTGGGCATTTTTAATACCAAATTACAATAAAAAGGGTTAAAACATCGGTAAAGTAACATCATTACATATAGAAATATGCCCAACATCACTACCCCACACTTAAACCTTTGCTTGTCCTCGAACAAACCATTACTATAATAGACGAACCAAAATTAAGCTCTTATCATTTAAAGCACATTACACCTATGACCATAGTTGATAGTAACAATTAGTCTCTAGTGTATGTATTTACATATACTTTCCTTTTTCTTATGCCAAACTTCAAAAATATTCAAACAAAGACAACATCCTCATAACAATCCTTGCCTAAAAACCCAACTCAACGTCACAGTGCACTCATAGCTTGAACACTCAATATCGTCGAGGAGTCTAATAACGTTACTTATTCCTCGTAAAACCACGTGCCCTCATAACGAGAACAAAAGAGTAAGTCGAATCCATACACTTAAATCAAATTCTCAGATATATTTTAAGGATCCATATATATCAAAGAATATCACTCACTCTCACAAAAGAAGTCACATGCATGCAATTGGTTCCATAGGTTTGCCCCTAATGTAAATCTTTAGTAATATAAGCTCGCTCGATCTAAAATCAATTAGGACTCTTTTATGGTTGTAATGTGGGCTAAGCGACGTGTATGATATATTTAGGAATAGTGACTCGCCCTCCTAAATACTTTTAACACATCTTATGATAACTTAATCGCATATTTCCTCAATCCAACTCCAACTTCACTCACATACCGAGAAAGTTCTAGATACAAGTACAATACATGATCTACACAAAAATCTCACCACACATGGCACATGACATACTAAGGACAGGCCATTTCGACTCTCAACTAATGCAAATATTTACAGAGCCACGAGATATTAAGCATTAAGCACAAAATGAACACAAGTCAATTATAACGATATATATATAGGCATCACAGAACTGTTATCCAACAAAGCAAGGCATCATCAATAATTTCAAATCATAGGGAAGATAGTACACATGCCAAAACCTAAATATGCTACTATCAAACAAGTCAAAGGTGCCTAAGAATTTCATCTTTCTTCCATTTACTCCCTAAATTCTAATCCACTTTAAAATTTATAAAAATTTATTATCCGGTTCAAATTACATTCGATGGAAAAGAACCGAGGCACAAAGAAAAACCACGGGGGACTATTACTACCTAATGAAATTAAAAGACGTACTTTGGCTTTTTCTATCTTCTAAATTTTTTGTGTGTTTTTTGTTAGACTTTAATTCCCCAAAAAAAACTGCCTAGGAGATCCATCTTATGGAAAAGTCTATTTTTTTAATTTTTGATTTTTTATATCTTTTTTTAATTAAGATACTAAAACTACTATTACCATACTACACCATTAATACTACTAACTATGCTATTAAATTTAAGAATCTAGCTAATAATAAAAAGATAAGAAACTAACAATATACTAATATAATAATATACAAAGAACAGAGAATCCTCCACGCCACACTTAAAAGAGTATAGTATCTCCAATGCACAAATAAAGCAAAAATAACAAGGGTGGACAAGAAACTTCGTGAAAGGCCAAAGACCGAAGCACTAGCAGCTCACAGGATACTCAAACTTCTCCCAAAGATGGTCCTTTATTTGGGTACCTCACACTAGTTCCAATAATCTTGTTTACTTTTGCACACTTCCAATGGCTTTCTTTCTATGGTCATAAAATAAAACAACACTACAATAATAATAAAATAGATAAATATAAAAGAAAGTAGTAAAGCTAGGTTGCCTCCCAACAAGCACCAAATTTAACGTCGCAGCACGATGTGAATCACTTTTTCCTCCACCTTGAACTTATGAATTTTACCCCTAACATGACATCTAGTCTGCGGCTATGCTCTCGTGGTGGGGCTAAAAAGAAACCAGGCCAAGTAACAAATTTTTTATTTTGCATTTCCCAGTCTTTAGATGAGGAGTGTAAGTTTTGCTTTTTGGCACAATAAATTCAAGAATATAGGCACTCTCATTCTCACTCTTTGATTCCCTCATAGGTTCAGATGGCTCGATTACTATCTTACTATCTAGATACAATGTGAAAAAATGGTTGGAATGAGGTCTAATGCGCCTTAACTCATGAATTGTAATACTATTTACATCCCCATTTATAGACAGACTCAATTCTACAAAAGTAATGTTATATGCTCCCTCACATGACTGTGGATCACTTTTCTCAATATTGGCAACATCAAGAGAAATATGGTCTTATGATTGGTATTCTTGTTTTAGCTTCTCAATTTGGTCTAGAAGATTTTTTCAGCTTAACACAACTCATAATTAAATTGTTGGGCATTACATGCATCAACCTTTGCACTCAAATCTGCATCCCATATTCAAATTCAGACTTCCAAGAGGGTCAGGTCATGACAAGACCAAAAAAATGGGCCATTAAACTGTTCCACCAGCCAAGCGTCTTCGTCAATAATCTTTCCTCTAGATATTTCATCCCTAGATTCATCCTGAGAGAACTATAAACACATTAAGAGAAAAACCAAATAGTTATAAAAATAAAAATATATAAGAAAAATAATGGATAAAATTAAAAGTCTAATATAGAAAAATAACTAACTTCTAGGTCCCCAGCATCGGCGCCAATAACTTGTTGTGACCAAATGCACACGCAAGTATACAGTGTCGCCAAGTAATAAAGTGACTAAAAATCGTATGTCAAACCCATGAGGACTTGTGATTAACTATTAATTAAATTAGAATATTCTAATTATCTAAACAAGAAATAAAACTAGAACTATTTGATTCTAAACTAATTAAAATAAAAAGAAAACAAATAATAAACTCTAAGCATAAGGATAGCAGATTTTTATGTTATCAATGTAATGAAAATGATCTAGGGTTATGAGCTATCTAACAATATTCTTTAATTGAATTGTCTGACTAATTTATCTAGCTTATTCGTCAACAGGGTTAATATTGCTCATAAGAATCTCTCAAGTTCTTACTCGCCTATTCAAGCTAACGTAACGTCTATATGTCTATGTGGTTATCAACAAGAACACATTTATAGTTCCTATATATCAACCAATCAAGGCAATTAGGTATATATTTATCCTAACCGCAAATTCATTCTCCGATGCCAAGGTTCAAGATCTTGCTCTACTCGATCCTATATGCAATCTAGAATTTCTATTTTCGAGTTCAATTCTAGATATAGATAGTATTCAATTGATGATCAATAAATTAAATAATTAAGCGCAATATTGAGTAAATAAACCAATATAATAAACTAAGAAATAAAAATCAATATTCGAATAACAATAGTCATGAAAGTACCACAGCCCTAGAATGTGAAGTTTAACTCCACATAGACATGGTAGATAAACAACAAATCAAACAAATAAACATAAAAGTTACTGTTTGGTGGAAGAAAAGATAAAATCCGGCCTCCACGGTGATTATGTGCTCTCCCTAGGTCGAATTCCCTTCAAAAAGTGTATTAGATGACCTAAAAGAGGTGTTTTTAGCTAATATATTGTGTAAAAAAGTTGTGGGCAAAGATTCTCCTATTCATAGTCCGACTCAACTTCCATGGAGTAATGCTGGAGTGGATGCCTCGCATCCACCTCGTCCTCCGCTTCTCACCGTGACATGCTAGGGTGGATGCTTGGCAAGTGTAACGACCCGACCGGTTATTTTGAGATCTAGCATGTTGTTCAGTAGTCTAAGGCTATGAAAAGCTTCATATCAAGAATTATGACTTGTACGCATGGTCAGAGTTGAGTTTCTGGAAGTTCAGAGTTGATTTAGAAAGAGAATTCTCATTTCGGAAGCTTAAAGTTGAAAGAATTAACTAGGATTAGAATTTCGAGTAAACGACCTCAAAATCGGGATTTGAAAGGTTCTAGCAAGTTCGTATGACAATTTCAAACAAGGCATATGCCCGGATCGGGTGTTGGATAACCCAGGAGCATTTTTGCGCCTATTGTAGAAAGTAGCATTTTGAAAGAAATTTCATAAGTTTGGCTTGAAGTGCATTTCAGTGTTATCAATATCTGTTTGGGATTTCGAGTATGGGTGTATCTCTGTTTTGTAATTCTGGAGTTGGGAGAACGATCAGAAGTGAATTCGGAGGTCCGTAGGTCATTTTGGATCCATTTGGCTAAATATAGAAATTTGAAGGTTTTTAAGAAGTTTAACGGACGTGTATATTTTGATATCGGGATCGGAATCCAATTTCGAAAGTAGGAGTACGTCCGTAATGTTGAATATGACTTGTGTGCAAAAATTGAGGTCAATCGGATGTGATTTGATAGGTTTTAGCATCGAAAATAGAAGTTTAAAGTTCATAAAGCTTGCACTGGAGGTTGATTCGTGGTTTTAGCGTTGTTTGATATGATTTGAGGCCTCGAGCAAATCCATAATATATTTTGGGATTGGTTGGTATAATTGGTTAGGGTTTCGGGGGCCTCGAGTGGATAACGGGTAGTCAACGGATCAAAATTGGGCAAAAAGCTATTGTTGGTGCTGGTATGATCGCAATTGCAATACCTTGGTCGCAAATGCGATCATCGCAATTACGAGGTGCCGTTCGCAGTTGCGAACATGGGCATCTAGGGTATTCTTCGCATTTGCAACAATTGGGGTCGCTTTTACGAGGCTTGAAGGGTTCGCATTTGCGAAAATCTTATCGCATTTGCGAAGTAGGTCAAATCATTCAGGGGTCGCATTTGCGATGGATTCTTCTCATTTGCGGAGCTCGCATTTGCGATCTTCTTGTCGCAAATGTGACGATGGCAGGAAGGGAGCATGTTTCGCATTTGCGAAGTTTTTGTCACATTTGCGACCCTCGCATTTGCGAACCTAGTGTCGCAAATGCGACATCAGAGGCATGTGTCCTGCTATTAATTTTGAGATCTTGACCATTTAGCTCATTTTCTTCATCCTGTTAGGCGATTTTGGAGCTTTTGGGAGAGGGTATTCACCTAGCACTTTGAGGTAAGGATTTTCTACACAACATGAGTTAAATACATGGATTATGGGAAGATTAAAATGTGAAAATTAAGGAAAATCAAGGGGTTTAGATAAAAATCTAGAAAAATTGATGCTCTTAGAATTTGACCATGATTTAAGGTATGAAATTGAGAGTAAATCATTTGAATTTGTGAGGTTTGTTAGGATTTATGCCCGTCACTAGAGGGGGGGTGAATAGTGCAGCACGAGAATATTGATAAATATTGCGGAATTAAAATTGCAGGAGTAAAGTAAATGCAGTAATTAAAAGATTAAGAAAGGACACACCAAATTTATACTGGTTCACCACAACGTGTGGTTAGTCCAATCCCCCAGAGACTCTCTCGAGTTTCCACTAACTCTGTTAAGCTTACGGGTGCCTAACAAACCGTTACACTTGCTCGTAGATGTACACTCTACAAGACTTCAACTTGCTCGAGGATACCTCACCTCAAGACTTCACCTTGCTCGTGGATACCGCACCACAAGACTTCACCTTGCTCGTGGATACCGCACCACAAGACTTCACACACTAAGATTGAGGGTACTTAGCAAACCCGACAATCAATGAGAAGATATGATCTTCTCAAACACCTTTCTCTTTAACAATAAGAACTCTCTAAAAAGAGTAGATAAAGAGATACAATATTAGCTCTATGAACAACTCAAAGTTGTCTCTCAAATGGCTCAACAAAAGCTCTATAATGATGCACAAATAATATCATATGTATATGAATAATAAGAGGTGTTGTGTGTTTAAAATCAGCTCAAAAGACCTCTATTTATAGGGGTTAGAGGGTGTATGTTCGTTGCTTAATTGACAATCAATTATGCTGATTTTATGCAGGATAATCGATTATCAGATATGCATAATCGATTATTCTGTTACAGTGTTCAAACACTTGGCAACGGATACAAGATAATCGATTATGCATTTCGGATAATCGATTATTTTGCTGTTTTGAAAATTCTGGTTTACACTGTCTTAACATAATCGATTATCACAATAAGCATAATCGATTATTTCTGTCCAGCTTTGAAAGACATGTTTAAAAATCATTTTGGCTAAAATGAAAATGTTTGAAATCATTTTGTTTGAAGTATTTGAAATGTGATTTGATAAAATGATTTTATGCATATTTATGATGACCTATGTTGAGCCAAAGGACGAGATAACTTTAAACGTTGCTCTTACATTTGTTCTACCTAACGACCTACGCCTTGGGTCTTCGGTCTTGAACTTTTGAGCTCGTCTTTGGCTTGTCTATGCAATTCCGTCATCAATATGCTTCTCGGCATTCAATCTTGATTGTTTGTCATATATACCATTGTTTGACACTTGACTTCATTGTTTGTCATTCATCGACTTCGTTGTTTGTCATTCATCAAAACCTATACCTGAAAATCATGCTAATACAACCAAAGCACACATCATGGATAGAATGATTTTCTACAATTTCCCCCTTTTTGATAATGACAAACAACAGGAGATATGCATATCGGATTCCCCCTAAATTCATGCTATATCTCAACATACAATTCATGCAAACAATTCCCTTCAATGATAATTCCCCCTCAAATAAGGCATGCTATAATGTCGATTCATTCCCCCTTATTTGATGCATATCGCCTAAACTCTTCCCCCTTTTGGCATTAGCAAAAAGAGAGTATACAAAGGCTATTATCCCCTTTCGACACTTCCCCCTTTTGGGTATATCAATTGTTAGTGTCAAATATAAGATAGGAAATACAATGAGGAATATACATTGACGATATTTAAAAAATCATACCAACATGAAATACCAAATGTTAGTAAAAATATAACAACCATATCAAAGGTTATTTTTAGCGAATATACCAACTGTTATTCAAACTAGAGAGATATTCATCAAAACATTAATCATTATTTTTAACAAAAATAATTGATACCAATTGTTATTCAAAATAAAAGTTATCAAAATATGAAGCAACAAAAATAATTAATATCAATTGTTAACAAAGATGTATTAATCGTTAACACATATCAACTATTACGTTTTTATCAAAAAATATGATAACTAACCGAAGTTCCCCCTCGATGCAATAAGGTTTCGTGCTTGGTGCATCTACTATGATATTGTAGTCTTCAAGCACACCTGCAAACGTACCTAAAAATAGGTTTTCGGTACCCAACTGCTTTTGGGTCCTTAGGGGTTAGGCAAATAATAATCATAGTCAAAAGATAAATCTCTAAGTTTTGTAAAAAATACGGGTGCTATGTGTCCTACCCGATTGCAGTAATGACATATAACATTCGGGTTGTGCATATGTCTTGGTTGAGCCAAAAACGTTCTAGGTGATTTAAAGTCGTTATTCCTAGAAGCGCTGAAATTCCTAGAATCATTTCTAGGTGGTCTAAAATTATTCATTCTAGACTCATTAACAAAATTCCTAGAGTTGTTTCTAGGTGGTCTAAAATAATTAATTTTAGGCTCATTAGTGAAGTTCCTAGAATTATTTCTAGGTGGTCTAACTTCATTTCTATCATCCTTTTTAATTACTTCAATTGTTTTAGGATTATCAACATTACGTTTTTCTAGTGTGTTCCTAAGTTCTGTGTTCTCTATTTTCAAAGACCTACAAGAAGAACAATTTGAACTTTGATCAATTGAAGAGGCTTCATTCATCTCCTTAATTTTATTTCTAAGATCAATATTGTCATTTTCCAAAAAATTAAATTCTCTTCTAAAACTTTAATTTTAGCCTTGGCCTATTTGGAGATTTTTGAAGTCTTTTTCAATTCACCATATAAGTCATGAAAAGCTTCTTGTAATTCTTCAAAAGAATAAGAGTTAGAATTACTTACCTCTTCTTCCTCGTTGGCCATGAGGCATAATGCGGCAGTTTCATCGCTTGAGCTGTCCGAATCCCATGTCACACGCCTTTGGTGTTTGTTCTTCTTCTTGTCCTTGGATTTTGGACAATGTGATTTGGTGTGGCCAAGCTTTCCATAATTTTGGCATGAAGGACTTGGTTCTTCCTTCTTTATTTCCTTTTTCATACACTTATAAAACTTTTCGATCAAGGCATTGGAGATATTATCATCATCGTTATTCGAGTCACTTACCTCTTCTCTTTTAGAGGATGAGGCTTTGAAGGCAATATCTTTTACTTCTAAGATAGGGATTAAGAATTGTGCTTTCATAAGTTTTGAGATATTACCTCTTAGTCCATCAATTGTGACATCCGTGATTCCTATCGACTCTTGGATGGCGTTGGCTTTGGAATGCCATTCGGGAGTGAGACTCCGTAGGATTTTTCGAACTAGATCTTTGTTCGAGTATACTTTTCCGAGAGCATGAAGATCGTTGACGATTTTTGAGAATCGTTCGAACATAATACCGATGGGTTCTTTCTCCCTCGTTTTAAAGAGTTCATATTCATGTGTTAGAAAATCAACTTTAGATTCTCGGACTTGAGACGTACCTTCATAAGTGATCTCAAGTTTATCCCACATCTCCTTGGCGGTTGTGCAGCAAGAAATCTTCCGATAGTCATCCGGATTCACCGCACAATATAATAAGTTGACGGCCTTTGCGTTATTTTCAACTTTCTTGATGTCCTCGGCATCATATTCATCTTCCTCCTTTGGAACCGTGGTTTCCCCAACTTTCTTTGTTGGCATTTGTTCACCGTTCTTGATGATTTGCCACAAGAGAAAGTTATTTGATTGGATGAAGATTCTCATCCGGTCTTTCCAATATGTGTAATTTGTTCCGTCAAGCAGTGGATGCCTACAGGTGGAGTGTCCTTCGCTCATCATTCCTGCGTTCAATATTCTCAACAAAAAATATATATCGTTCTCTCAACCGGTTAAGGCTTTCAGAGAGTTAGGCTCTGATACCAATTGCTAGGATTTATGCCTGTCACTAGGGGGGGGTGAATAGTGCGGCACGAGAATATTGATAAATATTGCGGAATTAAAATTGCAGGTGTAAAGTAAATGCAGTAATTAAAAGATTAAGAAAGGACACACCGAATTTATACTGGTTCACCACAACGTGTGGTTAGTCCAGTCCCCGAGAGACTCTCTCGAGTTTCCACTAACTCCGTTAAGCTTACGGGTGCCTAACAAACCGTTACACTTGCTCGTAGATGTACACTCTACAAGACTTCAACTTGCTCGAGGATACCTCACCTCAAGACTTCACCTTGCTCGTGGATACACACACTAAGATTGAGGGTACTTAGCAAACCCGACAATCAATGAGAAGATATGGTCTTCTCAAACACCTTTCTCTTTTACAACAAGAACTCTCTAAAAAGAGTAGATAAAGAGATACAATATTAGCTCTATGAACAACTCAAAGTTTTCTCTCAAATGGCTCAACAAAAGCTCTATAATGATGTACAAATAATATCAATATGTATATGAATAATGAGAGGTGTTGTGTGTTTAAAATCAGCTCAAAAGACCTCTATTTATAGGGGTTAGAGGGTGTATGTCCGTTGCTTAATTGAGAATCAATTATGCTGATTTTATGCAGGATATTCGATTATCAGATATGCATAATCGATTATTCTGTTACAGTGTTCAAACACTTGGCAACGGATACAAGATAATCGATTATGCATTTCGGATAATCGATTATTTTGCTGTTTTGAAAATTCCGGTTTACACTGTCTTAACATAATCGATTATCACAATAAGCATAATCGATTATTTCTGTCCAGCTTTGAAGACATGTTTAAAAATCATTTTGGCTAAAATGAAAATGTTTGAAATCATTTTGTTTGAAGTATTTGAAATATGATTTGATAAAATGATTTTATGCATATTTATGATGACCTATGTTGAGCCAAAGGACGAGATAACTTTAAACGTTGCTCTTACATTTGTTCTACCTAACGACCTACGCCTTGGGTCTTCGGTCTTGAACTTTTGAGCTTGTCTTTGGCTTGTCTATGCAATTCCGTCATCAATATACTTCTCGGCATTCAATCTTAATTGTTTGTCATATAATAATATTGTTTGACACTTGACTTCATTGTTTGTCATTCATCGACTTCGTTGTTTGTCATTCATCAAAACCTATACCTGAAAATCATGCTAATACAACCAAAGCACACATATCATGGCTAGAATGACTTTCTACAAGGTTATGGGTAAACTTATTCTTCGAAAATTTTGGAAATTCGGGCACGTGGGTTCGAGGGATTTTCGTCAACTTTTCGATTGGGGTTAGGAATTTGTTGTATATTGGGTTGTAATAAATAATTGAGAATCTATTAATGGATTGGTATCATTTTTGGCTAGATTTGGAGCTTTGCTCATCAATTAGAGTCTTCGGAAGGGCGTGGAATGCCGCTATGGATCTTCAAAGGGAGGTGAGTCTCCTTTCTAACCTTGTAAGAGGGAATTGTCCCCATAGGTGAAATAATTGGGTATGTGCTCCTAATTATGAGAGCTACATACGCACGAGGTGACGAGAGTCCGTGCATAGCTACTATTATGCTATTGTCCGGGTAGTTAGGACCCCAAAGCATGCTATACTTGGATTACTTGTGAACCTATTGATAGCTTGGCTTGACTAAATCACGTTAAATTAGTGAACGAATTTCAAAAAGGATTTAAACTTCACTTTTTCAAATTATGAAATAAAAATTGTCTTTTCTTCGAAATATTTCTCCATGATGCCTTTTTGATTGACTTCCTGTGTGTGTTTATTTCCTGTTGGAGCGGGCCGAACGCCTCGGCATATTAAATGGGAGCGGGTTGAACGCCTCAGTAGATTAAATATATGCGTTTATGGTTCGTGCCGTTCGACCCTCGGCAGTGCAAAATTTACATTTCTGTTGGAGCGGGTCGTTTACCTCGGCATGATTTGCGCATGCTTGTATTGCTTGCCTTGAAACTTATTGAAGATGTTGCTGCCTCTTTCTGGCTTAAGAATATATGTATAAATTATGAAAAATAATGATTTCCTATAAAAGAAAGAATTATTTATTTGCTTCAACCTATTGAATTATAATCATGTTTATAAAAATTCACGGTTTAATATGTTATGGATATATCATCATTGGACCATTAGTAAGTGTCAAAATCGTCATCTCGTCTCTACTTCTTCGAGATTAGACGGGATAATCACTGAGTACACGTTGTTTTTGTTAGAAACACGTTCTCAATGCAATATACTAAACGTGTACTCTTTTGTAGGTTTTGATGAATGACAAACGAAGCAAAAATTGATATATGACGGAATTCAAGTACAAGCGCACAATGGTTGCGAATAAGATTGAAGTTCAAGATATAGCTTTTAATTGTTATTGAGTTGTTCTAAATTGTAATCTCGATCCTATAACTTGACTCATAGTATGGCCTCTCTCATAAAACTATTTTCCAAAATCATGCATATTTAATTCTGTGTCAAAAAGATTTTAAATCATGCATATTTACATTAGACAAAATGTTTTCTAAACATGCCTCAAAAATCTGGGCTAAAATAATCGATTATGTACTTATGATAATCGATTGTTTCTGAGCCAAGACTGCATGACAATCGATTATGAATTAATGGTAATCGATTGTGAGTAAGACAGTGAACATCAGGTTTTTCCAAATCTGCATGATAATCGATTGTGAACAAATGACAATCGATTGTTGTTGAGGTAAAGTTTTTCAATACTCAAAATAATCGATTATGAACTAATGGTGATCGATTGTGTTGAGTTGATGTCTTCCAGTGATTTTAAATTTAATTAAGTAATCGATTATGTCTTTAGATAATCGATTATCACTGAGACAGTAAGTTTTATGATTTTCAGAAAATAACAAGTAATCGATTGTTGCAAAGGACAATCGATTGTTGAAGTTGGCCGTTGTCAAACGATTTTCAAATACCATAAGGTAATCGATTATTGATTCTAGATAATCGATGTTCTGCTTAAAATCTGGAAATGATTTTTAGAACGTTGCTGAAGTAATCGATTATTGATTCTAGATAATCGATGTTCTGCTTAAAATCTGGAAATGATTTTTAGAACGTTGCTGAAGTAATCGATTATTGATTTTATATAATCGATGTTTTGCTTAAAATCTGGAAATGATTTTTAGAACGTTGCTAAAGTTATCGATTGTGAACTTAGTGTAATCAATTATCTGATTTTGAATATTGCCAGTAATCGATTATAGATTATGTATAATCGATTGTGAAGCGTTAAATCTGGGATTGATTTTTAAACTGACTGGCAGATAATCGATTGTTTGGTCTTAATAATCGATTATCACTGAGTAATTTCAGCAACTCTTAATTGGCAATTAGACAACGGTTGAACCAACTTTTTCAACTATAAATACAGCTTCATTTCAGTGTTTTAAAAACAACAACATACACAAAACTGATCATTACATTGCTATAAGCTTTCATTCAATTGTTCTTCATTTTCTAATCATTTCATAAAGCTTTTGAGAGCCATATTATTGCTTAAAGTTGTTGTGATCTTGAACATATTCTTTTACTCATATCTACTCAATAAGGAGTACTTTAGTTAAGTGAGTGTCCAAGTATTTGATATACTTGTAAGAGAATTGCGATTCTCTTGTTTCAAGGAACTTGCGTTTCCTTGGGTGAAGTCTTTGAGATTGCGATCTCCGAGCAACTGTTTGAGGCTTGTGTCCTCAAGTGTGTAACGGTTTGTTGAGCACCCTTAAGCTTAACAAGATAGTGAAAAATCTCGAGAGAGTCTCTCGGGGACTGGACTAACCACGTTGGTGGCCAACCAGTATACATCTTTGTGTAAGTTTATTTTTCTGCATTTATTTTACTTCCTGCAAAGTTTAAATTCCGCAAGAAAACGCTAAATTCTATTAATACGCTATTCACCCCCCCTCTAGCGTAAAGCGTAGTTTCTAACAATTGGTATCAGAGCCCAACTCTCTGAAAACTTAACCGTTTGAGATAACCATCCATGGCTTCTACTATTGACTCTTTTGCAGGAATTGAAGAAGGACAATGCTCTACACGACCTCCTCTATTCAACGGCACAAACTACTCATACTGGAAGGAGAGGATGCAAATCTTTGTGCAATCAAATAGCTTTCATTTGTGGAAAGTATTCAGCAATGGAAACCAAATCCCAACCAAGAAGGTGGAAGACGAATGGGTTCCAAAGACCGAAGAGGAATATACCGCGGAGGATATTCGTAAGGTTCAAAATAATGCCAAAGCTATAAATTTATTATATTGTGCTGTTAATGCTAACGACTACAGGAAGATATCATGTTGCAAAACAGCAAAAGAAATGTGGGATAAGCTTGAAGTGACATACGAAGGAACCGACCAGGTACGAGAAGCTAAAATTGATTTCTTAACTCACTCTTATGAACTATTCCACATGAAGGAAGGAGAGAAAGTAGACGAAATGTTTGAGCGATTCTCAATGATCGTGAATGATCTACACGCCCTCAAAAAGACGTTTACGGATAGAGAACTTGTCCGGAAGATCCTCAGAAGTCTCACTCCGGCATGGCGATCAAAGGCCGATGCAATCCAAGAATCCATTGGCATCACAAATGTCACAATTGACGCATTAAGAGGTAATCTCAAAACCTATGAATCAACTATACTTAACCCGTTTGTTGATGATCAAAGAAGGCAAAGGATTGCTCTAAAGGCTAGCCAACCACAAATTGATGAGGAAGGTGACAACGAGTTTGGACTCGTTATCAAAAGGTTTCAAAAATTCATGCGCAAAGAGTATGAACGCAAGAACAAAAAGCAAGGCGATCAACTAAAATGCTATGAATGCGGAGAAACCGGGCACATAAAATCAAATTGCCCTAACATCAAAAAGGAGAAGAAACCCTTCAAAAAGCAACGTGCATACATCTCTTGGGGAGGAGATTCCGGAGATGAAGCAAGCGAAGAAGAAGACGATGAAGCAGCAAATTTATGTCTCATGGCTCAAGAAGACGGCAAAGATGAGGTAAGTCAAATCTCTTCTCAAAATTTCTTTACTCTTGATGAAATGAGAAATGCTTTTGATGAACTATATGCTGAATTTATCAAAGCTTCAAAAACTGTCAAAAGTGTTAAAGAAAGCGCTTCTCTAAAAGAAAAAGATTTTCAAACACAGCTTTCATTAAAACAAAAAGAATTAGAAAAACTGGTTTTCGAAAATGAGAAGCTAAAAGAGGAAAACAAGTTTTATGGAAAAAGAAGTGCTGATAAACCTGAAGGTTCTACTAGAAACTGTTCTTCTTGTGTGCTTCTTAAGAATGAAGTAGCTAGACTTAAAGGCACATTAGATAAGTTTAATTCTTCGCATAAAAACTTGAATGATGTGCTTGTTAATCTAAAATCAACTAAACATGGAATAGGATTCAAGAATGAAGAAAAGGTTGGTGCTAAACCACAACAACCTAGAGCTCAACCTAGGACTAATAACCAAAATGCTTATCCTAGAAGTAGAAATCCTAGAAATAACTTGCATGTTAGACCAAATAGTGAAAATGCTAGAAGACCTAGAAATGATGCATATTTTAGGCCAAACCTTGAACAATTTAGAAGACCAAGAAATGACCCTCCACCTAGAAATAGATATTCTAGAAATGATGCATATTTTAGACAAACTTGTGAACCTCCTAGAGCTCATAATAGGAGAAACAATGGTGTTCAAAGTAGAGTAAGCAACCTTCATTCATCTAGTTACTATGTACCTAGAAAAATGCATAATCCCAACGTGACTTGTCATTATTGTAGACGTATTGGTCATATTGCTCCCGCTTGCTTTACTCGTCATAGACATATAAATCAATTGCATCATTATAACATGCCTAACCCTCAAGGACCCAAGATGGCATGGGTACCTAAAGAACATTAATTTGTTTTGTAGGTGTGCTTGAAGGGATCAAGTGTACTATGGTACCTTGATAGTGGATGCTCCAAACACATGACGGGAGATGAATCCAAATTCCTTCAACTAGAGCACAAAGAAGGAGGAAGTGTCACATTTGGTGATAACAATAAAGGAAAAATCATCGGCATTGGTTCGGTCGGTAAGGACGAAAACTCCTCTATTAAACATATACTACTTGTGAAAGGTTTGAAGCATAATCTCTTGAGCATAAGCCAATTATGTGACAAGGGAAATCTTGCTCTATTTAATTCGGATGAATGTCTTGTATTTAGACGTAGTGATTTCAAGATCATACTTCGTGGTTTTAGAATTGATAATATCTATATGGTTGATCTTGAAAACTCCTCACCCGAATATGTTGATTGTTTAGTAAGCAAAGAGGATAACTCTTGGCTATGGCATCGTAGAGTAGCACACATGAACATGCATCTTTTGAACAAGCTTCTTTCTCAAAACTTAGTAGTTGGTCTTCCCAGTTTAAAGTTTGAAAATGATTCTATTTGCGATTCTTGTCACAAAGGGAAGCAAACCAAAGCATCTTTTAAATCCAAGAATATTGTTTCAACGTCTAGACCTTTGCAATTACTTCACATGGATTTATTTGGTCCCTCTCGTATTGAAAGTCTTGGTAAAAATAAATATGTTTTTGTAATTGTTGATGACTTTTCTAGATTTACTTGGACTCTATTTCTTGCAAATAAAAGTGATGCTTTTCAAAATTTCAAGTATTTCCTTAAGCGTGTTCAAAACGAAAAGGAATCGACCGTCACTTCGATTAGAAGTGATCATGGGGGAGAGTTTTATCACAATCTCTTTGCGGATTTTTGTGACGAACTCGGAATCGAACACACCTTTTCCGCTCCACGGACACCACAACAAAATGGGGTGGTGGAAAGGAAAAATAGGTGTCTCGAAGAGATGGCTAGAACCATGCTCGACGAAGCTAAGATTCCCAAATACTTTTGGGCGGACGCCGTGAGTACCGCTTGCTATGTTTTAAATAGAGTAGCAATTCGGCCGATACTCATGAAAACCCCATATGAACTTTATAAGGGTAGAAAACCCAACATTTCTCATTTACGTGTTTTTGGTTGTAAATGTTTTGTTCATAATAATGGGAAGGACCAATTGGGTAAGTTTGATGCTAAATTGGATGAAGGTATTTTCATTGGTTATTCCTCACGTAGCAAAGCATATAGGATCTTTAACAAAAAACCCAAATTGTGGAGGAATCCCCTCATGTTGTGTTTTCCGAAGATAATACTCGCTTGGCGAGAAAGGAATCCGGTTTTGATCTTGCAGGTATCTTGGATAGCTTGAAAGATAAAATCCAAGAAGAACCTTCAAAGGAAAACAAAAATGAAATTGGGGAACAACCAACGGAAGAAGCACCACAATTAGAAAAAGGAATAAATACGCCTAACGAGTGGAGAACGATCAAGGATCATCCTCTCGAACAGGTAATTGGCGATGTTGGAGAAAAGGTAAGTACCCAAAACTCTCTTAAGAACACTCTAGGACACAATTCTTAAGAGTTCACGGCATTACTTGTTAACACTAGTGTAATTTATTAATTTCGCTATAAATTACTAACTTGAGCGTCGGAGACGTTTAAATCTATTTTGCAGGTACCACCCCAAAGGTAGGGGGAATTATGAAGTTTTAGCACAAAATAATCGACTATTTCAAGCCACTAATCGATTATTTTCTGTGCAGTACATCGATTATCAGTATCAATAATCGATTGTTTATGACTGATTATTACTATTATGCATCTGTGTTTAATTTTTTACTTCCTAAATTGCATAATCGATTTCCGCCTCAGTCATTCAGCAATGCTTTCTACAACAATCGATTATTTTTTCATACAATCGATTATTTGACAAATTCTGATATTCTCCAAGTTCACTGTATCAAATTAGTTCCCTAAATAATCGATTACCAAGAATTGACAATCGATTACTTCATATTAATTTTTTGTTACCGTTTGGCTCCTCAATCGATTCCTGTCAGGTCTTAAATGCTCCATAATCGATTACCAAAATTTAACAATCGATTATTTCATTCAAATTTTTTACCATTTGACTCAAGAATCGATTTGTCAGATTCAAAATCTCAATCAAACAGTAAATACAATCGATTATTTCAGTTCAATAATCGATTATCTAACGGTCAGTAATTTTAATTCTTACCGTTTTCTGACTGCTCCTAAACCAAAATCTCAGCAAATGTCTCCATTCAATGCTTGATAATCCTTTCCTCTATAAATAGGCATCATAAGAGCTCACATTCACCCACTCAAGCACTATCTCTAGTATTCAAAAGCTAAATCTCTTCTATTTTCTTTGCCAAATTCCAGCAGTCTTTCTCCTAACATGTCTGGACGATCTTCAAAACGTTCCCGATCCAAACATGGCGCATCAGCCTCAACCGCCCCTCCTCCTTTAAATTTTCCATACCAAGACGGTTCCGTCTTGTTCTTTGAAACTGAAAATGAACTCACAAGGTTCCTATCAAAATTTGAGAAACGCACCATTCTTCCTCCTCGGTTCTCAAATAGTAAACTCCTTGAGCCTTTCACCCCTGCCGCAAATATGTTAAAGGAGTGTCAACTATATGACTTCTTGCTTCTCACTCATCCTCACATAAACACAACTCTCGTTCAAGCTTTTTTACTCAAACCTCCATAAAGATGAAGATGGCGAACTTGTCACCTCCATTAATGGGGTACAAATTCTTCTCTCTGAAGAGAATCTCCACACCATTGCCCGCCTTTCAAATGAAGGTGAAGACCTTTACCGGTATATTGATAAGGCCGGGGCTCTCTTTGATGAAACCATCCTTCTCCACCAAGCCGGTATAACCTCCTATGATCCATCTATCTCTACCCGTCGTCCTACCATAACGGGAATGGATCCAAACTACCGGTTGATTCTTTACTTCATCACCCGAGTCCTCAAGCCTAGACGACACAATCACACCACCATCTCCCAGGAGGATACCAAACTTCTGCATGCCATTGTCACCGGAGCCAAAATAAATTGGTGTCGGCTCATCAAAATTCATATGCTCGATGCCATCGGTGATGACATGCCTCTTCCTTATGCCCTCCTCATTATGAACTTCCTTGAAGCATCTGGATTTGTCACGGAAAATGGTCCTCTCAAAAGGAGTACCAAAATTTGGGAAATCTCGGAGTCTTCTTTCCATCATGATGGTGATCATGCTCCAGCTCCTTCTTCAAGTCGTCCACCCCGTCGTGCTCGTTCGTCCCAAGAGCCTACTCTCCAAACTATATCCGACTAGCTTGCTCAACTCACTCATGAGATCCATGGATACTTTGATCATGTCAATTATCCATATGCAGCTCTCGTTCCTTTTGAAGCAGCGCCGGATAACGAGGCGGACAACGACGGAAATGAAAAAAATTTTTTTGTGTTTTGTGTGGTTTTTGCTGTTGTTCTCTTTGGTTCCCATTGATGTACCCTCTTTTTTTTCCAATAAATAAACCTTGTTTATTTCATCTTTTTGCATCTTTCCTTACTATTTTTTTGCTAATGGCAAAAGGGGGAAGAAAACGGGATATCGGGTATGCACCACCTCTTAATTCATTGATTGCTTATAAGCTAAAATTGAGGGGGAACTCTTAAATTGAGGGGGAACAAGAACAAAATTGCATAATTGTTACTTGTCTTGAATTGTCAATATCTTTTGCCTAAATTGCATATCCCGCTTAATGTTTGCCATTATCAAAAAGGGGGAAATTGTTAGAAACACGTTCTCAATGCAATATACTAAACGTGTACTCTTTTGTAGGTTTTGATGAATGACAAACGAAGCAAAAATTGATATATGACGGAATTCAAGTACAAGCGCACAATGGTTGCGAATAAGATTGAAGTTCAAGATATAGCTTAATTGTTATTGAGTTGTTCTAAATTGTAATCTCGATCCTATAACTTGACTCATAGTATGGCCTCTCTCATAAAACTATTTTCCAAAATCATGCATATTTAATTCTGTGTCAAAAAGATTTTAAATCATGCATATTTACATTAGACAAAATGTTTTCTAAACATGCCTCAAAAATCTGGGCTAAAATAATCGATTATGTACTTATGATAATCGATTGTTTCTGAGCCAAGACTGCATGACAATCGATTATGAATTAATGGTAATCGATTGTGAGTAAGACAGTGAACATCAGGTTTTTCCAAATCTGCATGATAATCGATTGTGAACAAATGACAATCGATTGTTGTTGAGGTAAAGTTTTTCAATACTCAAAATAATCGATTATGAACTAATGGTGATCGATTGTGTTGAGTTGATGTCTTCCAGTGATATTAAATTTAATTAAGTAATCGATTATGTCTTTAGATAATCGATTATCACTGAGACAGTAAGTTTTATGATTTTCAGAAAATAACAAGTAATCGATTGTTGCAAAGGACAATCGATTGTTGAAGCTGGCCGTTGTCAAATGATTTTCAAATACCATAAGGTAATCGATTATTGATTCTAGATAATCGATGTTCTGCTTAAAATCTGGAAATGATTTTTAGAACGTTGCTGAAGTAATCGATTATTGATTCTAGATAATCGATGTTCTGCTTAAAATCTGGAAATGATTTTTAGAACGTTGCTGAAGTAATCGATAATTGATTTTATATAATCGATGTTTTGCTTAAAATCTGGAAATGATTTTTAGAACGTTGCTAAAGTTATCGATTGTGAACTTAGTGTAATCAATTATCTGATTTTGAATATTGCCAGTAATCGATTATAGATTATGTATAATCGATTGTGAAGCGTTAAATCTGGGATTGATTTTTAAACTGACTGGCAGATAATCGATTGTTTGGTCTTAATAATCGATTATCACTGAGTAATTTCAGCAACTCTTAATTGGCAATTAGACAACGGTTGAACCAACTTTTTCAACTATAAATACAGCTTCATTTCAGTGTTTTAAAAACAACAACATACACAAAACTGATCATTACATTGCTATAAGCTTTCATTCAATTGTTCTTCATTTTCTACTCATTTCATAAAGCTTTTGAGAGCCATATTATTGCTTAAAGTTGTTGTGATCTTGAACATATTCTTTTACTCATATCTACTCAATAAGGAGTACTTTAGTTAAGTGAGTGTCCAAGTATTTGATATACTTGTAAGAGAATTGCGATTCTCTTATTTCAAGGAACTTGCGTTTCCTTGGGTGAAGTCTTTGAGATTGCGATCTCCGAGCAACTGTTTGAGGCTTGTGTCCTCAAGTGTGTAACGGTTTGTTGAGCACCCTTAAGCTTAACAAGATAGTGAAAAATCTCGAGAGAGTCTCTCGGGGACTGGACTAACCACGTTGGTGGCCAACCAGTATACATCTTTGTGTAAGTTTATTTTTCTGCATTTATTTTACTTCCTGCAAAGTTTAAATTCCGCAAGAAAACGCTAAATTCTATTAATACGCTATTCACCCCCCCTCTAGCGTAAAGCGTAGTTTCTAACAGTTTTTGTACTCATACTACAGTTTTATGCATTTTTGTTGCACATGCATATGCATCTCTAGTGGCCTACTGGGTGTAGCAGCAGTTGATACAGAGACTTAGGTGAGCTGCACTTCTCGAGGCGACCCGCAGCCAGCAATGTCTCTTTCATTTTACTATATTTATTTCCATCCAATATTATATTTAGAAATTTCTCATGCACTTGTATCACCGAATTCTGGGAGGATATTTGGATTATTAAATGTTATGTTTTTGTTAATGACTTCGCGGTTATTTCTATAAATTTTATTATTCTTTATTTAATATATAAAGAAAAAAAATAATTTTAGACAATACAAAAATTTGGAATGTAGTTAAGTTTTTCAGTTGGCTTGCCTGACAGCGGTGTCGGGTGCCACCACGAGCCTTAGTAGATTTTGGGTCGTGACAACATGGTATCATAGCTCTAGGTTCCCGTAGGTCTCACGAGTCTTAATCAAGTCTAGTAGAGTCTCGCGGATCGGTACAGATACGTCTGTACTTATCATCGGGAGGCTATAAGGCTATTAGGAGTACTTCCCTTCTTGGTTTCTTATCATGCGATTTGATTCTTGTGAGGCTTATGCCTTTGTTTCCTTCCTACTCAATCTTATACGACACGAAGCGCTTGTTATAAATCAAGAATTGAAGAATTGTAATGGCACTACGATTGTGGTGCGAGCGTTTCTCCCTGTGGGGTATGTTTGAGCTATTATGGTCGCCTTGTGGAAGGTATTCTGTTGTTTCGGCTCAGTAGCGGTACTTCTAAGAGCCTTGAGGCTAGGCACAGGTTTCTATGATGCTTATGAGCGATTATTCCGCAGTATTGTTATGATGGTATGATATTTGCCTTGGTGTCGAGGCAGTGAATGACTTGAAAGGAGGTTTACTCAGTGCATGATCTAGAGATTCGATGTTTTATTCCCGACAGGGGAAAGGCAATCTGGCATAGAGTATTCAGGTTTGGGTTGATGAGGTATCAAGACTCGGTATTCGCTAGCGTGGTGGAAGTTTTCTTCTATTATGAGGTGTCGTTGTTCCTACTGAATGTACTAAATTCGTCGATGTTATGATCTTCTCCAATTCGCCTTCATAGTACAATATTGCATGTCGGTATTGAAGAAATGATTGTTAGATGTCACGAGGCAAGGTGGTTCAGGGTTGAATCGGTATCTATAATATTGTAGCTCGAGAGAGATGATCTCCGGCAAAAATTAAAAGTTAGTAGCGATTTGTGGATTCAAGTGTTACGAAGATAGATTTTATTAAGGCAAAATTTGAGTAGCAAAGGATGAGGAAAGATATGTGGAAAGTGTCATACAATGGCTAAAATTCCTAGAAGACCAGGTGTATGAAGCAAAGGTCAAGTAGTTAACTAAAGAAGCGAGTTTGCCCAAAGTGGGAGAGTGGGTGATGTTGCATATGGGCTTGGTGGTAGGATAATTACGCACCTTATATAGAGTTTGGAATGATTTGGGATTTTAGTAGCTGTCGATTGAAGTATACAGGTTTAATTGGAAGTATGGTCTTATATGTAGCAAGAGATTGATCGTGCAAATATGGTTGATGATTCAGAGTATAAAAATGGGATTTGACAGAAAGAGTCCAAGGATTTAGGCGGTTGATTTCGCAAGGTCTTGTCAATAATAGATAACGAATCCTGGTGAGTTCCAGATTTGTGTAATAGTGGCTTCAAACTAAGTGGAAGAGTCCCACCGCCTATGATTGGGTTGCATGGTTAACCACTGGCAAGGTTTTCAGGTTGTTAGCATATTTTCGATCATTTTGGTTGTCCGAAAAGAACATAAGTGGTGATTTGAGCAGAGGGATTGTTAAAGGGTGCTATGGTTGGCCTTATTGGCTCATGTTCTGACTTGGGGAAGGATTCAGGACTTATGCCTTGTATGGATGCAGATTTCGAGGGGAGTGGTTCCACTAGGTGCCACGTCGAGAGGGTATTCATGTGTTATAAAATTTATGGAGTTGATTATATTCAGGACCAAGTCAGAGCGGGTGGCTCTCAAACGGTCCTAATGGATTCAAAAAGAAGTAAAGTTTGGTGCCTAATGATTTCGAGCATATAAGTACAGTTAATAATCAAGCATTTGCAGCAGCTTATGAGTGGAGGCCCAGAATGTTCTATGATGTTTTGACTTGTAGTGTAGCACTTGAGAGAAAGATGAGAAAGGACTTCAGATTCGTAAAATGATTAGAAGAATGGGCATGTCAGTTAAGGGTGCGAATGTGCGCACAAGGAAGTTATGAAATGGTTCATGGGATTTGAGGCAGCATGGTCTTGCAGTTCCAGGTCGCTCAGGGTGAGTGTGGATGGAGTATGTAATGTGTGGAAAGTATTTATTGTTATTACTAAGGCAATCAGGGTAAATAGAAGGAAGATATATTGGTTAGCCTTAGTTGAGTTGGCATATTGGTGGTAGAGGTCAGTTCCTTCAGTGTGATCAAGTTATGCATGTGATTTGTGGCAGTATGTGTGAGGCTTGTCGGTCGCCATAATTAATATTGTTTAGAAGCATTATTCTGTTGTGGCCTATTATGTGGATGTGGATCCCAAAAATGTTATGGTGGTTTAGACCACTACTTAGAGATTTGCATATTTTGCGGTCATAAGAGTTCACATGTGTGTTGCTATATCCTCCCGAAGTGAGTTAAGTGGAAAGTTTTATATGATGAAGTGTTAATCTAACAGTGGTTACGAAGCTATGATGAAAATGAGTTCTATCGTATATTGGCACGTTGGGTGCAGGAAGGGGTATGGAATTTGAAGTGAGGATCAAGGTTGCAGTTCGATGCTGACAAGGATGTCACGAGCTCGGATGAGCATGAAAGGAGTTTCGATGTTTAAAGTGAGTTGGTATTGTCGTCTGTATCACATGAGATCGGTGTTTGTGAAAAAGTCTTTGCATCCTGGTTAAGGATTCTTGATTGCTTTTCAACGTTTGTGCGGCCGGTGGTTTGGATGTGCGGACCCATTATTAATTTCGGAAGGTTGTGGGATCGTGTCCCACATAAAGATTGTATAAGTGTGATATGTAGTCACTTGATTGATTAAAGATTTAAACGAAGTACGAGGATTGTGGTAATATCATTAATTTGAGAATTTATGCCTAGAGGATACTCTGTTTATTGGGTTATGTACTATGGAGGTTCGTTCCGATTATGAGGGTTGTTCTTATATGTTATGAGAAAAAAAGGAGTTATTATAGACCTTTTAAAGGTTATTAGCCTAGTTGGTGCAATCTGAAATCAACTTGAGATTAGTGGATTGATTTGAATGTGAACAGGGGCTTTATATCTTGCCAGATGTGTTCATCTCAGCAATACACTCCTTATGGAGGGGAGTCGGAGTGTTATTTCGTTGTCAGCTATTTCATGTAATGATGTATTGCTTCGTGCGAGTTGTGAGATGACTTGGTAAATTTCTTATGTGTTGAGGTTCTGCATAGAGATGAGGTTATATGAGCAGGATGGTTCTTGAGATTCAGATCATATATCGCACTTCAGTTTTGCTTGAATTTGTGGATTATAACGTTATATGTCTCCCCAAGGAATGGTATTATGCACTTAGCGTGTTTATGATTGATATTCAGTATTTTGTTGCAATGAGCAATTTAGCTCAATGTACATCTCCTTATGTGAGTTCCATATGTAGATCGAGTGGCACGTTGCCATGGGTATGTTATTTGGATTAGGTGGCACGCCGTCATAGGTATGTTATTTGGATTGGGTGGCACGCCGCCATGGGTATGTTATTTAGATCGGGTGGCACGCCGCCATAGGTATGTTATTTGGATCGGGTGGCACGCCACCATGGTCATGTTGTGTGGATCGGGTGGCACGCCGCCATAGTTATGATTGCTCGGATCGGGTTGCCCGGCGCAACAGTGTGATGTTTAGTACAGTACCCCATATCTATTTATTGTGTTCTGTTTCCTGTTTTCTGAACGAAGCTCATATTAGTTGTGCACGATCCCGTATATGATTAGCGAGCGGGGTAATTGAAATTCTTTTTCAGATATCATTTTCCTTTTTGTATCACATTCTAATTGGTAACCTATTGGCATAACGTGGTATCATATGGGGCTTTTAGTCATGTCGGGGTGGCTTATTGCCTGAGCAGTTCATACCGGGTGAGACGAGACTGTTGGATTTAGGATCAGTGCAATCTGATTACGTGAAATATATTAAGGAGAAAAGATCACTATTTGGTTCAGAATAAGGTAATGTTTCTTGTCAGAAGCATAGACTCAATGATTGGTTGACTCGGCAAATGAATATGAATTTTTGCATATCTCTTTCGTTGTGGCGGCATTGTAATAGTTATAGTAATACTTGTGTATGTCATGGGGTGCAATAGGAGCATCAGATTCGTGGAATTTTGACTAAGTTGATAACAAAATGTTATTGTGGTTCGGTGAGTAAAGTGATGCTAGGTATGAATTCAGCAAGTTATGTAGCCATGTTTGGGTACAACGTATAGTGATTGATATGGTGATCTTATGTTAGAAACAGGTGGACATAGAATTCTGGATGTTGGAATTGGGCTCTAAGGCTTATTTTCTTGAATAAAAGGGAATATCTTCAGAAATGATCGAGCTGATGTGCTCAACTAAGTTGTGGTAGCACGATAAGGTGCATGAGAAGTTAAACAGTGATTTCAGACTACTTCAGTGTACTTCTCAGCACGTTCGAGGACAAACGTATGTTTAAGTGGGAGAGAATGTAAGCACCCAACCGGTCGTTTTGGGCTCTAGCACGTCGTTTAGCAGTCTAAGGCTATGAACATCTTCATTTCAAGTATTATGACTTGTACGCATGGTTGGAATTGAGTTTTGGGAAGTTCAAAGTTGATTTGGAAAGACAATTCTCATTTCAGAAGCTTAAAGTTAAAAGAATTAACTAGGATTAGACTTTTGAATAAACGATCTCAAAATTGGGATCTGAAGGTTCTGGCAGGTTAATATGAATATTTCGGGCATGGGCGTATTTCCGAATCAGGTTTTGGATGACCGGGGAGCATTTTTGCGCCTATTGTGGAAAGTAGCATTTGAAAGAAATTTAATAAGTTTGGATTGAAGTGAATTTCAATGTTATCAATGTCCATTTGGGATTTCGAGTCTAGGAGTAGCTCCATATTGTGATTCTGGAGTTGGGAGCGCGATCGAAAGTGAATTCGGAGGTCTATAGGTCATTTTGGTGCCATTTGGCTAAAGATAGAAATTTGAAGGTTTTTGAGAAGCTTGACCGGAAGTGGACTTTTTGATATCGGGGTCGGAATCCAATTTCGAAAGTTGGAGTAGGTCTGCAATGTCGAATATGACTTGTGTGCAAAAATTGAAGTCAATCGGATGTGATTTGATAGGTTTTAACATCGAAAATAGAAGTTTGAAGTTCTAAAGTTTATAAATCTTGGATTGGAGTTTGATTCGTGGTTTTAGCGTTGTTTGATATGATTTGAGGCCTCGAGCAAGTCCGTAATGTGTTTTGAGATTGGTTGGGGTTCCAAAGCCCTCAAGTGGATTCCGGGTGGTTAACGCATCGAAATTGGGTAAAAAGCTGTTGTTGGTGCTGGTATGATCGCAATTGCGATGCCTCGGTCACAAATGCAATCATCGCAATTTCGAGGTGTCATTCGCATTTGCAAACGTGAGCAGCTAGGGGTTTCTTCACATTTGCAACAATTGGGGTCGCTTTTGCGAGGCCTGAAGGGTTCGCATTTGCGAAACCCTTATCGTATTTGCGAAGTGGGCCAAATAATTCAGGGGTCGCATTTGCGATGGATTCTTCGCAATTGCGTAGCTCGCATTTGCGATCTTCTTATCGCAAATGCGACGATGGAAGGAAGGGAGAATGCTTCGCATTTGCGAGGTTTTTGTCGCATTTGCGAACCTGGTGTCGCAAATGCGACATCATAGGCATGTGTCCAGCTATTAATTTCGAGATCTAGACCATTTAGCTCATTTTCTTCATCCTCTTAGGCGATTTTGGAGCTTTTGGGAGAGGATCTTCTCCTAGAACTTTGAGGTAAGTATTTTCTGTACAACATGAGTTAAATACATGGATTATGAGTAGATTAACATATGAAAATTAAGAAAAATCAAGGAGTTTAGATGAAAACCTAGAAAAATTAATGTTCTTAGAATTTCACCACGATTTTGTGTATGATTGAGAGTAAATCATATATTTGAATTTGTGAGGTTATGGGTAAACTTATTAGTCAAAAATTTTGCAAATTCGGGCACGTGGGTCCGAGGGCGTTTTCGTCAATTTTTTGATCGGGTCTAGGAATTTATTGTAAATTGGGTTGTAATGAAAAATTGAGTATATATTAATGGATCGGTATCATTTTTGGCTAGCTTTAGAGCTTTGTTCATCAATTAGAGTCTTCGTAAGGGTGTGAAATGCCGCTTATGGATCTTTAGAGTGAGATGAGTCTCCTTTCTAACTTTATATAAGGGAATTGTCCCCATAGGAAAAATAATTGGCTATGTGCTCCTAATTGTGGGGGCTACATACGTACGAGGTGACGAGAGTCCGTGCTTAGCTACTATTGTGCTATTGTCCGGATAGTTAGGACTCCAAAGCATGTTATACTTGGATTACTTGTGAATCTATTAATAGCTTGACTTGCTTAAATCACGTTAAATTGGTGAACGAATTTCAAAAAAGATTTGAACTTCACTTTCTTAAGTTATTAAATGAGAATTGGCTTTTCTTCGGAAAATTTCTCCATGATACCTTCTTGATTGACTCAATGTGTGTGTGTTTATTTCCTGTTGGAGCGGGCCGAACGCCTCGACAGATAAAATAGATGCATCTATGGTTCGCGTCGTTCGACCCTCGGCATTGCACAATTTACATTTCTGTAGGAGCGGGTCATCGACCTCGGCATGATTTGCGCGTGCTTGTATTGCTTGCCTTGAAACTTATTGAAGTTGTTGCTGCCTCTTTTTGTCTTAAGAATAAATTTATAAATGATGAAAATGAATGATTTCCTATAAAAGAAAGAATTATTTATTTGCTTCAACCCATTGAATTATAATCATATTTATAAAAATTTACGATTTAATATATTATGGATATATCATCCTTAGACCATTAGTATGTGTCAAAGTCGCCATCTCGTCTCTACTTCTTCAGGATTAGATAGGATACTCACTGAATATACGTTATTTTCGTACTCATACCACACTTCTGTGCATTTTTATTGCACATGCATATGCATCTCTAGTGGTCTACTGGGAGTAGCAGCTGTTAATATAGAGTCTTAGTTGAGCTGCACTTCTCGAGGCGACCCGCAGCTAGCAGAGTCTCTTTCAGTTTACTATATTTATTTCTATCCAATATTGTATTCCAGACGATTGTTGTATTATATTATTTCTTTGAAATTGCTCATACACTTGTGATACCGGGTTTTGGGAGGATTTTTAGATTATTAAATGTTAAGTTTTTGTTAATGACTTCATGGTTATTTCTACAAATTTTATTATTCGTTATTTAATATATAAGAAAAATATTAGACAATACAAAAATTTTGAATGTAGTACGGTTTTTCAGTTGGCTTGCCTGACAGCGGTTCCGGCGCTACCACGACCCTTAGTGGATTTTGGGTCGTGATAGCAAGCATCCACCCTTTGTTTCTCCATCTCAAATTTCCAGGTGCGGATGCTATGGAGATGCCATGGGTTGACTTTACTGCTAAGGATGAACCAACTAACCTTCTTTCCAAGGTTAGATGCGATTAAGGCTGTATTTTTCGCGATTCCGAACTGGAACCGGAACCGGAACCGCGGTTCTGGCTGTTCTGCCGGTTCCGGCGGTTCCGGTTCCGCGGTTCCGGTTCCGGCAGTTCCCCGAAACCGTGATGGGGCGGTTCCACCCGTTGGAACCGCGGAACCGGAACCGCCAGAACCGGAACCGGAACCGGACCGGTTCAAGCGGTTCCATCCGGTTCCGCAACGATCCGATTTATACAAATTTTTTTTTTTTTAAAATTTCCAAACGGCTCTTTTTCAAAATTAGCCGTTTGGAATTTTTAAAAATAGCCATTTGACCCCAAACTTTATATAATTACACAATTTCCCATTTTTCAACTATAAATACCCCCTCATTCTTTCATTTTAATTCACCAATTCATCAATATCTCTCAATCTCTCTCAAGCTCTCTTTCAATCTTTCTAGTGCAAGTGCTTAATTTATTGTTGCAAATTCGTGAAACATTGTGAAGTTATTGAATTGAAGTTTTCAAGTGTTCAATTTCAACGATTTTCAATTTTCAAGAAGTTGTTCGTCAATCCGGTAAACTCGTTTCAACTCTTACGTGCTAAGAATATTTTTGTGTGTTGTTATTTTGCTTAATTGTAATTATTATGGCATTTCCATTGAAAAATATGTTCGGAAAAGGAAAATCTAAAACCGGTAAAAGTAGTCGCCAAAATACTACCCCTCCCCCGGCTCCCCGACCTAGAAAAGATAAACAAGTTCAAAGTAGTAGCCAACCTAGAAATACTAAAGAAACCTTCGGAATCCTTGATAGTGATCACCCATGTTTTCAATTTAGCGATGTTGATTTTCTACATGATGTAGCAGTTAGTGATAGAATAGACGATGATATTATGAATATTCTTTATCCTAATGCACCTATCTTAGAGGGAAATGAGGTTGATGATGATGACGAAACCCAAGCTCCGGTAGATTTAGATGTAAACCTACTAGTCCTGCTACTAATGAACCGGAACACCCACCCGTACAAACTCCCACTTTTAGTAGACAACCTCCTAAACGTTCAGAAACTTCATTAGTTTGGCAATTTTTTATTCAACTAAGAGAACAAAATAAGGCTAAGTGTAAATCTTGTGGGAAATTACTTGTGCATAGGTATACTGGAGATCGTAGCGGCACAGATAGTTTAGTTAAACATATAAAATTACACCCTAGCGATAAGGCTAGATATTTCCAATTGAAAGCGCAACAAGAGGAGAGGACAAGTCCTGATTCTACAGTTAACCCAAGTACTGGTTCAAATCTAGTTCAACCAGGAATAAACACAGTAACCGGAGGTATATTGTATTACGATCCAAATAAGGATCGTGAAGAATTAGCTAAAATGATTACTGTTATGTGTTTGCCTTATTCTTTTGCTTCTAATCCTGTTTGGATTCATTATATTAGAAGAGTATTTAATCCTACGTATAAAAGTTGGCCTCGCGTCACAGTTAAGGCCGACATTTATAAATACAAGCATGAATATGAACAATACTTGCGTTATTTATTTACCCATATAAGTAATCGTATGTCTATTACAACTGATATTGGTAGAAGTAATAATAATTGTGATTATCTAACCGTAACCAGTCATTGGATAGACGAAGACTGGACAATGCAAAAACGCATTATTGCATATAGAATAATTAATTCACGGCACACGGGTAAGTTTATTGCTAACACTGTTTCAGATGTATGTAGATTTTTTGTTTTAGTGATAAAATAATGTCAATTTTCATGGATAACGCTAGTAGCAACACTAGTGCAATATGTATTTTAACTAGAACACTTAATCCTGCTTTTACTAATATTTTCCATGTTAGATGTATATGTCATATTTATCATTTAATTGTTGGTGATGGTATGTGAATTTTAAACATAGAAATTGAAAAGGTTAAATTCGCTCTTAATTGGCTTTTTTATTCTAACCGTAGAAGTAGACTTAGAGAATATTTTAAAAAATGTGACGAATATGGCCTTAGAGAAAGAAAGGTTCCTAAACCTTGCCCGGCTAGGTGGAACTACATGTACAAAAGATTAGTAGTGGCGTACGAATATAGAAACCCAATTAACGCTACTTATAATTCTCGGGATTGTGGGGAGGAAGATAATGACATGCTAACTAATCAAGATTGGACTAACGTTAAAATTCTTTTAGATTTTTTAGAACATTTTCATGTGGCTACAATTTCTTTATCTGGCCAATATTATCCAACTATTTCTAACTGTTTAGTTTATATTGCCGCACTTGCTAATTTGTTTGTTGATTTTACAAGGGAGGGGAAATTTATGAAATTGCAATTACTGAAATGAAAAAGAAGTTTAAAAATATTTTTTTTCAATCCCTCCTATATTTGGTGTGGCTGCTATGTTAAATCCTACTATGAAAGTAGGAGGTCCTAACTTTTGGTATTCTACTATTTATCAAGCTTTAGATCTTGAAGAAGAAGAAATGGCTACACTATCTGATGCGAAAGCATCAATTACAGTGAATGCTCAAACTGTTTATAATGCTTATAAACATGCGTTAGAGCATGCTAGGCCTAATATTCCAACCCCTACTTCGTCGACATCACAGGCGCCTAAAAGAGCTGCTGGCTTAACAGCTCTTAAATCGTGGACGGAGTTCAGGGGTACTCAAGGTGAAAATATAGATAATTTTTCCCATCTAAATGAGCTTCAAGTTTATTTGTCGCAGGGACTAGAGAATGAGAATCCAGACCGCTCTTTCGACCTTTTGGATTGGTGGAAGGCAAAGGAAAAGCATTTTCCCATTCTTGCAAGGATGGCTCGGGATGTTATGTCGATTCAAGCGTCAATTGTTGCATCAGAGAGCGCCTTTAGTCAAGCAAGACTACAAATAGGTGATCACAGGGCGTCGATGCGGGACAGCTTGGAAAAATCAGTGCTTTTTCGAGATTGGATCCGCGCAGAAAGAAGGAACTTTGGGCTAGCTGAATCACAACCAGAAATAGATGAGTGCTATGAAGAAATGCTAGCGGAACTTAATCACGAAACATCTTCACCCGGAAGTGGTGATGAACAAGCTTCATTTCCACCACCGCCAACACAACCACCTCCAAACCTTGAAAGTCTTATGAGATTTGTTAGAAATAATACGTAAACTATGATGTAACTTGTACATTGGCATGTCTTCTTTTAGTTTTTTTTCCTTTTAATGGTGGTATTAGTACCATGTTGTGCTCATTCCATTGGGGGAAGGAAGAATAAAAAAAGATATGCCATTTTGGTCAATAAATATGCTCTTTATCATATCCTTGAATATCTTTTGTCTCAATATTTCTTTGTCTTTAATTCTATATCAATCCTTGAATATTTATATAACATACAATGTATAACATACAACACAATATACTAATGACAATATTCTTTTATCAATATATACTACTTATATACAATTTATACTAATTACTAACTACAAGTCTACAACACAATATACACTATTTATATACAATATATACTACTATACAATATATACTACTTATATACAAAATATACACTACTTATACACAATATATACTAATTACCAAACACAATATATATTATACTAATAACATAGTACACCATATAAAATATATTCTACAATATACTAATGACTACTATACAAGATATTGATTTAAAAAAAAAAATCAGAACCGCCGGGAACCGCCAAAACCGCGGTTCCGGAACCGCCAGAACCGGAACCGGACGGTTCTGGAACCGTATGGTAGCGGTTCCGGCTCCGGAACCGTCAGAACCGGAACCGCCAGAACCGCCAGAACCGCAAGAACCGCAGAACCGGAACCGCCAGAACCAGAACCACAGACCCAAATAGACCCAGAACCGGAACCGGATACAGCCTTAGATGCGATGCATTTACCCTTTTCTCCTCTAGTTGGAGCATTTTTTCTTCATATTTTTGCACTCCAAACACCCTAAATTATCACACACAACTCAATTTGTCATAAAATCAATAATTACACTTTATTGGGCATTTTAAATACCAAATAACAATAAAAAGCAATTAAAACATGGATAAACTAACATCATTGTATATAGAAATTTGACCAACATCACATTCAAATCGGCTTTCTGACAGAACTTACTAGATCGATTGAAATAACACTTAGTTTCTTATGATTGAGATAACTATAATTGACAAAAAATATCAAAGGGTGGGCTACCACGACTGTCAGCCTATCACAACCTCCTCCTATATTGGAGTTTGAGACTGATAGTACGAGCAAGTTAGTGTGGATTGAGTTAATTATTGTATATCCTATACAAATTATGTAAATAATAAATGTAACTAGTTACTTGACAACTTACTACACTAATAATATAAAACTTATTTATATTGTCAATATATATAAATTAAATCTTCTATCATTTTTGTTGACATATTTTTGGGTCAATATAAGTATGCATATCCTGTAAAATTTTCAAACTAATCATAAAATGAATTTAAGTTATATGCATTAGTAATATAACTTTTTATATTATTAGATATAATATTTTGTGCAATTTAAAAATTTATATTAAATTATTTACAATCATTTTAGGATATCAATCAATGCGAAATGACTCAATAATTACATAGAATTTAAACTACTTTTATACCAAATAAAATCTTCTTAGTATTATAAAATATTATTTTATAGTAGATGTCTATAACTCCTAAAGAAGTTACTCCCACTACTCTTCTCCCTTAAGTAGATAACTCCCACTACTTCTCACCATTATAGTTGTAACTCACACATCTTCATAACCTCTCCATGATCTTTTCCCATGATCTCAATAGTTAATACCATATTTATGATATCCCTTTGTATACCTCAATATCATCCTATAAGTAGAGGGTTTAGCATTATATTGTACATACTTGAATACAAGGAAGAAATAGATTCTCTCCGTTCTCTCTACATTGTTGTCTATCTTCTTGTTTTATATTATTACTTTGAGTTAAGTTTTGTAACACGTTATCAGCACGAGTGTCCAAACAATTGAGATAAGAAAACATAGAATCAGTTATGTTGCCGGTGGAAGCTCGGGTATTTCATATATGAATCAATTTGCTTCAATTGTCCAGGAAGTATCTTTTTTATTTTTCCTATAAATTCTCACTTTAATATTTAGGATATGACACTTGGTATGGTTTATATTACACAAAAATACAATATTATATGTGCAGGAAATGAGCTGGTTAAATCTAAGCATATGTAAGCTTACACTTTACTAGTTTTCAGAACTTGAAAATTTTCCGCTTAGGTATATAACCAATTTATTTTACTTTGATTTAGCAAATGGGATATAGTTATATCATTACAATGTTTTTATAATGAAACGTATGAATTATCTCTTTACTGATTTTATTATAATTGGCTTTTGCTATAAGTATTTTGTATGTGATTATTTTAAGATTGATATACTCACACTTGTTAAGAGGAAAAAGGATTCTGATTCCACTAGTCTTGTGTTAGTTTGCATTTAAATTTCACTGATTTTTACAATTGTTGGCTTGAAAAACTGTGTTAGACTCATTTATTATTTATCTCATTTTTCTTATGGGTAATGAAATGTTCATGTATGATATATATATATATATATATATATATATATATATATATATATAGTACTATATCTAAACTATATGTTATGATAGATTTACATACAATATATTAGTTATGTACTGGATCGAAAATTTTATTTCTTATATTTCTTATCATTTTCAATTCACTTATTCTGAATGATAATTTTATTATGTTGAATTTATCAAATTAAATTTATGGCTATGTAAAATTATGTTCTATTATCTGAAGTGAATGAGATAACTTGTGATAAATATTATATGGTGGATTCAAGTCCCAGCGCACCATGAGGATAAGACGATGGGTTCAAGTCCCAACGCACCATGAGGGTAAGACATCGGATTTGAATTTTAGTAAACCATGATGATAAGAGTTGGGTCTAGGTCCCAACACATTATGGCTTTACATGCATTTATATGGGTAAGGCATTAGATTTGAATTTTTATGCACTATATTAGTGATATACTGATGATTAAAGAAAAATAATATATTTTAATGAACAATCATGAAGCTTGTCCCACTTGATGATGGAATCTCATGTCCCACTTGGTCATCCCGGTTTATTGATGCGAAAATTAATTGAGAATTCACATAGACATATATTGAAGAAATAGAAGATTCTAAGAATTCTCTTGTGCTGCTTATTCTCATGGTATACCAGCCAAGGTTGTGTGACGACCCGTCGTCTTAAGAATTAACGCCCTGATTTCCTATTAACTGCTTTCCCCAAGTTTATTTCTGCTATTTTGGTTTGCTGGGACGTCCGATGTTGGGTTTCAGTGAGTTTTGGGACACTTAGCCCCTAAATAAGAGCTTAAGAGTTAAAAAGTGGTCCGTAGTCGGAACAGAGTGAAGATGACCTCAGAATTGAAATATTATGGTTCTGTTAGCTCCGTTAGGTGATTTCGAGGTTGGGAGCTTGTTCGGAATGTATTTTGGAAGTCTGTAGCTCATTTAGGCTTGAAATGCCAAAGTTTGAATTCTTGAAGTTTCCGGTCCAATAGTGAGTTTTTTTATCAGAGAGTCGGATTGGAATTCCAAAAGTTGCAGTATCTCCATCACGTTATGTGGGAGGTGTGCGCAAAATTTCAGGTCATTCGGATGTGTTTCGGGTAGGTTTTTGATCGAAAGTGTATTTTAATGGAATTTGTTCTTAGACTTAAATCCTTGATTAATTCGAGTTTTCGGCGTTATTTAAAGTAGTTTAAGGGTTGGTACAAGTTTGAATGAGGTTATGGGATATGTCTGTAGTTTTGGTTGAGGTTCCGGGGGACCTCGGGTGTGTTTCGGATGCTCAACGAAGCATTTTGTGTTGTTAAAATTGCAGAAAAACTGAACTTAGGTGTTGCAGAGTTTTCCTCTACGCAATCGCGGCCGCCCTCTAGCGTTCGCGTAGTGTAATCTTGGAGGGAGGCCAATTCCTTAATCACGTTCGCATAATATTATTCGGGTTCGCGAAGCACCATTCTTTTCCACATCGCATAAGCATAAATTTCTCAGCGTTCGCGTGCAAATGCCAATCAGTTCTTCGCGTTTCACGTAGAGAAGAATCTGGGCCACATCATTTTTCCTTAATCGCGGTCGCGTTACAGGCCACACGTTCGCATATCTTTAAAATCGCAGGCCTTCGCGTCCATATCCTACCCCCGCGATCGCAAAGGGCATTTTTGACATCTTCCACTTTTCTTCTCCGCGAATGCGATCTAACCTCCGCGCTCGTGCTGCATTGAGTGTCTGGACAGTAATTAACATTTCAAAACCGAGGGTTAGTAATTTTTAACAAAACCCAAGCTAGAGAGCTCGGATTTGAGGGAGATTTTGTGGGTTTTTTCAGATGCAACGATTGGGTAATGATTCTCTACTCTCTTATGCTTAAAACCCACTAATATAACCACGAATTCATCCTTAATATCGGATTTTTGAATGAAAAATTGGTAAAACTTCATAAACTAAACTATTGAGTTTTGAGTGGGTGTTTGACCTCCGATTTAGAAGATTATTATATGGTTAGACTCGTGAGTGTGCGAGGTGTTCTAAAAATATGAAAATAATCTGATTCAGAGACGTTGGTCTGAGGGGCATTTTGGTTATTTTACCTAATTTCACGCCTTAGCCTTGAATTAAATAGTAGAATCACTTGGTTGTTGTTGTTATTTACAATATGTAATTGAATTGAGTAGATTTGGACCATTTGGAGTCGGATACTCGTGGCAAAAAGTGTGATTTTGAGTTGATTTGGAGCCGGTTAGAGGTAAGTGGCTTGTCTAACTTTGTGTAGGGGACCTTTCCCTTAGGATATGTTATTTGGTAATAGAGTGGCTTGTACATAAGGTGACAAGCGTGTACTTGAGCCAATTATTGAAAATCCGATTTTACTTTAAATATTTAGATTGAGTTTCTTTCTTACCTACTTTTTCCACTTGCCATTATAGCTTGTGTTACTCTACTTGCCATTATAGTCTGTGTTACTCTACTTGCCATTATAGCCTGTGTCATTCTACCTGACATTATAGCCCTTGTTAGTTTAGAAAAGCATGCTTAGCTACCCTAAATGGTCTACTTGCTTAAGTTGCCTTGATTGTACTACGTGAATCATGTTAGGCTAGAACTACTTGTTGCCTTGTATTTTTGCACCCTAAATATCTTTTGTTATTGATGGATATTTACTTTGGAACTGCGGGTTCGATTCCCGATAGACCCCCCCTGCATATTTATTTTGGGACTGCGGGTTCAATTCGTGATAGATCTCCCTGCATATTTACTTTGGGACTGCGAGTTCGATTCCCAATAGATCCTCCCCTGCATATTTACTTTAGGACTGCGGGTTCGATTCTTGATAGACCCCCGCCCACCCTGCACTTTTATTTTGGGACTACGAGTTAGATTTTCGGTAGATCCCCATGCATATTGATATTTGGACTACGGGACGGTATCCCCGGAGATCCTTAAGATATACTCATATGATAGACTACGGGACGGCATCCCGGGAGTTCCTCGGAAAGCTTATGGAATGGACTACAGGATGGTATCCTAAGAGATCCTTGTTTGACATTTTGGTATTGAGCTGTACATCCCGGTGTTTACTCTGTTCATCGTTCAATTGTTGTTGCCTTGTAAACTCTATCTTATTTCACTTTTGGTTCACATTATTTGCATCTGATTCATTCTGTACATTCTTATTATATGGTTTTATCTCAGTAGGGCCCTGACCTTCCTCGTCACTACCCGACCGAGGTTAAGCTTGGCACTTAATGAGTACCGTTGTGGTGTACTCATGCCTCTTCTGCACTTGGTTTTCATGTGCAGATCCAGGTACCTCTACTCAAACGCACTCACGGAGACTTCGAGGTATATCTGCAGCGTTACCATGAGTCACTATTCTGTTCCACCTTTAGTATTTAGTTTATAGTTTATTCCATTTATTCTCAGTTGTTTAGATATTCTAGAGTTAGAGCAGCGTACTGTGTTTCCGTTAGCCTGTGGTTCCTGTGAGTTTCCGGGTTTTGCGATTGAGTGATAGACTTCTGCATTCTGTTTGAGTTATATAGGTCGGGCGTCCTCTTATGCAGTTATTATTTTAAAATGCTTAGTTTTATTAAATCATTCCGAAAGTTAAGTTGGTATTTGCGCATTGTTAGGCTTACCTAAATGCAGGAACTAGGTGCAATCACGACATGTTCATGGAGGGTGAACTGGGGTTGTGACAAGTTAGTATCAGAGCTCTAGGTTCATAAGACTCACAGAATACAGGCCGGATTATTAGAGTCTCGCTGATCGGTACGGAGACGTCTGTACTTATCTACGAGAGGCTATGTAAATGTTTAGGAAAAATCATCACTTTGTTGATTTCCTTGTCATGCGATATTTTTGACATCGAATCTAAACTTCTGTATTCTATTCCCTCAGATATGGTGAGGACACGTACTAATCGTGATGATCAAGCACTCGCGCCCTCTACTGCAGCTGTCACAGGCCGGGCCGGGGTAGAGGTCGAGGATGCACACGTAGTGCAGCCAGATCACCTGCGCGAGTTGTCGTCGAGGCACCACCAACTGATTCAGCCAGAGCACAGGCACCTGGCACGCCTGCCACCACTACTCCAGCAATTCAGGAGACTTTGGCACAGTTCCTGAGCGTGTTTTGTACCTTGGTTCAAGCAGGATTGATTAAAGTTGTACCGACTACTCCACAGGTTGGGGGAGGGAATCAGACTCTCGCTGCCCCCACTCTAGAGCAGCGAGTTCCTATTGGTCAGGTTCTAGTGTCATGGCGACACCACATGTGGTGTCAGTTCACCGGGTGGTGAGGACCTCTTACCGAGTAGAAGATAGGTGGGTCTAGGAGAGAGAGGACATACAAGATCAGGAGGGATAGTACAGAGGACTGAGTAGGCCACGATGATTGGGGAGACCACTGGTCCTTATTTTGGAGGAAGGGTACAACATGGTAGAGGTTTTATGGGTCAGCCAGCTCAGTTTTTATCCCAGATTTCACGCAGGGCTTCATGTGTTCATGGGTTTCAGAGTACACGTATCCCACAGTTTCCACTGTCGCATCAGTCGCGAGGTTGGTTCGAGTGTGTTGACATACGCCATGTGGTGAGGTATTGCCCCAGATTTGGGAGGAGTGCACCTTCACAGACTTCTTGGCCACAGCGTGCTCCGCAGAGTTCCCAGGCCATGGATACAGCCTTAGTTGCTACCCCACCTACCCGTACCGAGGTCGCTGCCTTCGACTCTATCATCACGGGTATTTGTGTTTTTCTTTTCATGGTTTGTTATAGAGGTGTACCAATTCTCTTCAATCTAGGCTTTACTTATTCTTAAGTGTCATCTTATTTTTCTCTGCATTTGGGTGTGCATCGGGGATTCTTTGATTTTTCCCGTTTATGTTCTGCTCCTGTGGGGGATTCCCTTGTTATGGACCGCGTGTATCGGCCATGTTTAGTTACTATTCGTGGTTTTGAGACCAGGGCAGATTTATTGTTACTCAACATGGTTAATTTTGATATTATCTTGGGCATGGATTGGTTGTCGCCCCATTATGCTATTCTTGATTGTCACGCCAAGACCGTGACGCTGGCTATGCTAGATATTCCACGTATTGAGTGGAGTGGCACTTTAGATCACACTCCCAATAGAGTTATATCTTTCCTTAAAGCTCATCGTATGGTTGAGAAGGGGTGTACAACGTATTTAGCCTATGTGAGAAATGTCAGTGTGGATACCTTTTCTGTTGATTCTACCCCAGTGGTACGAGATTATCCCGATGTGTTTCCAACTGATCTTCTGGCCATGCCGCCTAATAGAGACATTGATTTTGGCATTGATTTCTTGCCAGGCACTCAGCCCATTTTCATTCCTCCGTATTGTATGCCTCCTCCTGAGTTGAAGTAGTTGAAGGATCAGTTACAGTAATTGCTTGATAAGGGTCTTATTCGACCTAGTGTTTCACCGTGGGGTGCTCCTGTCTTGTTTGTGAAGAAGAAGGATGGTTTTATGCATATGTGCATTGACTATTGCTAGTCAAACAAGGTTACCGTGAAGAACCATTATCCTTTGCCTCATATTTATGATCTGTTTGACCAGCTTCAAGGTGCATAAGTGTTTTCTAAGATTGACTTGCGCTCAGGCCACTATCAGTTGAAGATTTGGGAGCCAGATATCCCGAAGACTGCCTTCAGGACTCAGTATGATCATTACGAGTTCCTTGTCAAGTCATTTGGGCTTACCAATGCCCCTGTAGCTTTTATGCATTTGAGGCACAGTGTATTCAGCCCATATCTCGACTCATTCATTATTGTTTTTATTGATGATATTGTAGTGTATTCCCAGAGTCGGAAAGATCATGAGCAGCACATGAGGATCGTGCTTCAAACCCTGAGGGGGAAGAAGTTATATGTGAAGTTCTCAAAATGTGAGTTTTGGTTGGATTTAGTAGCATTCTTAAGCCATGTGATTTCGAGCGAGGGCATTCGGGTAGATCCGAGGAGGATAAAGGCCGTGCAGAGTTGGACCAGGTCGTCCTCAGGACAGAGATTCGTAGTTTCCTTAGCTTGTCAGATTATTACTGTCATTTTGTGGAGGGGTTTTCATCAATTGCATCCCTTATGACTAGATTGACCCAGAAGGGTGCTCCATTTCAGTGGACAGAGGAGTGTGAGGCAAGCTTTCAGAAGCTCAAGACAGCTTTGACTACAGCCCCTATTCTGATATTGCCTATTGGTTCGGGATCTTATACAGTTTATTATAATGCCTCACGGGTTGGCCTTAGAGTGGTATTGATGCAACACGGTAGGGTGATTGCCTACGCATCCATGTAGTTGAAGATACATGAGAAGAGTTAACCTGTCCATGACCTTGAGTTATCTTCTATTATTCATGACTTGAAGATTTGGCGTCATTATTTGTATGGTGTACCTTGTGAGATTTATACTGATCATAGGAGTTTGCAAAATTTGTTCAAGCAGAAGGATATAAATTTGCGCCAGAGGAGGTGGTTAGAGTTGCTAAAGGACTATGATATCACTTTTCTGTATCAGCCCTAGCAAGGCTAATGTGGTAGCGGATGCCTTGAGTCGCCGGGCGGAGAGTTTGGGTAGTTTGGCATATTTACCAGCTTCGGAGAGGCCTATGGCGATGGATGTTCAGGCCTTAACCAGTCAGTTTGTGATATTGGATCTTTCAGAACCCAGTCGGGTTCTAGCCTCCGTGGTCTCTCGGTCTTCCCTTTTTGATCGTATCCGAGAGCGGCAGTATGATGTTTGTCCTTCAGGACGAGGTTCAGCATAGAGAAGCCATAGATGTGACCATTGGAGATGACAAGGTATTGAGGATGCAGGGCCAGATTTGTGTGCCCAATATTGATGGTCTTCAGGAGTTGATTTTAGCAGAGGCTCATAGCTTGCGGTATTTCATCCATCTGGGTGCCGTGAAGATGTATCAGGACTTGAGACAGCACTATTGGTGGAGGCGGATGAAGAAAGATATAGTTGGATATGTAGCTAGATGCCTCAATTGTCAGCAAGTGAAGTATGAGCACCAGAGACCAGGTGGGTTGCTTCAGCAGATAGAGATTCCGGGGTTAAAATGGGAGAGGATCACCATGGATTTTGTAGTTGGTCGCCCTCGGACTACGGAGAAGTTAGATGCCATTTGAGTGGTTGTGGATCGGCTGACCAAGTCCACTCATTTCATTCCTGTGTGTACCACTTATTCATCGGAGCGGTTGGCGGAGATTTATATTCGGGAGATCGTCCGTTTGCATGGTACTCAAGTTTCTATTATTTCAGTACCCAATTTATATCGCGGTTCTGGAGAGCCGTGCATCAGTAGTTAGGCACTCGGGTAGAGTTGAGCGTAGCATTTCACCGCTAGACGGACGGACAGTCCTAGCGCACTATTCAGATTCTTGAAGATATGCTTCGTGCATATGTGATTGAGTTTGGATTGTCTTGGAATCATTTCTTGTCATTGGAGGAGTTGCTTACACAGTTATCAGTCCAGCATTCAGATGGTGCCATATGAGGCTTTATATGGTAGAAGGTGTAGATCTTCGGTGGGCTGGTTTGAGCAGGGCGAGGCCAGGCTATTGGGCACAGAGTTGGTTCGGGATGCGTTGGAGAAGGTTAAGATGATTCAGGATAGACTCCGTACATCCCAGTCTAGACAGAAGAGTTACGCGGACAAGAAGGTTCGTGATGGTCCATATATGGTTGGAGAGCGGGTTTTGCTTTGGGCTTCGCCTATGAAAGGCGTCATGAGGTTTGGGAAGAGAGAAAAGTTGAGTCCAAGGTTTATTGGCCCTTTTGAGATCTTGAGTCGAGTTGGGGAGGTTGTCTATGAGCTTGCCTTGCCTCCCAGTTTGGCAGGGGTTCACCGGTATTTCATGTTTCGATGCCCCGAAGGTATCACGGGGGCCCGTCGCACGTGTTGGATTTCAGTTCAGTCCATTTGGACAAGGATCTATCTTAGGTTAAGGAGCCAATGGCTATATTGGACAGGCAGATCAGAAAGTCGAGGTCAAAGAACATAACTTCAGTGAAGGTCCAGTGGTGAGGTCAGCCAGTCCAGGAGGCGACTTGGGAAACCGAGCGGGATATGCGCAACTGATACTCTCATCTTTTCACTACTTCAGGTATGTTCTCTATGCTCGTTCGAGGACGAAGGAATGTTTAAGTGTAGGAGGATGTGACGACCCGGCTGGTCATCTTAAGAATTAACGCCCCGATCCCCTATTAACTTCTTTCCCCAAGTTCATTTCTACTATTTTGGTTTGCACCAATGTCCGATGTAGGGTTTCAGTGATTTTGGGACACTTAGCCCCTAAATGAGAGCTTATGTGTTAAAAAGTGGTCCGTAGTCGGAATAGTGTGAACACGACCTCGAAAAAAAAAAGAAATGGAAATTTGATGGTTCTGTTAGCTCTGTTAGGTGATTTTGGGGTTGGGAGCGTCTTCAGAATGTATTTTGGAAGTCCGTAGCTCATTTAGGCTTAAAATGCCGAAGTTTGAATTTTTAAAGTTTCCGGTCCGATAGTGAGTTTTTGATCCGAGGGTCGGATTTGAATTTCGAAAGTTTCAGTAGCTCCGTCATGTCATTTGGGACGTGTGCGCAAAATTTCAGATCATTCAGACGTGTTTTGGTTAGGTTTTTGATTGAAAGAGTATTTTGATGGAATTTGATGTTCTTAGGCTCAAATCCTTGATTAATTTGAGTTTTCAGCGTTGTTTTAGGTGGTTTAAGGGTTGTTACAAGTGTGAATGATGTTATGGGATATGTCTAGGTTTGGGTGAGGTCCCGGGGACCTCGGGTGTGTTTCAGATGCTCAACAGAGCATTTAGTGTTGTTAAAATTGCAGAAAAATTGAACTCAGCTGTTGCAGAGTTTCCCTCTACGCGATGGCGGCCTCCCTCTCGTGTTCGCGTAGTGTAATCTGTTAGAAACACGTTCTCAATGCAATATACTAAATGTGTACTCTTTTGTAGGTTTTGATGAATGACAAACGAAGCAAAAATTGATATATGACGGAATTCAAGTACAAGCGCACAATGGTTGCGAATAAGATTTGAAGTTCAAGATATAGCTTTTAATTGTTATTGAGTTGTTCTAAATTGTAATCTCGATCCTATAACTTGACTCATAGTATGGCCTCTCTCATAAAACTATTTTCCAAAATCATGCATATTTAATTCTGTGTCAAAAAGATTTTAAATCATGCATATTTACATTAGACAAAATGTTTTCTAAACATGCCTCAAAAATCTGGGCTAAAATAATCGATTATGTACTTATGATAATCGATTGTTTCTGAGCCAAGACTGCATGACAATCGATTATGAATTAATGGTAATCGATTGTGAGTAAGACAGTGAACATCAGGTTTTTCCAAATCTGCATGATAATCGATTGTGAACAAATGACAATCGATTGTTGTTGAGGTAAAGTTTTTCAATACTCAAAATAATCGATTATGAACTAATGGTGATCGATTGTGTTGAGTTGATGTCTTCCAGTGATTTTAAATTTAATTAAGTAATCGATTATGTCTTTAGATAATCGATTATCACTGAGACAGTAAGTTTTATGATTTTCAGAAAATAACAAGTAATCGATTGTTGCAAAGGACAATCGATTGTTGAAGCTGGCCGTTGTCAAATGATTTTCAAATACCATAAGGTAATCGATTATTGATTCTAGATAATCGATGTTCTGCTTAAAATCTGGAAATGATTTTTAGAACGTTGCTGAAGTAATCGATTATTGATTTTATATAATCAATGATCTGCTTAAAATCTGGAAATGATTTTTAGAACGTTGCTGAAGTAATCAATTATTGATTTTATATAATCGATGTTTTGCTTAAAATCTGGAAATGATTTTTAGAACGTTGCTAAAGTAATCGATTATGAATTTGGTGTAATCGATTATCTGATTTTGAATATTGCCAGTAATCGATTATAGATTGTATATAATCGATTGTGAAGCGTTAAATCTGGGATTGATTTTTAAACTGACTGGCAGATAATCGATTGTTTGGTCTTAATAATCGATTCTCACTGAGTAATTTCAGCAACTCTTAATTGGCAATTAGACAATGGTTGAACCAACTTTTTCAACTATAAATACAGCTTCATTTCAGTGTTTTAAAAACAACAACATACACAAAACTGATCATTACATTGCTATAAGCTTTCATTCAATTGTTCTTCATTTTCTACTCATTTCATAAAGCTTTTGAGAGCCATATTATTGCTTAAAGTTGTTGTGATCTTGAACATATTCTTTTACTCATATCTACTCAATAAGGAGTACTTTAGTTAAGTGAGTGTCCAAGTATTTGATATACTTGTAAGAGAATTGCGATTCTCTTGTTTCAAGGAACTTGCGTTTCCTTGGGTGAAGTCTTTGAGATTGCGATCTCCGAGCAACTGTTTGAGGCTTGTGTCCTCAAGTGTGTAACGGTTTGTTGAGCACCCTTAAGCTTAACAAGATAGTGAAAAATCTCGAGAGAGTCTCTCGGGGACTGGACTAACCACGTTGGTGGCCAACCAGTATACATCTTTGTGTAAGTTTATTTTTCTGCATTTATTTTACTTCCTGCAAAGTTTAAATTCCGCAAGAAAACGCTAAATTCTATTAATACGCTATTCACCCCCCCCCCCTCTAGCGTAAAGCTTAGTTTCAAACAATTGGTTTCAGAGCCCAACTCTCTGAAAACTTAACCGTTTGAGAGAACCATCCATGACTTCTACTCTTGACTCTTTTGCAGGAATTTAAGAAGGACAATGCTCTACACGACCTCCTCTATTCAACGGCACAAACTACTCATACTGGAAGGAGAGGATGCAAATCTTTGTGCAATCAAATAGCTTTCATTTGTGGAAAGTATTCACCAATGGAAACCAAATTCCAACCAAGAAGGTGGAAGACGAATGGGTTCCAAAGACCAAAGAGGAATATACCGCGGAGGATATTCGTAAGGTTCAAAATAATGCCAAAGCTATAAATTTATTATATTGTGCTGTTAATGCTAACGACTACAGGAAGATATCATGTTGCAAAACAGCAAAAGAAATGTGGGATAAGCTTGAAGTGACATACGAAGGAACCGACCAGGTACGAGAAGCTAAAATTGATTTCTTAACTCACTCTTATGAACTATTCCACATGAAGGAAGGAGAGAAAGTAGACAAAATGTTTGAGCGATTCTCAATGATCGTGAATGATCTACACGCCCTCAAAAAGACGTTTACGGATAGAGAACTTGTCCGGAAGATCCTCAGAAGTCTCACTCCGGCATGGCGATCAAAGGCCGATGCAATCCAAGAATCCATTGGCATCACAAATGTCACAATTGACGCATTAAGAGGTAATCTCAAAACCTATGAATCAACTATACTTAACCCGTTTGTTGATGATCAAAGAAGGCAAAGGATTGCTCTAAAGGCTAGCCAACCACAAATTGATGAGGAAGGTGACAACGAGTTTGGACTCGTTATCAAAAGGTTTCAAAAATTCATGCGCAAAGAGTATGAACGCAAGAACAAAAAGCAAGGCGATCAACTAAAATGCTATGAATGCGGAGAAACCGGGCACATAAAATCAAATTGCCCTAACATCAAAAAGGAGAAGAAACCCTTCAAAAAGCAACGTGCATACATCTCTTGGGGAGGAGATTCCGGAGATGAAGCAAGCGAAGAAGAAGACGATGAAGCAGCAAATTTATGTCTCATGGCTCAAGAAGACGGCAAAGATGAGGTAAGTCAAATCTCTTCTCAAAATTTCTTTACTCTTGATGAAATGAGAAATGCTTTTGATGAACTATATGCTGAATTTATCAAAGCTTCAAAAACTGTCAAAAGTGTTAAAGAAAGCGCTTCTCTAAAAGAAAAAGATTTTCAAACACAGCTTTCATTAAAAGAAAAAGAATTAGAAAAACTGGTTTTCGAAAATGAGAAGCTAAAAGAGGAAAACAAGTTTTATGGAAAAAGAAGTGCTGATAAACCTGAAGGTTCTACTAGAAACTGTTCTTCTTGTGTGCTTCTTAATGAAGTAGCTAGACTTAAAGGCACATTAGATAAGTTTAATTCTTCGCATAAAAACTTGAATGATGTGCTTGTTAATCTAAAATCAACTAAACATGGAATAGGATTCAAGAATGAAGAAAAGGTTGGTGCTAAACCACAACAACCTAGAGCTCAACCTAGGACTAATAACCAAAATGCTTATCCTAGAAGTAGAAATCCTAGAAATAACTTGCATGTTAGACCAAATAGTGAAAATGCTAGAAGACCTAGAAATGATGCATATTTTAGGCCAAACCTTGAACAATTTAGAAGACCAAGAAATGACCCTCCACCTAGAAATAGATATTCTAGAAATGATGCATATTTTAGACAAACTTGTGAACCTCCTAGAGCTCATAATAGGAGAAACAATGGTGTTCAAAGTAGAGTAAGCAACCTTCATTCATCTAGTTACTATGTACCTAGAAAAATGCATAATCCCAACGTGACTTGTCATTATTGTAGACGTATTGGTCATATTGCTCCCGCTTGCTTTACTCGTCATAGACATATAAATCAATTGCATCATTATAACATGCCTAACCCTCAAGGACCCAAGATGGCATGGGTACCTGAAGAACATTAATTTATTTTGTAGGTGTGCTTGAAGGGATCAAGTGTACTATGGTACCTTGATAGTGGATGCTCCAAACACATGACGGGAGATGAATCCAAATTCCTTCAACTAGAGCACAAAGAAGGAGGAAGTGTCACATTTGGTGATAACAATAAAGGAAAAATCATCGGCATTGGTTCGGTCGGTAAGGACGAAAACTCCTCTATTAAACATATACTACTTGTGAAAGGTTTGAAGCATAATCTCTTGAGCATAAGCCAATTATGTGACAAGGGAAATCTTGCTCTATTTAATTCGGATGAATGTCTTGTATTTAGACGTAGTGATTTCAAGATCATACTTCGTGGTTTTAGAATTGATAATATCTATATGGTTGATCTTGCAAACTCCTCACCCGAATATGTTGATTGTTTAGTAAGCAAAGAGGATAACTCTTGGCTATGGCATCGTAGAGTAGCACACATGAACATGCATCTTTTGAACAAGCTTCTTTCTCAAAACTTAGTAGTTGGTCATCCCAGTTTAAAGTTTGAAAATGATTCTATTTGCGATTCTTGTCAAAAAGGGAAGCAAACCAAAGCATCTTTTAAATCCAAGAATATTGTTTCAACGTCTAGACCTTTGCAATTACTTCACATGGATTTATTTGGTCCCTCTCGTATTGAAAGTCTTGGTAAAAATAAATATGTTTTTGTAATTGTTGATGACTTTTCTAGATTTACTTGGACTCTATTTCTTGCAAATAAAAGTGATGCTTTTCAAAATTTCAAGTATTTCCTTAAGCGTGTTCAAAACGAAAAGGAATCGACCGTCACTTCGATTAGAAGTGATCATGGGGGAGAGTTTGATCACAATCTCTTTGCGGATTTTTGTGACGAACTCGGAATCGAACACACCTTTTCCGCTCCACGGACACCACAACAAAATGGGGTGGTGGAAAGGAAAAATAGGTGTCTCGAAGAGATGGCAAGAACCATGCTCGACGAAGCTAAGATTCCCAAATATTTTTGGGCGGACGCCGTGAGTACCGCTTGCTATGTTTTAAATAGAGTAGCAATTCGGCCGATACTCATGAAAACCCCATATGAACTTTATAAGGGTAGAAAACCCAACATTTCTCATTTACGTGTTTTTGGTTGTAAATGTTTTGTTCATAATAATGGGAAGGACCAATTGGGTAAGTTTGATGCTAAATCGGATGAAGGTATTTTCATTGGTTATTCCTCACGTAGCAAAGCATATAGGATCTTTAACAAAAGAACCCAAATTGTGGAGGAATCCCCTCATGTTGTGTTTTCCGAAGATAATACTCGCTTGGCGAGAAAGGAATCCGGTTTTGATCTTGCAGGTATCTTGGATAGCTTGAAAGATAAAATCCAAGAAGAACCTTCAAAGGAAAACAAAAATGAAATTGGGGAACAACCAACGGAAGAAGCGCCACAATTAGAAAAAGGAATAAATACGCCTAACGAGTGGAGAACGATCAAGGATCATCCTCTCGAACAGGTAATTGGCGATGTTGGAGAAAAGGTAAGTACCCGAAACTCTCTTAAGAACACTCTAGGAAACAATTCTTAAGAGTTCACGGCATTACTTGTTAACACTAGTGTAATTTATTAATTTCGCTATAAATTACTAACTTGAACGTCGGAGACGTTTAAATCTATTTTGCAGGTACCACCCCAAAGGTAGGGGGAATTATGAAGTTTTAGCACAAAATAATCGACTATTTCAATCCACTAATCGATTATTTTCTGTGCAGTACATTGATTATCAGTATCAATAATCGATTGTTTATGACTGATTATTACTATTATGCATCTGTGTTTAATTTTTTACTTCCTAAATTGCATAATCGATTTCCGCCTCAGTCATTCAGCAATGCTTTCTACAACAATCGATTATTTTTTCATACAATCGATTATTTGACAAATTCTGATATTCTCCAAGTTCACTGTATCAAATTAGTTCCCTAAATAATCGATTACCAAGAATTGACAATCGATTACTTCATATTAATTTTTTGTTACCGTTTGGCTCCTCAATCGATTCCTGTCAGGTCTTAAATGCTCCATAATCGATTACCAAAATTTAACAATCGATTATTTCATTCAAATTTTTTACCGTTTGACTCAAGAATCGATTTGTCAGATTCAAAATCTCAATCAAACAGTAAATACAATCGATTATTTCAGTTCAATAATCGATTATCTAACGGTCAGTAATTTTAATTCTTACCGTTTTCTGACTGCTCCTAAACCAAAATCTCAGCAAATGTCTCCATTCAATGCTTGATAATCCTTTCCTCTATAAATAGGCATCATAAGAGCTCACATTCACCCACTCAAGCACTATCTCTAGTATTCAAAAGCTAAATCTCTTCTATTTTCTTTGCCAAATTCCAGCAGTCTTTCTCCTAACATGTCTGGACGATCTTCAAAACGTTCCCGATCCAAACATGGCGCATCAGCCTCAACCGCCCCTCCTCCTTTAAATTTTCCATACCAAGACGGTTCCGTCTTGTTCTTTGAAACTGAAAATGAACTCACAAGGTTCCTATCAAAATTTGAGAAACGCACCATTCTTCCTCCTCGGTTCTCAAATAGTAAACTCCTTGAGCCTTTGACCCCTGCCGCAAATATGTTAAAGGAGTGTCAACTATATGACTTCTTGCTTCTCACTCATCCTCACATAAACACAACTCTCGTTCAAGCTTTTTATTCAAACCTCCATAAAGATGAAGATGGCGAACTTGTCACCTCCATTAATGGGGTTCAAATTCTTCTCTCTGAAGAGAATCTCCACACCATTGCCCGCCTTCCAAATGAAGGTGAAGACCTTTACCGGTATATTGATAAGGCCGGGGCTCTCTTTGATGAAACCATCCTTCTCCACCAAGCCGGTATAACCTCCTATGATCCATCTATCTCTACCCGTCGTCCTACCATAACGGGAATAGATCCAAACTACCGGTTGATTCTTTACTTCATCACCCGAGTACTCAAGCCTAGACGGCACAATCACACCACCATCTCCCAGGAGGATACCAAACTTCTGCATGCCATTGTCACCGGAGCCAAAATAAATTGGTGTCGGCTCATCAAAATTCATATGCTCGATGCCATCGGTGATGACATGCCTCTTCCTTATGCCCTCCTCATTATGAACTTCCTTGAAGCATCCGGATTTGTCACGGAAAATGGTCCTCTCAAAAGGAGTACCAAAATTTGGGAAATCTCGGAGTCTTCTTTCCATCATGATGGTGATCATGCTCCAGCTCCTTCTTCAAGTCGTCCACCCCGTCGTGCTCGTTCGTCCCAAGAGCCTACTCTCCAAACCATATCCGACCAGCTTGCTCAACTCACTCATGAGATCCATGGATACTTTGATCATGTCAATTATCCATATGCAGCTCTCGTTCCTTTTGAAGCAGCGCCGGATAACGAGGCGGACAACGACGGAAATGAATAAATTTTTTTTGTGTTTTGTGTGGTTTTTGCTGTTGGTCTCTTTGGTTCCCATTGATGTACCCTCTTTTTTTCCAATAAATAAACCTTGTTTATTTCATCTTTTTGCATCTTTCCTTACTATTTTTTTGCTAATGGCAAAAGGGGGAAGAAAACGGGATATCGGGTATGCACCACCTCTTAATTCATTGATTGCTTATAAGCTAAAATTGAGGGGGAACAAGAACAAAATTGCATAATTGTTACTTGTCTTGAATTGTCAATATCTTTTGCCTAAATTGCATATCCCGCTTAATGTTTGCCATTATCAAAAAGGGGGAAATTGTTAGAAACACGTTCTCAATGCAATATACTAAACGTGTACTCTTTTGTAGGTTTTGATGAATGACAAACGAAGCAAAAATTGATATACGACGGAATTCAAGTACAAGCGCACAATGGTTGCGAATAAGATTGAAGTTCAAGATATAGCTTTTAATTGTTATTGAGTTGTTCTAAATTGTAATCTCGATCCTATAACTTGACTCATAGTATGGCCTCTCTCATAAAACTATTTTCCAAAATCATGCATATTTAATTCTGTGTCAAAAAGATTTTAAATCATGCATATTTACATTAGACAAAATGTTTTCTAAACATGCCTAAAAAATCTGGGCTAAAATAATCGATTATGTACTTATGATAATCGATTGTTTCTGAGCCAAGACTGCATGACAATCGATTATGAATTAATGGTAATCGATTATGAGTAAGACAGTGAACATCAGGTTTTTCCAAATCTGCATGATAATCGATTGTGAACAAATGACAATCGATTGTTGTTGAGGTAAAGTTTTTCAATACTCAAAATAATCGATTATGAACTAATGGTGATCGATTGTGTTGAGTTGATATCTTCCAGTGATTTTAAATTTAATTAAGTAATCTATTATGTCTTTAGATAATCGATTATCACTGAGACAGTAAGTTTTATGAATTTCAGAAAATAACAAGTAATCGATTGTTGCAAAGGACAATCGATTGTTGAAGCTGGCCGTTGTCAAATGATTTTCAAATACCATAAGGTAATCGATTATTGATTCTAGATAATCGATGTTCTGCTTAAAATCTGGAAATGATTTTTAGAACGTTGCTGAAGTAATCGATTATTGATTTTATATAATCAATGATCTGCTTAAAATCTGGAAATGATTTTTAGAACGTTGCTGAAGTAATCGATTATTGATTTTATATAATCGATGTTTTGCTTAAAATCTGGAAATGATTTTTAGAACGTTGCTAAAGTAATCGATTATGAATTTGGTGTAATCGATGATCTGATTTTGAATATTGCCAGTAATCGATTATAGATTGTATATAATCGATTGTGAAGCGTTAAATCTGGGATTGATTTTTAAACTGACTGGCAGATAATCGATTGTTTGGTCTTAATAATCGATTATCACTGAGTAATTTCAGCAACTCTTAATTGGCAATTAGACAACGGTTGAACCAACTTTTTCAACTATAAATACAGCTTCATTTCAGTGTTTTAAAAACAACAACATACACAAAACTGATCATTACATTGCTATAAGCTTTCATTCAATTGTTCTTCATTTTCTACTCATTTCATAAAGCTTTTGAGAGCCATATTATTGCTTAAAGTTGTTGTGATCTTGAACATATTCTTTTACTCATATCTACTCAATAAGGAGTACTTTAGTTAAGTGAGTGTCCAAGTATTTGATATACTTGTAAGAGAATTGCGATTCTCTTGTTTCAAGGAACTTGCGTTTCCTTGGGTGAAGTCTTTGAGATTGCGATCTCCGAGCAACTGTTTGAGGCTTGTGTCCTCAAGTGTGTAACGGTTTGTTGAGCACCCTTAAGCTTAACAAGATAGTGAAAAATCTCGAGAGAGTCTCTCGGGGACTGGACTAACCACGTTGGTGGCCAACCAGTATACATCTTTGTGTAAGTTTATTTTTCTGCATTTATTTTACTTCCTGCAAAGTTTAAATTCCGCAAGAAAACGCAAATTCTATTAATACGCTATTCACCCCCCTCTAGCGTAAAGCGTAGTTTCAAACATAATCTTGGAGGGAGGAAAGTTCCTTAATCACGTTCGCATAACATTATCCGCGTTCGCGAAGCACCATTTACTTTCACATAGCGTTTGCATAAAATTCTTCGCGTTCGCGTACCAATGCCAGTCAGTTCTTCGCGTTCGCGAACGCTTGTTCGCGTAGAGAAACTTCTGGGCCACAACATTTTTCGTTAATCGCGTTCACATTACCGGCCACGTGTTCGTGTAGCTTGAAAATCCCAGGCCTTCACGTCTGTATCCTACCCCTCGCGGCCACGAAGGGAATTTTTGACATCTTTCACTCTTCTTCTCTGCGAACGCGATCTAACATCCGTGTTCGCGATGCATTGAGTGTCTGAAAAATATTTAACATTTCAAAACCGAGGACTAGCCATTTTTAACAAAACTCAAGCTAGAGAGCTCGAATTTGAGGGAGATTTCGAGGGTTTTTCAGATGCAACGATTGGGTAATGATTCTCTACTCTCTTATGCTTAAAAGTCACTACTTTCGGATTTTTGAATGAAAAATTGGTAAAACTTCATAGACTAAAATATTGAGTTTTGAGTGGGTGTTTGAGCTATGATTTGGAAGATTTTTATATGTTTAGACTGGTGAGTGTACGCGGGGTTTTGAAAATATGAAAATTATCCGATTCAGAGACGTTGGCTTGAGGGACATTTTGGTCATTTTACCTAATTTCGCGCCTTAGCCTTGAATTAAATAGTAGAATCAGTTGCTTGTGTTGTTATTTACAATATGTAATTGAATTGAGTAGATTTGGACCATTTGGAGTCGGATACTCGTGGCAAAAAGTGTGATTTCGAGTTGATTTGGAGCCGGTTCGAGGTAAATGGCTTGTCTAACTTTGTGTAGGGGACCTTTCCCCTTAGGATATGTTATTTGGTAATTTAGTGCCTTGTACGTGAGGTGACGAGCGCGTACTTCAGCCAATTATTGAAAATTCAGTTTTACTTTAAATATTTAGACTGGGTTTCTTTCTTACCTGCTTTATTCCACTCGCCATTATAGCTTGTGTTACTCTACTTGCCATTATAGCATGTGTTACTCTACTTGTCATTATAGCCTGTGTCATTCTACCTGACATTATAGCCCGTGTTAGTTTAGAAAAGCATGCTTAGCTGATCTAAATGGTCTATTTGCTTAAGTTGCCTTGATTGTACTACGTGAATCATGTTAGGCTAGAACTACTTGTTGCCTTGTATTTTTTTCCCCCTACTTCTGAATATCTTTTGTTATGGCTGAATATTTACTTTGGGACTGCGGGTTCAATTCGCGATAGATTGCCCCTGCATATTTACTTTGGACTGTGGGCTTGATTCCCAATAGATCCCCCTCTGCATATTTACTTTGGGACTGCGGGTTCGATTCCTGATAGATCCCCCCCTGCACTTTTACTTTGGGACTACGGGTTAGATTTTTGGTAGATCCCCCTGCACATTGATAGTTGGACTACGAGACGGTATCCCGGGAGATCCTTCAGATATACTCATATGATGGACTACGGGATGGTATCTCGGGAGTTCCTCAGAAAGCTTATGGAATGGACTACAGGGTGGTATCCTAGGAGATCCTTGTTTGACATTTTGGTATTGAGTTTTACATCCCGGTGTTTACTTTGTTCATCGTTTAATTGTTGTTGCTTTTGTAAATTCTATCTTATTTCACTGTTGGTTCACATTATTTGCATCTGATTCATTATGTACATTCTTATTATATGGTTTAATCTCAGTAGGGCGCTGACCTTCCTCATCACTACACGACTGATGTTAGGCTTGACACTTACTATGTACTACTGTGGTGTACTCATGCCTCTTCTGTGCATGTTTTTCATGTGCATATCCAGGTACCTCTACTCAGACGCACTATCCTTGAGGCGAAGAGTTACACGGAGACTTCGAGGTATATCTGCCGCGTCCGTAGACCAGGAGTCACTATTCTTTCCACCTTTAGTATTTAGTTTATAGTTTATTCCATTTATTCTCAGTTGTTTATATATTCTGGAGTTAGAGCAGTGTACTGTGTTTCTGTTAGCCTGTGGTTCCCGTGAGTTTCCGGGTTTTTGGATTGAGTTGTAGACTTGAGTTGTAGACTTTCGCATTCTGTTTAAGTTATATAGGTTGGGCAGCCTCTTATTGCAGTTATTATTTTAAAATGCTTAGTTTTATTAAATCATTCCGCAAGTTAAGTTGGTATTTCTGTATTGTTAGGCTTACCTAGTTGTAGGAACTAGGTGCCATCACGACATGTTCATGGAAGGTGAACTGGGGTCGTGACAGGTTGGGATTGAATCCCTTAAGATCTGGAATGGATAAAAGGTATATATATATATATATATATATATATATATATATATATATATATATATATATATATATATATATATATATATATATATATATATATATATATATATATATATATATATATATATATATGGGCTCAATCACCGGCCATGTGGATCGTTTACTATTATATGATTTTAATAGATGCATCTATTGTATGGTCACATGTACGTTTGTTATCAACTTGCACTTTGATTTTTGCAAGGATGGTTGCTCAAATTATTAGAGCACAACTCCAGAATATATATTATGATGATTTATCTTTATAATGCTGGTTTAAATCCAAATTGGTTTAGCAGAAATTGTATGCCTCCAATTATCGCTAAAACCATTGGTTATGGGAACAAAATTCACAAATATAAATTTGGTATAACGTGTATTATTTAATATACAACAACACTTGTACGCATCTATCTAATAAGTTATGATAAATTCTCCCTATCACAATTGGTTCAAGGTCAGGAACCAAATATTCCCATCTAAAAATATGGATATGCTATATGATTTAATTGTGCTGCTACAATGCACAAAGTTGGGTTCCCAAATAAGGTTAGGATATGTGTTTGTGATCCCAATATTAGGGGGAGAAAATGGGCAGCTGAAAAAGTAATAATGAATTATTATGAGTATACTTAGATTCTCATACAAGAAAATATGAACTTGAAGTTCAAGTGATAATTCATTTCTAAAATATTTGCAAGCACATTGCTGACCCAAAGCTAAATGTCATATTCCAGCTGCAAATGATCCAAATATAATAACGTCCATGATGGATAGAGTTTATGGCACACATGAAGCGTAATCGAAAAATCGGTTCAAAAGATAAAACTCCTTGAAGAAGAAGGGAGCAAATGTTCAAGACGGTCATAATAAGGAGGCAAGTGCTTTATAAGAGTACCATGACATAACATTTTATAAGACCTCATGGGAGAGGCTTAGGTACCTGAAAATAATGAGATCTCGATAAGTTATGTCTTTGTTGTGCGATGATGGACCCGATGTAAAATGATCATCGACGATATTGTTAATATAATTTAGCGCTTAATATTATTAATATTGACGAGGATCTTGAGCTCAAATCTGTCATGGATTTTAAACAAATAAACGCCAAATAAAAAATATGCAATGAAATTGACTTCACCTGAAAAATGTGAAGTTGGACGGATAGTCCCTACACCTGAAAGTGAAATAAAAAATTAAGTCGATAGACATAAAGACCACTTGTGGCACAAAATTTTCGTAAATATCCTGGTATTGGGAGACATGTTCTCCTGTGGGGAATGAAGTCATTTCAGATTTTAGTCTGACAATATATTTGATATGCATATAATGAAAATTCTTGAATGATTTAAATTGTTCTGAAGCATATTAAGATTTCCAAGAAATTTATTAAATAAATCTTCGGCAGATCCTTATGTAGATTAGAGCGGTCATGGCGTACATGATTTATTTTTGTGTCTAGTGCAATTGGTACACTAATATATGTGGCCAGAACCATGAGTATAACAATATGCTAGGAAAATATAGTTTTATTCCAGTGTGGAGATGTTGGAATACAATTAGTATTATATTTCAAAAGGAATACTTGATGTAGATTTGTATATTCTAACAAATATTGCCAATATTTTGTTGGTTATGCAAATGCAGGTATTTTCCGGAAGTTCATCCTTCAAATATTCTATTTCCATGTGAGAATACTGCTATTATTTTACAGGGCAGTTAATTGTTGATACTTATTCAAGTCATGTCAAGATAAGCAACTGATAAAGCAAGGGGCTCAATATACAATAGACATGTGACTTGACTTTGAAGAGAAGATTTCAATAATACCGAAGATAATGTTGTTTGCTTATATCAATTGAAAGAAGGACTATCGAAGGAGATAAAACACATTCACCAAAGTTCTTGAACAAATTTGTTCAAGTGATAATTTGACAAACTTCTCCACAAGGCATTGCAGATCTCCATATTAGAGAAGTTGTTATACAAGCTTGGAATTCGTCGTCTCCGAAGAATAAAGTAATGTTTTCATCAGGGGGAGGCAAATACGCGCTGTACTCTTTTTTCCTTAGCTAAGATTTTATCTCACTGGATTTTTTCTGGCAAGGTTTTTAATAAGTCAGCAAATAATGGGTATTACAAGATATATGTACTTTATTTCCTTCACTAAGATTTGTTTCTACAGGGTTTTTTTTCTTAGTAAGATTTTAACGAGACACATTATCTACAGACATCCAAGGGGGAGTATTATGAAATATTATTTTGTAGTGGATGTCTATAACTCCTAAAGAGGTTACCCCCACTACTCTTCTCCATTAAGTAGATAACTCCCACTATTTCTCACCATTATAGTTGTAACTCCCACACCTCAATTACCTCTCCATGATCTTTCCCCAGGATCTCAATAGTTAATACCATGTTTATGATATCTCCTTGTATACCTCAATGTCATCCTATAAATAGGGTTTGGATATTACATTGAATACACTTGAATACAACAACAACAACTACCCAGTATAGTCCCACAAAGTGTGGTCTGGGGAGGGTAATATATAGACGGGCCTTACCCGTACCCGAAAGGGCAGGGAGGCTGTTTCCAATCGACCCTCGGCTCAGTGAAGGGAAAGAAAAATAAAAACAAAAACAAAAATAAAAGAGCATTAGTAACTCCAGCAGAAATACAGTAAATAATTATCTAAACATAAGAACCATAAATAAAATAGCATGCAATAATATCAGACAGTAACTACCATAAATAACTACCATAAGGGAGACACAATCTAATACACAAATCATCTATGGATAGCCTTGCCAAGCATAACCCAACCCCGGGTGAGGAGTACGAAAAACTCTAGGAGCCCCTATCCTACAACCCTGATACTAGACCTCCAGACTTTCCTATCAAGGGCCATGTCCTCGGAAACCCGCATTCTAGCCATGTCATGCCTAATCACCTCTCCCCAATACTTCTTAGGCCTCCCTCTGCCTCGTCGTACGCCGACCATCGCCAGCCGCTCACAACTCCTCACTGGGGCATCCAGACTTCTCCTCCGCACATGTCCGAACCACCTTAGCCTCGCTTCTCACATCTTCTCATCCACCGCCCCCCACCTTCTCTCGAATAACTTCATTCTTAATCGTATCTAACCTGGTGAACCCGCACATCCACCTGAGCATCCTCATCTCCGCAACCTTCATTCTCTGAACATGAGAGTTCTTCATTGGCCAGCACTCCGCCCCATACAACATGGCAGGTCTAACCACAGCTCTATAAAATTTCCCCTTGAGTTTCTATGGAACTTTCTTGTCACACAGGACTCCTGATGCAAGCCTCCACTTTGACCACCCTGCTCCTATACGATGAGTGACTTCCCCGTCAATCTCTCCGTCCCCCTGAATCCACGACCCAAGATATCTGACACTGTCTCTCTTGGCGATGACCTGAGATCCAATCATCACGTCCCTGCCCACTTCGTCGGCTCGGCGCTAAATTTGCACTCCAGGTATTCTGTCTTAGATCTGCTTATTTTGAAACCCTTAAACTCGAGAGTCTGTCTCCATACCTCTAACCTCTCAATAACACCGGCCCTCGTCTCATCTATCAAGACTATGTCATCAGCAAATAGCATACACCAAGGCACATCCCCTTGAATATGTCGGGTTAGAGCATCCATCACCAAGGCAAACAAGAGAGGGCTAAGCGCTGATCCTTGATGGAGCCCCATAACCACTGGAAAATGGTCTGAGTCGCCACCTACCGTCCTAACCCTAGTCTTAGCTCCATCGTACATGTCCTTGATTACTCTGATGTAGGCTTCCGGCACGCTCTTCGCTTCCAAGCACCTCCATAGCACCTCCTTTGGGACCTTGTCATACGCCTTCTACAAGTCGATAAACACCATGTGCAGGTCCTTCTTCTTATCCCTGAACTGCTCCACCAGCCTCTTGAGAAGGTGGATAGCTTCTGTAATGGAGCGACCCGGCATGAAACCGAACTGGTTCACAGATATGGATGTCATCTCCCTCACCCTTGCCTCGATTACCCGCTCCCATACCTTCATGGTGTGACTTATTAATTTGATACCTCTATAGTTGTTGCAACACTAGATGTCCCCTTTGTTCTTGTACAATGGCACCACTGTACTCCACCTCCACTCCTCCGGTATCCTTTTGGTCCTGTAGATCGCATTGAACAACCTGGAGAGCCACTCCACTCCTGACCTACCCATGCATTTCCAGAACTCCATCGGGATCTCGTCAGGCCCGGTCGCTCGACCCCTACTCATCCTACGCAAAGCCCCCATGACCTCATCCGTCCTAATGCGCATGCAGTACCCAAGGTCTCTATGTTGCTCTGAATGCCCCAACTCCCCTAACTCTATGTTACGATCCCCCTCCTCATTAAGTAAGTCTCGAAAGTACGCCTGCCACCTCTGCTTGACTTGAGCCTCCCATATCAGAACTCTACCATCCTCGCCCTTGATGCACCTAACTTGGTCAAGATCACGCGCCTTCCTTTCCCTTGCTTTAGCTAACCGGAATAACTTCCTGTCCCCGCCTTTCTCCTCGAATTCCTCGTACATGCGACCAAACGCCGCGTTTTTAGCTTCCGTAACCGTCAACTTTGCTTCTTTCCTCGCCACCTTGTAGATCTCCCTGTTCGCTCTTCGTTCTTCCTCGCTTGTGCTCCCTGCCAACTTAGCAAACGCCGCCTTTTTCACCTCCACTTTTCCTTCGATTACATCATTCCACCACCAGTCACCCTAATATCTGCCTGAATAGCCCTTGGCTACCCCGAGCACATCTCGTGCTGCCTCCCTAACCAAGTTCGCCGTCTCTGACCACATAGCGTCCGCTTCCCCAGAACTTCTCCAAGCTCTGCCCTTAGCTAACCTCCTTTTCAACTCCTGTGCTTTCTCCGTATACACTTGAATATATGAAAAAAATAGATTTCCTTCTTCTCTTTACATTATTGTCTATCTTCTTATTTTATTTATTATTTTGAATTAAGTTTTGTAACACTTGACTTCATCTACATTCGTTTTATCTTCGACATTATTTAAAGTCAATCTCTAATCTATAGCCTTTAGCCCTTTCTTCGAAGTTTTACTCCTTGCTCTGTGTGTGTGTTTTTTTTTTTTTTTAAAGTTCTCACTTTAATATGTTGAAATTGGAATATACTACTTGAATGGTAGTTACTCCTTATGTCACCGCAGTCCTCCAATTTTACACAATCTTCTTTTCTCCTCAGAAATTGTACTAAAACAGTTCAATTGATGAAAAAGGGTACATATTTTTCATATTATTATAAAATAAAACTTTTCTAAATCTTACAGCAACTGCTGTTTTGAAGCTTCTTGCGAACTCAATAATCTTGGCACTCAAGTGACAGCTTGTAGAAGGTAAAGTTTCGAATTTTCCTATATGGTTTTTTGTAATTTGCCAAATTGTACTTATTGTAGTCAATTTCTCAGTTTTATACATAAATTGCTGTTGGATATTGACATACAAGTGTTTCGTCTGCTGCATGCTTCCTGTTCGAAGAAAGTCCTAAGAGATGTTAATGTTGTTAGAAAGTAAACATCTTTGCTTTCTGAATCGTCTCTGACTCTAATGTTTGCTTGGCTATTTCACTTTTTTGGCTTTAGATTTCTGAATTTTGCTTTTGACTATAAATTTTCATTTCAAGTTTCCCTTGTGTGTTTAGCTTAATTTTCTTTTGGAATAGAGAAGCCTTAGATAGTCAGTGCTACCCTTTTTTTTGTGTGTTGGGAAAATAAACAGTTCACAATGGAGTAACGTGGTCAGCGAGGATTCATATCGCCGACCCAAACTTGTTTAGGATTGAGGCGTAGTAGTTGTTGTTCCTGTAAAATAAAGTTGCAATGAATTTGATAGTGTATTTTCCCAACATGTTGTGATCTTTCTTTCGAAATGACAATGTGCTGGAGAGAATTCTAGAAAATCATCCTACTTGTCATTATCGTTTGTTGCTTAATGATATTGAAATTGATAAGGAAAAAGAAAACCTTCCCTTATTCAACTCTTTTGAGTAAACTTTGTCTTTTCTTTTACACCTCTTCTCTTTGATCATTCAGAAGACTGGAGCAAAAATGTTTTCTATAACACTTCTCTCACTATATCTATTGAGTAACAAATTCTATTGTTGACGAACTCTATTGACTAAATAAAGCCGACCCCTTCCCCCTCTTTTCCCAGCTTATAAGGGGGATAATCCTTTTGAGATCTGAAAGCAAATCATTGCTAGTTACTTTTGTTTTCATGAAGGCGGGGTTTGCTGGTGCGAAAAATATGTCATTGAGGTGGTGGGTAACTTCTAATCACCTAAATCTTGTACTCAGCATTTGATGCGAATTTTGTTGTGATTATAGTTCATTGATGAGACTTGGTTAGATAATTAGTGGGCTCTTAATTATGCTTTAGCGCATGTTGCAGTCTCTTCTTTTGATTACCGGCAATGTTTTGCTGTTGCAGTTGTATAATTTACATGATGTCAAAGAAAGCTGAATATGTATTCCTTGAAGAATGGCTATGCAGCAGCAGTGGCATCCACGAGAATACGACTTTGAGACATCCTTCTTCGACATCAGCCCAAAATATCATCCGAGCATGGGCTGATCTTAGGGACTCCCTTCAAAATAAGTCATTCCATCCAAATCACCTCCAATCTCTAAGGACACTCGTCAATGCGCAGTTCTCTCTTTATATTGCTGATCCACAAGCAAAGCTTCTTCTGTCTATTTTGTCCTCACAAAAAGTCTCCCTTCCGCAGGAATCTTATCCTTTATTTGTCAGGCTTCTGTATATTTGGGTTAGGAAATCATCTAGACATTCTCCTGGGGTCATTGATTCAGCTGTGGAGGTCCTCTTGCACCTTTTCTCTGGGCATATTCATTCGAACAAAAGCTTATCTTTCTTCTCTGAAGGTGTTCTCCTCCTTGGTGCTGTTTCTTTTGTACCTTCAGCATCCGAAAAATCTAAAACGGTCTGCTTGAAATTGCTCTGCCAACTCCTTGAAGAAGACTATAGATTGATCCACTTGTCTGAAAGGGCAATCCCCAATGTTCTTGCAGGAATTGGCTATTCCTTATCTTCTTCTGTGAACAATTATTTTGTTAGAGTTCTCTGTTGTTTAATGGAATTGTGGGATAAAAGTGATGGTCCTTCTGCTAGTGTGTCTAATGGGCTCATGGTACTGCATCTGATGGAATGGAGTTTTTCAAATTTTATCACTTCCCACTCTGCAGACAAGATTGATCTTTTCAGTAGAGAGGTATTGAAGAATACACGACCAGCATTCTCTTTGTTTGCTGTAGTCATGGCTGCTGCTGGAGTATTAAGAGTCATCAATAGATCTGAACAGAAAGCACTAATGGAGTTAAAGACTTCTGCAGAGGGACGTATCGAGATTATTGCGCATGGTTTAGTTTCTAGTGCCAGAGATGCTGATTATGCTACCGTGGAGCCAAGAAACCCCTTTTTGTTACAGTGTCTATCATTAGCTTTATCTAAAAGTGGTCCATTTTCTTACCAAGCTCATGTGTTTCTATGCCTCACTACAGCATTGCTGACTGAAATCTTCCCCTTGCCACGTATTTATGTCAAAATCCAAGAATCACCTTCTAGAAACTTGGTGGGATTAGTTCTCAATGAGGTCCAGCAACATCTAGACAGCATTATTTTTAAGGAAGCAGGGGCCATAACTGGTGTTTTTTGCAATCTGTATGTCTTGGCAGATGAAGAAAACCGAAGTATAGTAGAGGATATCATATGGAATTACTGTCGGGATGTCTATATGTGTCATCGGCAGGTTGCTTTGATGCTTCGAGATAGGGAGGAAGCACTATTAGGGAATCTGGAAAAAATTGCTGAATCTGCTTTCTTCATGGTTGTGTTCTTTGCCTTGTCAGTAACAAAGCACAAGTTAGGTTTAGGTGCTTCCCAAGAAATTCAAATGAGACTTTCAGTGAGGATATTGGTAGCATTTTCTTGTATGGAATATTTTCGCAGAATGCGTTTGCCAGAGTATATGGATACGATTAGAGCAGTTGTTACAAGGGTTCAGGAGAATGAATCTGCCTGTGTCTCATTCGTGGAGTCTCTTCCATCTTATGATGATTTGACAAACCAAGCTGGTTGTGACTTTTTTTTCCTGCACGCTTGTAATTGTCAGTATGTTTGCTCTATTACAGTCTTTCACAAAACATTACCTTTTCCCTTGCAGTACCTACTAGCTTTCAGAAAATGGAATATCTTTGGACTACTGACGAAGTGCAGACTGCTCGGATATTATTTTATCTGCGAGTAATCCCAACTTGCGTAGAATGTATACCAGCCTCTGTATTCCGCAAGGTGCTGGCTCCAACCATGTTCCTGTATCCTGCATCTGATGGATAGATCTAGAAACAAGTAGGAAAGCTAAACTTGGTTGAATTTATGAAAATTTCCTTAATATGTTTAACCAGATACATGGGGCATCCAACTGAAAAAGTGCCTAAAGCCTCACACTCAGTGTTTGTCGCTTTCATGTCCTCTGGGAAGGATGCTGACCTAGATGAAAGAGTAACTTTAAAGGAGCAACTTGTATTCTATTATGTCAAGAGATCTTTAGAGGTAATAGAAGTTATCAAACTTAATTGCTGTGATGCTTGAACTTGTTTTCTGATTTAACTGAAAGTTTAGGGATATCCTGGGTTTACTCCTTTTGAGGGACTCGCTTCTGGAGTTATTGCACTGGTTAGACATCTGCCTGCTGGAAGCCCATCTATATTCTATTGCATCTCCTGTCTCATTGAAAAAGCTGATAGCCTTTGTAGTTCAGTCAATACTACTCCAAAAAATGACTTGTGGAAGAGTTGGGATGGAGAGTTGGAGCCTTTCAAGCAGATGTTGGATTTGCTTTTACGTCTCCTTTCTCTTGTTGATATACAGGTAAATGGCAATAATGTTTGACTTCAACTTGGCAACCTAATGCTAGGCAGTTATAAGTAAATCATAAGGGACTTATGCATTTTATTGATAGCAAACACTCCATATGGGTGCTACTTCACTTTAACGGTTTAACTTCTTGTTTCTTCGTTCATTTGAAAATTTGGGTATTTGGAATAAATTATAGGAGCTCTTTCTTGAATTAAGATAGAAGCTTTCTAAAATGAAAAAGAGAAAACGGAGAGATGCTTCAACTATGCAAATGCTGATTTTGTCTTAGGTTTCCTAGCCATGGTTTATGCCTACTATGTCAACATAATGTACTTGAAATGGCAAATAAAAACATTTTTTTGCTCTCAGGTTCTGCCTAGTTTAATGAAGTTACTGGCTCAGTTGGTCGTTAGATTACCTTCCAATGGCCAGGATATGATTCTCAACGAGTTATATCAACATGTTGCAGAATCGGATGATGTTATAAGGAAACCGACATTGGTTTCATGGTTGCAGTCACTTTCTTATCTTTGTTATCAAAATACTAGCAAGAAAACACCAAAAGGGGTTGGACAAGTAATACATGATTCCATGCCAGGGACTACGGACTCATTAAGCATGAATAAAATCAGTGCACGTCTATAAACAGTTGAGGTATACTATATATCTGACTCTCATTACTTGTGCTTTCATACTCCTTTAAGCTGCAGCGTGCCTTGGTTTTGGCTCCGGTGAAAATGCTTTGGGCCAAGACAAGGCACATCTTTTGAGAAAGTTCCTTTTTTTTTTCCGAAAATAAAATCTATTAAGGAAGTTGCTAGACTTGCAATCCACATATTTGGACTGGGTGCATACCCTGTAAGTGCAACCTGGGAATTTTTCTGTTATTCATAATTATTTACCTTATAAAAAAATGTTGGTGCAAGACGTTAGTCATGATAGATAGTTAGCTGTATTTATTGTAGCTTTAGCCTTCTATACCCCCTTGTCTGGTCATTCAGCTAACCTATAAATCATCTTGGAGAGAATTTGTGCACTAATTGGAGTTGACTTTACTGCCAGAACGAGTGTTTTCTGAGTATTTGGCTTTTCTCCTCATATACGGAGTGATAAATTTTTCGGCCAGTATTTTTGTGAGAGACCAGTGCCGAAGTAATTGCTATTCGGCTTTAAATTTATGCGGAAGTCATTGACTCAAACTGTTAATTTCACCTTAGTGTATTTTTAGTTGAGATAATTTTAGCTTTGGTCTATTTACCTGAAGTTGGTAATATTACCAAAATAAGAGCACATGTTCACAATGAATCATTGGTCACTTGAGGTTTCATGACATGAATAGAACACATAATCGTGGACATTGATTATGCAGGATTAATGCGCACCAGAAATTTGTAAGATAAGGTGAATGCGGAAGATTTTGGCTTCTTTAATCTGATGAGAATGCTCATTGTATGAACTGCATTGACTTGCAATATTGTACATAAAGGAGTATTAGGTTTTATTACATTGTTGGTTATAACCGGTATTACAGGGAGCAGTTAGGGAAGAATGCTGACTACTGATTGATTTCTCTAAGTAGCACGAAGCAATGTGACAATTACTTACAATTTACAATTATAAATTTCACACAGGAGTGAGGATTAGGGATTGGGTTTCTGAAGTTATATTCTGCATATGTCCTTCATGCCTATGTTTTCTGGATCCTTTCCGTTTTTGAAATTTGGACCCAAAATTATCAGGATCTGTTGCTAGTAATATGTTCACCATTCAAATACAGAGCAAATTCAGCATTCAACACGAAGGGGCGAGTTCTGAGTGCTGCCTCCGGATCAGTTTCTGTTGACCCATAAACCTGTGTAAAATGTGTTGGCTTCTGCCCGTGGCTGCATCCCTTGAAGATTTATCATTTGTTCATGAAGACTTGTGTGCGCTATGAGATGGTATCGATACAATCTTGACGATCAGATTCAGTTCAGCAAGAGGAAGTATGCTGCAGGGTGAAGTTGCGGTTTCTCCTTTATACCAACTTCTGGCTGAGGAAATTGGTCGTATCTTGCTCTCGGACACTTGGTCAGGCTCCCATTATCTCACCTACTTCTTGTTTTACTTGGTATTTATGTCTGGATTGTGAAGCAGTTCTGTCATTGCTCACTCCACAGTGGATGGTGGCATCTTATCCTCCAACGAATTAATGCTGGAATATTGAAAATGTTTTAATATAGACATCATATGACTTCTGGACTATAAGGTTTTATATTTGATTATACTGAATTAGGAATTTGCTTGCAGAAATTGTTGACAAACATTATGAAGCGGTTCCTCCCTCAGCTCACTCTAGTGGGGACTGGAAACTTTTAGAGGTGTAGGTTTAATTGGCTTTCACTGGTGTATATATCCGTTTGCTCTTGAATAAATGGCCCAATACTGAAGAATCCAGTGTGTTTTGACTCATTTTATTTCGTCCTCCTTCCAAGTCTCATACTTGTGTGTGTGTGACCGTATTTTGGCAATAATGATACTTTATGAAATTTAGTGAAAGTTTAACGATTTTGTGGTTAGAAAAATAAATTTGATGTTTTTTCAGCAAGTATACTACTCTCTCCATTGGTTCGTCGGAAACAACCTCTCTATCCTTATAAGGTATGAGTAAGATCTGTGTACATATTAACCTCCCCAAACCCCATTCATGAGATCCAAAACCAGGTTTTTTTTGTTATTGTTGTTGCTGTTGTATATTGTCTCCATCTCAAAAGGGTTGTCACTATTTTCTTATTAGCCCGTTTAAAAAAGATTTGTATATTTTTATATTTTCTTAATCAGAAGCATTTATACAAATGCTATAATTTGTTTAAGACCACAAATTTCAAAAGCTTTATAATTTTATGGCATATTTTAGATTACAAGTTTCAAAAAAGAAATCTATTTATTAAACTTTGTGTTAAATAGACTAGGGAAAATAAATTAAAATAGAGGGTGTACTAAAGTTGAGTGTCGTTCTTTGTAATTAACCCCTAATTCATGCTTAATAGGGCATTATAGTGAGACTTGTGAAGTTTTTTCAACAATTTTGATAAAGGAAGCATTTGATTTTATAAAGGTTAAGCGTTTTTTTGGTAATCCCACTTATTGTGGTCTGAGGAGGATAGTGTGTAGGTAGAACTTATCCCTACTCCCAGAGTAGGGAGACTGTTTCCAAATAGAAACCCAACATTCTTCCTTTCACCAACTTACCATTGGAGGTTGCTTACATCGCAGCTAATCTTGTCCTTTAGTCACCAACCAAAATTGAAAAAATAAGTAAATTATTCATTTTCCTTGGCACCAACCACACCCTTAACCAAGAACCAATAGTATCTTCATTTCTGTTCACTTTCTTTCTTCTATCTACCAAACAAAAATCCTCTACTTTTTAGTACGGACAATGTTCCATAGCTGCTAAAATCCAGCCATAGGAAGGAGAAAAAAGGTAGAAATGTGTACATTAGAGAAGAGAGGCAATATCTTCCTCTTAACGTTAACTGGCACTGATGAACACCGTTTACACCCTAACCTTATTGACTCCCTCGCCGCCGCTCTCCGCCGTATCCGATCTGAATCAGCTTCTTCCTCTACCGCTCTGATTACGACATCCCAAGGCAAATTCTTCTCCAATGGTTGCGATCTTAAGTGGGCCTTAGTCTACAAAGCTCACCCACAACTCATGTCTGAGAAACTCCGCGCTCTTGTCTACGACTTAATCACCTTGCCTATGCCCACAATTGCTGCTGTCACTGGACACGCATCTGCTGCCGGCTTTATCTTCGCCCTTTCCCATGACTACGTTCTTATGCGTAAGGATCAAGGGTTTCTTTGTATGAGTGAGCTTGATATTGGGTATAAGATTCCCATTTGGTTTTCGGTTTTGTTGAAGTGTAAAGTTGGGTCGCCGGCGGTTTGGCGTGAGGTGGTGTTGAAATCGGCTAAGATGACGGCTGAGATGGGAGTTGAAATGGCAATCGTGGATTCGGCTCACAGTGGAGCAGAGGCGACTGTGGAGGCAGCTGTGAGGTTAGGTGAAGAATTGGTGAGTAGAAACTGGGATGGGAATGTGTATGCTGATTGTAGGAAAACTTTGTATGTCCAGCTACTAAATTCGCTTGGTTCTGATGAGACTGTGGGACATTATGGCGAGGAGGAGAAGCCAAACAAGACTCTGTCAAGGCTGTGACTGGGGCATTGGTGCATTCTTTTTTTATTTATATATATATATATATATATATATATGGACAGATAAGTTTTCTTGCCAGTATTTTAGTTGAGATAATATAGCTTTGCCCTATTTATCTGAAGTTGTAATATATCCAAAATAAGAGTACATGTATTTGATGATATGAGACAAAAGGGGTTGCTCTAATGGTAAGCAATCCCACTTGTGAGTTCGAGTCTCCCTAAGAGCTAGGTGGAAGTTCTTGGAGGGAAGGATGCCGAGGTCTATTTGAAAACAGCCTCTCTACCCAAGGGTTGGTGTAAGGTCTGCGTACACTACTCTCCCCAGACCCCACTAAATGGGATTATGCTGGGTTGTTCTTGTTGTTGTTGTTGTATTTGATGATATGAGTTGAACCTAAAGAAAGAAGTAGAGATTTATATTGCCAACCCAACTTGTTTGGGAGTGAGGCGCAAGGTAATAATAGTTGTTTTGTTGTCCACCAATCATGATTGGTCGCAAACAATCGTGGATAATTATTATGCAGGATTTTGGACACCACAAATTTGTAAGACAAGGTTAATGTTGAGTGTGGCTTCTTGAATCTGATGAGAAAATGTTCATTGTTTGGACTTGCAATATTGAGCATAAAGAAGTATGGGGTTTTATTGCATTATTGTTTATTCATAGACCGGTATTACAGGGAGCAATTAGTGAAAAATGCTTGAGTACTGATTCACTTTACAAATACAAATTACAATTATAAATTTCACGCAGGAATGAGGATTATGTATTGGCTTTCTGAAATTATATACTGCATGTTTCCTCATGTCTATATTTTCTGAATCCATTCCATTTTAAGATTTCCACTAAGAATTATCAAGATCTGTTACTTGTAATAAGTTCACTGTGGCCAACCAGGCAATTTCAACATCAGCAGCAAAAGAATGAGTTCTGAGTGCTGCCTCCACAATCATCAGTTTGTAAAATGTATTAGCTTCTCCTGGTGGCTGCATCCGTTGAAGATTTACTGGTTTGTTCATGAAAACTTGTGTGTGCTTTGAGATGGTATGGACCCTAACTTCACCATCAGATCCAGACATTCATTGTAATGAGTGAAGAGGAAGTATGCTGCAGGCTGAAGTTGCGTTTTCTCTTTTATACCAGATGTTGGCTAAGGAAATTGCGCCTTATGTTGTTCCCGGGCACTTGGTTAAGGCTCCCATTATCTTGGCTCGTTCTTGCTTAACTTGGTGTTGATGTCTAGATCATGAGACAGCTTTGCCATTCCTCATCCTGTAGTTGATTGTGGTGTTCTTTCCTCCAACGAGTAAACGCTGGAAAAGATTGAAAATATTGTAACATAGACATCATATGACTTCTGGACCATACTATTTTATGTTTGATTATACTGAATTACAAATAAGTATTATTTTCGTTACCAGAAATTGTCCACAAACATTGTGAAGTTTTCTTCCCTCGGCGCACTCTTGTAATAGGACTGGAAACTTTCTGAGGTGTGGATTTAGTTGGTTTTCCCTTTGTGTATATATTATATTATTCTCCATGTATAAATATCTACTAACAACAATATATCCAGTATTATCTCACACCGCAAGGTTTGTGGAGGATAGTATGTATGCATACATTCGAGAAGCTATTTCCAATGGACCCTCGACTCAGGAAAGCATGAACACCATATTAATGAATCTATATATAAATGTCCCAGTACCGAATTCAGTGGGTTTTGACTCATTTTTTCCCTCTTTCTCCAAAACTCAATTGTCTGTGTGAGGGAGAGTAGTGCGAGTTTTTTAATCATCCTCCAGCTCTCGAGAGACGAAGGCAGATTTAGAATTTAAGTATATGGGTTTGAACGCTTGAATTAAAAGTACAATCCAGTATAATCCCACTTAGTGGGGTATGAGGAGGGTAGTATGTACGCAGACCTTACCCCTACCCTGGGTAGAGAGGCTGTTTCCAAATAGACCCCCGGCATCCTTCCCTCCAAGAACTTCCCACCTTTGCTCTTGGGGAGACTCGAACTCACAACCTGTTGGTTGGAAGTGGGGGTTGAGATGTATTATTTGTACATATTTAGTAAAAAGTTTAGAGTTTAAACCAAAATTATGAGTTCAAAGGTAGCTAAAACACTACATTGGCCTCTGGAGTAGAGTAAGCCTAAGTAATGATATAGCAAGTAAAATTTAGTGATTATACCCGAAATTAACCTTAAGATAACCAGGTAGAAAGGAAGAAAAAAAAGGCCGAAGAAGGAACAGAAAAAAGCTTAATATAAAGACCATTGAAATTGAAGAAAATAAAATAAACTAAAGAGCATTGGAATTCATCTCTTGGGTTTATAAGAAACAGAAAAACATATAAATCAGCAACTTTGCCAAGACAGCGGGCGAATCATGAGAGTGGCAGCGCCACGTTATGGACTTCCATTCTTGAAACCTCTCTACAAATTCCCCTTCTCCTCTTCTGCCTTTTCTCCTAAAAAAACTTGTACTCAAACAACCTTCTCTGCCAAAATGTCAACAACTCCACCTTCTCAACTCAGTCACATCATCAATCTTCCATCCCAACTCGATCAACCCGTTTCCGTTGTCGCTGCTCCAGGCGTCTCCGATACCCAGTTCAGGCAAGTCCCTCCACTTTGTTTTTATTCTTTATTGGGTTTCTATTTTTAGCATTCCGCTAATATAATTCACGCTTAATATGATATTTTTAGTGAGGTTTTTGTAAAAAAGAGAAGCTTTTTTATGTTAAAGATTAAGTATTTTTCTTGGCTATGACTTTGGATTAAGTGAGCCGTTTGGAAGTCCCGGCAGTTGCTATTTCTTTTTCTTCTTCTTTTTCCCTTTCTTTTGGGTTTATGTAATTTACTTTTAATATGACAGATGTAGTTAGATTTTCAGAAAAGGAAGCGTTTTTATGTTAGAGGTTCAGAGTTTTCTTAATTTGTCTTCGGATTGAGTGATTATGGTGTATTTTATTTTATTGTAGGAATGCTATTGAATCATCATTGTTTAAGCAGTGGTTAAAGAACATACAAACTGAAACAGGACTTCTGGCTAATGGAGCGATGTCTTTAAGACAAGTTCTTATTCAGGTCTGACTCTCAATTTCTTGTTTTAAGTATGAATAACTTTTATTTGTTCACCAGCTTCAACGAATTATATTATTGGCTAATGAGTGCTCCACGACAAGTTGAGATGCTAGACCCCTTATAAATTATTCAACATTGGACAATGCTGGATAAAAGTCTTTTCATCTTGAACTCCCTTGATCTTACAAAGATTTTGAACCCCTTGACCACTAAGCTACGCTTTTGTGTTGCGTCAAGGGGATTCAAAATATAATATATAGAGGTAAAAAAACATATTTTGCCTTACATACACAATATAATTTGTCGGCGAATGGGGTTCGAGTGAACACCCTTCCGCCCCCTAAATCCGCTTGTTAGTAGTCCTCCTTTCTGAAGGGGATAAAAGAGAAGTTTTCTTCATGTTATATGTCAGGAGTTTTAGAATGATTTTAAGTAGCACTATCAGCGACTGGAGACACAGTGACTAACACCGAATTTCAATCTGCTTTTAGTCCTGCTACCACAAGCATTAATTTACAGCTGATTTTCCTTTTTACGTGTTGGAGCAGGGTGTAGATATGTTTGGAAAGCATTTGGGGTTTCTAAAGTTCAAAGCAGATATTATTGATAAGGAGACGGGTCAAAAGGTATCTGAGTAGAATCTCCCATCCCGTTTATGCAACTCATTCAGTCGGACAATGAATAGATTCTCTTAAAGCTGCAGTTTCCTTAATTTATTTTGTTTATACTTGGTCTTTTTCCCTAGTATCTTAGAGTGGCGGAGAATACAGTACTCTTGACATAGATTGTCATTACTAACATTATAATGATGTATTTCTTCCAATTTCCTTTTTCCTAGCTTAGCGTTGGTTGCAACAAGGGCAATTTCTTTCCAATTACTGTTGCTTCTTTTGTGTGTAGGTTCCTGGCATTGTCTTTGCACGGGGTCCAGCTGTTGCAGTGCTAATCCTTTTGGATTCTGACGGTGAGACGTATGCTGTGCTTACAGAACAGGTAGGTCTTCTAACCATCAACTCTTCTATTTATATAACGTAGAAAATTATTTCACAGTACTAATTAGCTGAGGAAATCTATGAAAGTTCTCTACCCCTATAAGCTTTTTAACTCTAAAATACATTCAAATTGTTTGAAAGGTTAGGGTCCCTGTTGGGAGGCTAGTTTTGGAATTGCCAGCAGGAATGTTGGATGATGACCAAGGTGACTTTGCTGGAACAGCAGTTCGAGAGGTCTCTCTTTCCTTCTCTATCAAAGCATTATCCTTTTCCCCACCCAAATAATCCAGGCAATGTGATGCCGAAAGCTATCACGTATTCATCCATGCACAGGCATTTCATGCCAGAGTTACTGTTTTCTGGTAACAGATGATTTTCTGATAGTTCTGTTTGCAACCCAGTATTCTGAGAGGAGCGAATAATCAAACGGAAGCACTTAAGTTTCAAATTTATTTTAGATATAATGGTGTATATAAGAAATTACAGTGGCTTTAATCATTGTGAAGGTCCGGGGTTGTTGTATGGTCTCGTCCAGAAATGTTTCCTAGAAGACTGGTATTTGCTTTTTAATCGTCTACGAAATGTTTAAAGAAGGCTCATATTTGCTTTTCAAATTATTTGGGTCACAGATAATAACGTACAAACGATAGATGCTGAAGGATTATTTTAGGTCGTGCCAGACGTTGTCTTGTCACCTTTTGGTAGCTGTTGCATGGTTATTCCGATTAAGGTGACTAATATGCTCGCAGGGTCTCAATCAATAGGTAACACTGAAGATTAAGTAGGTATCAACAAGGCAATCCCAAGCAAGTGTCAACAATGAGTTAATTTGTCAATCTCAAGCATTAATGTAATTTTGAATGCTACAGTTCAAGTCTATATTTGAACTTTATGGTAAAGTCATAGTCATCAAACCATCATTTTTAAGGTGTGCAGGAGATTGCAAGTAGCCAACTTAACAGCAAGAAAAGGAATAATCATGTCGCTAACCCATATAGGCTTTTGTACCTGGTAGACGACAGCCTGAGGTACACAGAAATAGAATACATGAATCTTCAAAAGAAGTAAAAATTTCTCTAGATAATACAATGAGCCAATACTTAGTCATCATATGCTGCAGTTGACTCATTAAGATACGTACAGAGTGAATATGAACTTTCTCAAAATTTTCTAGACTGGGGCAAGCTGTTCCCTTGCTTCACGGCTCATTTCCCTAGTATATTCATTTATTATTGCATGATGAACTGGATTCCTCTTATTCTGTCTTTTTCCGACTAATCAATGGAAGTTCCTTCTTTTCTGAGTAATCGGATAGGAGCAGGGTGGTCGAAGTGGAGGCTTGCTTCTGGGGTCTTGTGTGACAAGAAAATCCCACACAAACTCAAGGGGAAATTCTACAGAGCCGTGGTTAGGCCTGCGATGTTGTATGGGGCAGAGTGCTGGCCCGTGAAGAACTCCCATGTTCAGAGAATGAAGGTTGCTGAGATGAGGATGCTTAGGTGGATGTGTGGGCACACCAGGCTAGATAAGATTAAGAATGAAGTTATTCGACAGAAGGTAGAGGTGGCCCCGGTGGACGAGAAGATGCGGGAAGCGAGGCTGAGGTGGTTCGGGCATGTACGGAGGAGGGGTCTCGATGCCCCGGTGAGGAGCTGCGAGCGGCTGGAGATTGTTGGTGGTCGGCGGGGTAGAGGGAGGCCTAGGAAGCATTGGGGAGAGGTGATTAGGCAGGACATGACTAGTATGCAGGTTACCGAGGACTTGACCCTTGATAGGGGAGTCTGGAGGTCTAGAATCAGGGTTGCAGGCTAGGGGCTCTTAGAGTCCTTCGTTCGCCCCACCCGGGGTTGGGTGTGGGATAGTAGGGTTACCCGTAGATGACTAGTGTTTTAGCGTAGGTCCCCTCTTGGTTGGTAATATGATAGTTGTCGCTTGTTATTGTCGCATGCGACGGTATTTATGTTTCTTATGTTTACATAATCATTTACGTTACTTCTGCAGGATTACTTATGCTTTGTTTTGTTATTGTGTTTTGTCTTGTCTTGGTTCCTAACTTTATCTTTGTTTTCCAATGCAGCTCTTCATTCTGTCCTATGCGCCGAGGGTCGCTTGGAAGCAGCCTCTCTGCCCTTTTGGGTAGGGGTAAGGCTGTCTACATATTACCTTCCCCAGACCTCACCTGGTGGTAGTATACTGGGTAGTTGTTGTTGTTGTTGTTAATAGAATCCAGAAATCTGTTGATGTTTGTGTAGCGTGACTCTACTGATCCTTAGAGGAACATTGTAACTTCCTTATCACAAGCAACTATCTATTTTACATATTTGACAACTTAGTTGCACTGTACTGTATAATCAAGTGCTGCTTTTGAATACTTATGGATGTGGATATAAATTAGTTTTAGCTTGTGGATGGCAAAATCGGAGAGCTTGACATTGCTATTTGGCCGAACTTCTAATTTAAGTATTTGATCTATATGTGTCAGGTAGAGGAAGAAACTGGAATACACCTGAATGTTCATGATATGGTTGACCTCACGGCGTTTCTTGACACATCGACTGGGGGCAGAGTTTTTCCTTCTCCTGTAAGCTTCCACCATCTTCTATAAGAAAGATTATTCTGACCACATGCTTTATTGGATTTTGTATTATGGGAACAATAAGTAGAAATATTTGCATAAACAGCTAGTTTCTGCTAAAAAGTATATGAAAGGGTATATGCTGTAGTTGCTTCTAGCCTAGTATTAAAAGAATGTTGACGATTAATGCTTCTAGTATCAGTATTAAAAGATTGTTGGATACTACATCATGTGCACATGAAATAATAATTATGCTAACCTTGACCCTCATGGTTTTTCAGCATAGTAAAAATTATAATCAGCATAGAGAAGCTGTCATTTTCTGGAACAGAGGCAGCTTTCACATTTCAGATTAAAAAATCGCAGCTTGGTGCACAGGGTTCAGAGTAGGGTGACTGCATTGTGTCTATCGTGCATAGCCTTACGTTGGGTCTCTTATTCGCACTTAAAAAATGGGGACTTATTAAGATTTCTGCCTTTATGCTTCTTTAACACTGTATTTTGTGATTTTGTTGTTCTTTCGACATTAGGGTGGCTGTGATGAGGAGATCAGTTTGTTTCTATACAGAGGAAATGTCAGCAAAGAGAAAATCCAACAGCTGCAAGGGAAAGAAACTGGACTACGTGACCATGGGGAGCTGATTAAGGTGCATGTGGTTCCATATGATAAACTATGGCATGCCACAGCTGACGCAAAGGCTCTGACTGCAATTGCTCTCTATGAGATGGCCAAAAGAGATGGGCTGCTGCCTTGCTCGACGACGAGTTAATATTTTCTTTCCCATTTTTATCTCAAGTTACTTTATTGTTTGCTTGGCTGAATAGGCGATGGTATATCTTAGGCAGATGACATCTACAATATGGGCATCTAGATGAGCATTCCTTGTTACTGCATCTGTTGCTTGGATTTGAATGTATGTTCACTAGACAGAATTCTATCATTTTGAAAAACATTGCACGGTTAAGAGAAGTCCTAAATAATAACAAATGTATAACTCTATCCTGTTTTACTCTTTGTTCTGCTTCTGGTATGGTTGGGTAAAATTGGCTTGTGGATGTTGTTATCACAACATCATGGCACTGCTATTTAGCAATGAGCTTGTATCTCCTTCAAAACATTTCTGCCTGCGACGTATTTTCATATTAAATAAAGTAAAAGAAACTGATTGCTTCTATATTTTGAGTCAAATACCCCCAAATTGAAATTTTTTAATCGTCTCAAAAAACCCATGGGAATTAGAGTCTTCTTCTAATCCTTTAGAGTAAACTCTTTCTGCTTGCAGCTTGATAAAGTTGAACAACGAACATCACTGGAGAAAGTATTTTCCAATTGCAGTTGGAAAATGACCCTGCCATTCCAAAGTTTATAACTACTGAAAGCTTGATGCTTTGTTAAAATTTAATTCATCGGCAATCCTTATTGAGATAAAGATGAGCAACTCTGTAAATAGGAACCAAGAAATGAATGAGCAAATGATACATTTATTTTGATAGATTAAAATGGTTCATCCAACTTGAAAAGCTTCATGATCATGGAAATGGAGATGTAGTATACAAAGAACATATAGGTCTACGATAGTGTAGGTGTTCAAAGTTTGTTGGTTGCTTCCCAAATAGTTGTACCGTCACAAGTGCAGAGTTTCTTGTAGTTCTCACCAACTCCTGCACTTCTAGCTATCACTGCTGCTTTAAGGCCAGGATCTGATTTATCTTCAGTTGAATATACTGCTATAGCTCGCCCAATCAGGTCAGCAACTCTCAGCTTCTCTTTAGCACCAGAATAAAATGCCTCGCCTTTCCCATCAACTTGCAGTGTTCCCAGGTCACCGACTGGCTGAAAAATGGAAAAACACATAAAAAAAGTGCACCAAATCAACCTTTTGGTGCAACTTTATCCAATAGAATGTTCAAGGTCAAGGAAAAAAAGGAAAACTAGATGTCCCGTTTATATTATGACATCACTATGGGAACAACCACCTTTTTAGTTTCCCAGGTTGTAGATTACTACCCAAATAGTCTCAATGTAGAAGTTATGAAGAATGGAACAGGCATCCTGTGTGGGGAAATGGCTGACCCTCCCAGAACCAAGAATTATCAGGGCACTCACCATTTCGTCATTTATCACTTTGCACCAAATTCTTTACTATTACGTCCTAGGCAAAGCAAGGACTGCAAAAGTCACAGTACCTAACACCCTGTTAAATGCATGGGTTTCACCAAGTAAACCCCCATCTCCCACTCGCCAGAACAAGAAAGAAGGTAAAAATAGAAGGGAACGGGACAGAATATAGGTACATCTTAGCTTGAATAGTAACTTGTACATGGTGTTACTCAAAACCCACACAAACCAATCACGCATTAGAACCTTATTCGTCAAATTTGGCACATTTAGACACTCGAAAACAAGTAAAGAATTAACACATCAAGCACGTGTATATTTTCATTTCACCCTTTGCAGGACAAAGAGAAAGGAAAAGTTTGTATCCTGTTTCCAGACAACTTCCATTCCATAACTAACAGCATGGATTATTAGATACATTTCATTGACAATGGACCCCTTAAAAGTACTAAACCATAGTCCTTCAAGCACTTAAAGCATCCATAAGTGAGATTAGTTGAGAACCTGACTGCATAAATAACAGATAAGCATGCGGATTCCCTCTATTTCTCCAAGGATAACAGCTATGCCTCAATCCCAAACAACATGGGGTCAGCTACCACAAATTTCAAAAGTCTTTTTTCCCCTTAATCTTCGTGCCGAGTCAAACTAACTCATTTAATTTGAATAAGGAGGGAGTACTAGAAGTTCTTTATATTTTCTATTGATGACATATAGAAATCTAAAAGGCTAAAGGACTCCTAGAAAAGCATAAGACATAAAGTAAAAGTGCTGCCATGACAAACAATTTGTCAACCGATAGGTATAACCTATGTAGAGTTCACAGGAACAAGGGAATATAACATATTAAATTTAAACCAGACATTTTTCTGAGTATTACTTACTGGACTATACAATTTCCCAGTACTTGCTGCCCCCCTCGTCAAATCACCAAATTCATTAATTGACCAAGCATGCTTTCCAGGTGACAGTCCACTGAAGTTTGCTTCAATCCTAGTTAATTCAATATTGACTTGAGCCAAGCGAACAACACCAAAAATGTCTGACCCTTTGAATTCCGCAACAGCAGCAGATATAAGGAAATCTACAAAGCATGGTTAAACACATAAAACTGTTGGATGCATCTCATTGGAAATAAAGCAGATGAAGCTGAAGAAATCTAAAACTCATGAGGTAACTGCTTATGGTCGCTCTTTTGCATTCATTCTCTCAGTTCAGCACTTTAGAAAACATTATATACAATAATCATAGGCATAGCTTATTCTGGTCATCCTGTGAGCATAGCCAGAGATGTGAAAATATAATGCTTCACAAACTTTCTATAATACTAACCGATAAAACATCAGATATACAATTAGCTTTAAGATTGGAACTATACCATCCGGAACTCCTTGTCCAATCAGTCGGGCTTTTCGACCTGTTTGCTCCAAGGCTTCTGTCAAAATCTTCACAGGTGAAGATCCAAGAACTCTCACTACTTGATTATCGAGGTCCACATCCACATTCTTGACACCTAAAAGCCACAAAAGATCTTTTTCAACAGTAAAACAAATTGATGAGTTTTTTTTACAGAAAAAAGGCCTCATGACAAGGCATGATATCTTGTTTTTAGCACTTACCTTCAACATTTTGCAGTTTGCTCTTGACTGCCTTAACACAGCCTTGACACGACATGTCCACCATAAATTCTGTCTGTCACCAAGTTGTCAATACCATCAATTTAATGCAAGGAAACAGCAATAATGCAACATAATAATCATAAGTTATGAGTTTTCATGAGATATTTTAAATTAGAATAATTCCAACACAATACAAGCCCTCCACTCCTCAATCCTAAAAGTCATCAACTCACAACAAAACCAATACAACCAAATGCAAACCGCAAAAATTAAACCCTCTTCGATAACAACAAAAATGGGTTATACTCCGCATAAGTTGGTGCATCAACATTAAGAGATTCTTTAAGGAAAAAGCCAATAGAGATCAGCATTCTTGACAAATTAATCACATTACAGCCAACATGATGAATTTACCTAAGTTAATTTAAGGAGAAAAAGATCCTCTTCTATTATATAGTTTTAAAGCAAACGTAAACTTTTTTTTTTGTTTGACAAGTGAAATATTGCTGATAGCAGAGCACTATATAAGGCTCTGTCTGGCCTTCTTACACGAGATGTTAATTGATCGACCTAAAGTAGAGGAGAAAAGATTGGTCCTAGATTGATGTTGTACTATATTGTACCTTTCTTTGACTCGAATGCTGTACTGCATTATGGTACTATCGAAAGTACACGGTTACCATATTTACCATAATAAAGACTTGTTTGCCAGTACAAGAGTCCCTATTTATTGTATAGTTCCAGATATGCTAATATTCACTACGGTGTAAAAAATTTTACACCGTCAGATCATATCTACCTGTTATTGCAGGTGAACTGTCTCATCTTAAAGATTACAAATTCCATATATAGATTTTGAGTAACTTTTACGCTGTCCATATATAAGTTAAACTCATTTTCATTTTTCCCTCTCAAATCAAAACTACATAGAAAAATATACTAAAGCCTAAAGGAGAACGTACCAGTAACTCAGGCAAGACAGAGCCATTCTGCAAACGAAAAATCAGATTATTGAATTAGAACTATAACATCAATTGATTGCCAACCTAACAAAATAAAAAAAAAAAATTTAAAAATATACTAGTTTGCAGTTGTGGCTTAGGAATAGAGGTTAATCTCAAATTTAAAGAGACTAATAGAATAAATGCACCACTTAATACCCCGATCTAGTTCCGGTGCATCCACGGCTTATATGTTGAATCAGCCTAGGAGGAATTCAACAAATTTAAGAAAAATAAAAGAGTTAAGAGGAATAAATTATACCTCGACGGAAGTTTGGTGATTGGAAGAAGGCGCGTCCATATGAAGAGCTGAAGGAGTACTTGATTTTTCTATATTCTTCCCGAAGCTTAATCGGAGATTCGGATTCGAAGCAAATCTTAGATTTTTCGATAAGCGTTCGAAGTGCGAAGAAGAAGAAGAAGAGGAGGAGGAGGAGGAAGAGGAAATGGAAGAAACAGCAAAAGCAGCAGCTGGAATAACAGCAGCAATGGCGGTTGTTTTTGCAGTCACAATTGACCTCAAAAATGCCATTTTTTCACAATCCTTTTTATATATTCATTCAGCTTTTGGTTACTAGAATTTTTTAACAGTTGAGAGAGAGTCATGGTCAGACTTCGGAACACAATCTAGATTCTAGAATCATCGATTTCCACTTCCTGTATTCAGCTAATTGGGCTGTTTCATTGGGTCACATAACTACTGGCCCTCGTTTTATTTTGGAAAGAAATTTTTATATTTTTATATCACATAGAAAATTTTAGAGCCATTTTCGTATATATAACATATATAAAATTATATTATCAAATATGTTCATAGTTTGCTTATTATCTTTTATGTTAATAGTATTTTTACCTAATATATACGATGAATTAAATAAGAAATCACTGTAGCTTTATGCTTTCAAATGGTTAAGCTCTTGAATCCAACTATAGACATTCATTCGAAAGACATTAGCTAGATGAGTTAGCTTCAGACATGTAAACTTAGGGAAGTGGACGCAGAACCCTACTAAAGATTAAGCAGAAACATCCATCTTCAATACTGCTTCAATATTGTTGTATTGGATTACACTGCAAGATTTGAACTACATTGAGTAATAAAAAGCATAAATTTCTCAATCACAAATTTCAGTAATACAAAACAAATAAAAGAAGAGTAGCAATTTCATCATTGACAACCATTAAAAAGCTTGAAAGCTTTGAATTCAAATTTGGGTTTTCAAAAATTATTATTTATTTGGATTGGGTGTTGTTAAAAATAATCGAAAATATGGTTTGAAGTTTATATGTCAATTTTGAGGGGTTTTGGTAAAGATTAGACTAGGTTTTGACTGAATTTCAGATTGAAACTCGAATAAGAAGGAGAAGAAGAAGAAGAAGAAGAAGAAGACAAATTGTAGAACTTGTAGATAAATTGTAGATATTTTGTAGATAAATTAAATATTATTTATATTCTGATTGTAGATGCTTTATTTTCTGTTTTCACAAATAAAACGGGTAAAACTTCTATAAATCTTCTGAAAAAACGCAATTATGTCAAAACCAAAGACGGATAAAGCCCCTAAACTATAAGATAAGTAAGCCTCTCCAGACCATACAAGTGCGCGTCGAGCCCATGCGAAGGGTTTGGTTAAGATATGCCAGATTCCACCAAGTATACAAATGGAACCTAACCATACATGTCCTCCGATTATATCTTCTAAATCGTCCACTCTAACAATCCACCCTTCCCCTCCAAAAAGGGATTTTAGCAAATAACCAAATATGATACTCGGACTAAAGGTCAAGTTGGTAATTTTTCTTACATCTCCCCCTCCCGGAGCCCTGTGTTGTCAGATAATTACAAAATTACCTATTGCATATTTGGTGTGAAGTTGGTTTTGTTCCAATTTTTTTAATTATTTCTATTTGGCAGATAAGTTTTCTAAAACAAAGCCTTATCATGTTTCTTTGTATTTTAATTGATGTTCTGTTTTGCTGTCAATTTTTTGGTAATGTAGAAAATTTGATTTGTCAATTTTTTGTGTAGCCTGTTCGATCCATTTTCTATTACCATATAAGTGATAGAACTTTAATACACCGAAAATCCTCAAGTACAATCAGGAAAAAGCCTATTAATTATACTCTTAAAATATATTATGGTATTAAATTAATAATTCGATATACTAAATATAATTATATTAAACCTTAAATATTAAGGTAAAAATTGACACAAATATACCACTACTAATACTAAAGAGTGAAGTATAGCCCTCAAAGTGGATGACCTTGAATTTTTGTCACAACTTGTCTTGTCTTATGGGCAGAACTTAAGTTTAGTCTCTAACTTGTCCTATGGTTAGGGGTGGTAAACTGACTGGTCGGATATGATGTGTTGAAAACAGGTAGTTCAAAAAACAGATAAATTATTCGATTCGACCAACATTTAATACAAATAAAGATAGGTTAACCGACGAATAATATGGATATATTATCCATGACTTCTTGAATATGATAATTTTTTAGAGAATTTCTAGTCTTCCAAACTTGAGGAACCCCCAATTTGAGTCTTTACAAATGTGAAAGTTACATTAGCTATTTTAAACCCTTTAGTTATCCATTGGTTATCCATTTTTAAAGTGGATGATATGGTTCATATCCATATTTTATGAGGCATTTGCATCTATACCCGCTTTTTGGAGTCACGTTTTACCTTGTACCCACTTTACAAAAAAATTACAATTGCGTAACTTCAGTATATGAGCTTGAAGTAGCAAATGCAATTACATAAACTTCAGCATTCCAGTAGACGGGCCTGAAGTAGCGAAAATTGATGAACTAAGTGTACTGAAATTTTAGTTTGTAATTGCTGAACTTAAGAATTCTAGTACTGAAATTTTTGTTCTCTATTTGCTGAAGTTTTTTATTGCTGAATTTAAGCATTTTAGTAGCTAAAGTTTTGTGATGCTGAAGTTATTTAGTTCATTTGTAAAAACTTCAGCACTAAATAAGCTGAAGTTTTTTTTGTCTTAGATTTATTAGTTTTGTCATTAAGCTTTTTCAAAAACTACAACAGAAGTTATTTAGTTCATTTGTAAAACTTCAGCTTATTTATTAGTTTTTTCATAAAGTTTTTTCAAAAACTTCAGCAGAATATGCTGAAGTTATTTAATTCATTTGTAAAATTTCATCACTAAATAAGTTGATTTTTTTGTTCTGAATTCGTTAGTTTTGTCATAATCAGACTACTATAAAATAATCAGATTGCCAACAGTATCTAAATCATAAAATTTTGGAAACAATAAACGTAAAAAGAATACAATTATCATGAAAAAACTCACTAAGTGTGAACTTAAACTTCCCATATTTGAAAATATTCACAAAGTATTATCTACTAACTTATGTAATTATTTATAATTTATTTTTAAATAGTCTGATAAATATACTTATGGCAATCATCCGATGAACTGAAGTTTCATAGCAACACCAATAGCAGCAGAAGAAAGAAGAAGACGAAGAAGAAGAAAACGAAGGAGGAAAAGGAAAAGGAGAAGGAGAAGGAGAAAGGTGGCTGAAGTTGTTTAAAAAATGGGTAAAAATTATAACCTTTTAAAAAATGGGTATAAGTTTAATGGGGGCAATCAAATAGGGTGCCCCGTGAAATTTTTACATATTTGATCCTTTTTTAAAAAGTTTATTGTCCAATCCATTTTTAGTAGATAATATGGATTGTGTTATAAACTAAAGCAAAAGACAAGAACAATAGAACAAGAACAATAGCAATAGAGAGAAGAGTAGAGAGAGTTCTTCTTATTGAGTTGAGAGGGGTCTCAAGGGATGATTTACAATGGTAGGGGGCACCTCTATTTATAGGGGAGAGGAAGATTTAGCTACCACTAATAGAACTCTAAAATCTCTCTAATTACATACATTAAAGACATTCACCTTAAATAGAAGTGTAAGGATCTTCTATTTCATAACACTCCCCCTTGAATGTCTATTCAATGATGTGCCTCGTTAAAACCTTAAAACAAAACCCAATGGGAAAAATTAAAGTAAGGAAAGAGTACACATGTTTGAATATGCGCCTATTGGTTGCCTCGTTAAAAACCTCGCAAGGAAAACCCAATTGGGACAAAACCTTGTAAGGGAAAAAGAGTGCAACGCGCATTGACTCCCCCTAATGAGTACATCAATTTAAGCCTTGAGCATTTGCATTCCAATCTTGTGCATCATCTTCAAAACGATCTTTGATAGATGCTTGATGAATAAATCGGCCATCTTGAATAAATATCCCGCACCTTGAAATCATCATTCTTGATAGATATGAACATCTTCATATAATGTCGTGGAATAGCTCTTCAATATCTCCATAGATGCATTCTCAATGCCATCATGCTTATAGTTATGGCAAGATACATATGTACACAAGTTGTACTTAGAATGTGGTGCTTCAGGACCAAGACTTGCATATGCTTCAAGCAACTTAAATCTTTCAAGTTAAGTCATATAAGTCACATAATAGACTTTAGCTGCATATCAAGTTTTCATGTCATGCTAAACAAATAAGATATCGAAAACTGATTATACATACCTTTGACTTTATACCTTCAAGCATATGAACTACAGGTTCAAAGCTACATGTCTTTCATATGGAATCAATTCTTCTTGAATTGTATCTCTTCCATTTAGTTGCTTTCTTTGGATCAGCAAATGCGTATAGCATGCTTTGCAATATGTTGCAACTTGAATTATCCCTTATATGAACTTCAGGTTCATATCATAATATTCGGGGATTTACATATACAAATGATAATTCATACTTTCTCAAGTGTTTATCATGTCTCCCCCTCAAGTTAGTAAAGCTAACTTGTTTCCTCAACTTTGGGAAATCATCTTTGTGCATTACACAGCACCTTAATAATAAGATGAAATTATTTGGTTCCTGACTCTGAACCACTTTTGAGGGGAGAATATACTCTCGTATACAACTTATATGTATAACTTTGTTCTCATAAGAAACAGTTTAGCTATTAAGTGGAAGCACACAATACTTATCTTGCTAAACCAACTTTGATATAAACCAACTTATCAAGATTAACTGTCTTGAGTAGAGAATCTGGAAACTACGCTCGAAGTTAGAGTACTGAGCAATTTATCTCGCAAGCACTGCTAGGCTGCGGGTCAATAACAATTGCGCATGTAACCATTTCATAGATGCATCATATGTGGTATACATGGCAGGTGAATGGGCCTATATTCACCTTTGATATTTCCAGAATTTAGGGGCTTCAACCCGAACTCTTTAGTTGGTCAGTTCATTAATGAGAACAAGTAATACAAGAGTATTCATAAAGAACTTTCTAGTTTTTTTTTTAATATTCACCTATGTGAATTTGCACATCATACTTCAAATGAGATGGCTAACATAAATTATCAATATTGGTAAACTTCAAATTTACACCATGACATTTGCACTTATCAATAAACTTCGGGTTTATTATGACATGGGGTTTTATACCAATAGATATCCACTTTATTGTGGCATTCTTTCATTTCTTTTGCGTACAAATACCCATTTGTAGCCAACGGGCTTAACACTATTAGGTGTTTCAACTATAGGGCAAAAAACTTCCCGTTTTGCCAGCGAATTCAATTCAGATTGAATTGCTTCTTGCCATTTTGGCCAATCATGTCTTTCTCGACATTCTTTCACAGATTGGGGTTCAAGATCCTCACATTCTTTCATAATGTTAGATGCTACATTATAAGCAAAGACATTATCCACCACAACATCCACTCGATTAATATTTGCCTCAATATTAATTGGATTTGGGGGTAGTTCCGTATTGACAAGAGTCTCAGGCTCGATGGATTCTTCGTGAATCTCGGGATTAATCAAATCATGAGCGTCCTCATGTGATTCTTTCATAGTGTCATTTAGATCGTTCTTTTTCCTCTTTCTAGGATTTCGATCTTTAGAACCTAATGGTCTGCCCCGCTTCTGGCGTGCATTTGACTCATTGGATATGACACTAGATAATTGTCCAATAGGGACTTCAATACGGATCGGAGCATTTTCCGCAGGAATGTGGGATTTCGTTATCCTTTTCAAGTCCGTAAATGCGTCAGGCATTTGATTTGCTATTCTTTGCAAATGGATAATCTTTTGTACCTCTTTCTCACAAGTAGAGGTATATGGATCAAGATGAGGTACTGATTCATTTTTCCACAAAATTTCCCTTTTGGTTTCACCAACTTCTCCCCCTAATTTTGGGAAAAGTGTTTCATCAAATCGACAGTCTGCAAATCGTGCAGTAAACAGGTCGCCTGTCAATGTTTCAAGGTAGCGAATGATGGAGGGCGACTCAAACCCAACATATATTCCTAACCTTCTTTGTGAACCCATTTTGGTTCGGGATGGCGGTGCTACAGGCACATATACGGCACATCCAAATATCCTTAAATGGGATATATCGGGTTCATGACCCAAAACCATTTGTAATGGGGAATACTTGTGGTAATTCGTCGGCCTGAGACGAATTAGTATTGCAGCATGCAATATGGCGTGACCCCACACTGAAGTGGGCAGCCTCGTTCTCATCAGTAATGGCCTTGCAATCAACTGCAAGCGCTTAATTAACGATTCTGCAAGACCGTTCTGAGTGTGAACATATGCTACGGAATGTTCAACTTTTATCCCTATTGATAAGCAATAATCATTAAATGCTTGGGATGTAAACTCAGCAGCATTATCCAGTCTAATGGACTTGATTGGATTGTCTGGAAAGTGTGCTCGTAGCTGAATGATTTGTGCCATTAACTTCGCAAACGCCAGGTTGCGAGATGACAACAGGCACACATGAGACCATCTACAGGATGCGTCTATCAAGACCATGAAGTACCTAAACGACCCACTAGGTGGGTGAATAGGTCCACAAATGTCCCCTTGTATACGTTCCAGAAACGGGGGTGACACGGTCCCAACCTTTGTTGGGGATGGTCCGATAATCAGCTTTCCTTGATAAACGTCATGCCTTTGGGCAGAGTTACATATGCTCTTCTGGAGCCTTTAATCAATTTACTACTTCTATAGATTGTAGTAATGTTTGCCTTACACAATTACTCTTCTTTTCTTTGAGTATTGTATGTATAGTATATCAAGAAATATTTATTTACTGTATGTTTACAAAATAACATATATATATATATATATATATATATATATATATAGCTCCAACTAACAACACGTTGTTAACCTTTAGCAATTATGCTGTAAACACAAAATTATTACACAATCCATTAATGTTTATTATACATACACATAATAAAGCATTTAATGCACAATATTTAAATTCACATTTTATCCACACTTATTATCTGCATTTTCTTAGCAGAATTATTGTGGTCACAAGTTCATGTGGCGACGAATGTGATACTGTGATGATTACATTACAATCAAATAAGGCAAATTAACTTTTACATAATTTTAATTATGCATAATTATTTACTGCTGCCATATTTTCATTGTCGATAGACACGATAATAATGCTATTTAACATTATTTAAGCATATTGCAACATTGCAGTTATAATAACAAGCAGTTTCAAACCTTCATTAAGGTGATGGCGCAAGTAAATCAAGGCCTTCATACAGTTTCAAACCTTCATTAAGGTGATGGCGCAAGAAAATCAAGGCCTTAGCATAGTTTTGGGTGGATGCACTATTTCTTTCTTTAATGGCGTCTTCAAGACCCATAGTATCCAAAATGGATTTAAGTATCCAACACCCATATCATATAGTTCTTGCCCGAAATTTCGAGGGCAACGAACTTTCTTTTCATATTGTCATACATATGACACAATTGCATCAAGAGCGTGTTCATACTTACGGGCTCTATTACAATTATCACATTCACTTCAGGGAATGGATCATAATCATGTGTTTTTCACAATCTTATGTCAAATATTACTTTCATAAAGTGAAAGATTATTTTGAGAATCCTTATTGTTCTCATTATCACAATAATGACGATTATAGTTTCGTCTATTGCCACGTCCATGGTAATACTTTTGTCTTCTTTCAGACTTACCACATACTGCTTCCACATTCACTTCAGGGAATGGAGCAAATTTAATGGGACGGGTTTTCAATTCTTTGTCCACAGTCATACATGAATTTAATCATGGCAGGACATAGAGATTATACCACTTCGTGTGATTATAATTTCTTACAAACTCCATTAGAGTTGTATTCAAACTTGATTGTCTATATTTGTATATAAAATCAAATTATAGAATTCCAAGAATTTGAAAGGGAAAAATAAAATACTTACCTTTAAGGTATACCAAATATATTTTCAATATTTTCTTCCGTTCTTTCTTTCCTTTTCTTTCTTTCAACGTTTTCCTTTCTTTGTCTTTCCAGAAAGATTTTCCTTTCTTTCTTTCTTCTTTTCTTTTCAACTTTTTCGTTCTTTTCTTTGGCTCTGTTTGCCCTCCAGCATTCGTTCCTTTTTTTTTTTTCTTTCTTTTGTTTCTTTTCCTTTTTTTTTTCGTTTTCTTTCTTTGAAGCAAAATCCTGTAGACAAACAAAAGTTAAGACAATCGAAAATTTCAATTGGTTAGAGACTCGTGCTGATAACGTGTTATAAACTAAAGCAAAAGACAAGAACAATAGAACAAGAACAATAGCAATAGAGAGAAGAGTAGAGAGAGTTCTTCTTATTGAGTTGAGAGGGGTCTCAAGGGATGATTTACAATGGTAGGGGGCACCTCTATTTATAGGGGAGAGGAAGATTTAGCTACCACTAATAGAACTCTAAAATCTCTCTAATTACATACATTAAAGACATTCACCTTAAATAGAAGTGTAAGGATCTTCTATTTCATAACAGATTGATAATTGTTTTTTTTATCTATTTCATCACCACAATTCATGGGCAATAATTTTAATTTTTGACCTTGAAGGAATCCTATGGGCCAAGCCGGGTCAAAAGTTAAAGACTACCCCAAGAGATCTTGAGCTTTTTATAGAGTTTTCAAGAGATTTTGGATATGTTTCTAATTCATTCAATTTTAATAGGCAAAGCATTTGAATCTATGGATGACAATTTACATCATCATCATAAATTGTAATTTCACCATTAAAAACAAATTTAAAGCTTCAATTTGAAATCTGAAACTTTTTAGTTGCTTTTAATGGATGTAGTTGAAATTCTTTAGAACACCTAGACGAAGATATACAAAATTTGAGGAAGATTGGAGGTGATTTAAAGTGCTTTGGGCTCAAATTTGGAGCTAAAATCAATTTGAAAAATATCGCTATGATAATATATACTACGTATACAATAGATTTCTATGGATATAAAAAAAATATACATGATATATAGGGGATATACGGATGTTCATGAAAGATATGCAAAGATATATAGCAAAATATACATAGATATACGCCACTTCAGTTCGCCTTTTTCGACGGCCTATCTCAAAATTTTGACTAGTAACTCTTAAAATTAATCTTAAATGAGCTCAAAATTTAGTATAAGCTTCACAATTGTTATTAACAAGATCTTTAAACACCCACTTCGGATTATAACACTTTATAAATTACAATACTTTAGATTTGAGAGCTAAAAGCTCGATCAATAGTGATATATTGAAGGCATCAGTAGTGTTAATGGTGGTATACTACTACATGCTGAAGGAATGGTGAAGGAGCAATCTCGTCATGGTGATTAGAGGACACATCTGATCGTTCACCTCTAATCTGACATGTTTCCTCCCAGTTATATGATCAACGGATCAGTCAATAAGGAAAGTAGGGGGAACATTATTCTGCATTTGAGATCGAAAGCATTAATACATGTCCATTGTTCATGGCACCAGAAAAGGAGTATCCAAAAACTTTAAACGAGTGAGTGCAAATTGTTGGACTTGGTCTTTACTCTTTAGCATGATTAGCATGCCCAACTTCTAATTAAATATACTTTAGCTATGTATAATTCACAAGGGTACAACATGATAGAATAATGCGGAGCTACATTATGGAGTGCAGGTTCAATCAAACCTAATCACTATATATATATATATATATATATATATATCCAATAACTAAAGCGAGCTATGAATTATATGACAAATTCAAAATCTAATGTGATGATCCAAAATGTCATCACTTATTTTTAAATAAAATTCTGTATTTTCGAGGCCTTGAAAATCCATTTTAGCCTCGTCTTAATTTGCATGCGCAGTCCGGACGCGTAGCCAGAAAGTTTAAATATGAAAATCTATGAAAAATTATAAAATTTGGTTATAAAATGAGTTAATCTGACTTCGGTCAATATTTTGGGTAATCAGACCCGGACTCGTAATTTGACGGTCTCGGAGGGTCTGTAAAAAAATATGGGACTTGAGTATTTGCCCGGAATCAAATTCTGATATCTCGAGCCTGAGAAATAAATTTTTAGCGAAAATTATTTTCTAAATTGTTAAAGAAAATTTGAAATAAAATTTAATTGGTACGTGTTGGTATCGGGCCCATATTTTAATTCCGGTATCCGGTACAGATCTTATATATGATATAAGATGTTTCTGTAAAATTTGGTGAAAAACAAACGTCGTTTGACGTGATTTGGACCTAAATTGTTAAATTTGATACTTGATGAAGTTTGAGAAAAGTTCTTGATTGTTGAGGTTTAATTCGTTGTTATTGAGGTTCTTTTGGCAATTTGATCACACAGATAAGTTCGTATGAGGTTGTTGAGTTAGTACGTGTATTTGGTTAGGAGCCCCGAGAGCTCAGGTGTGTTTCGGATGTGATACGGGAAGTTTTGAATTTAATAAAAATTACAGAGAATAGTTGTTCTGGTATGCTGAGATTTCCTTCTTCGGGTTCGCGGGATGGCCCTCATGAACGCGATGTATAAATTTTGATGAAGGGGAAATCTTTCTACGCGAACGCATAGCCCAGGTCGTGAACGTGAGGCAGGGGGGAGGTCATCCCTTTGCGAATGCGAGCCTGGCCATGCGAACGCGAAGGCCAAAGTGGGCCTGGGCAGGGGCGGGGTAATTTCCCTACGCGAATGAGATCCTTTGAACGCGAATGCGATCCTTTGAACGCGAACGCGAACGCGAGGCTCAAGTAGTTCCTACTTCGCGAACGTGAGCGGTTTCTGCGAACGTGAAGGCTTATGCAGCCTGACCCATCGCGAACGCGAAGGGTCAGTCACGAACGCGATGCACATGTTACCTAGTTATTTTAAAGACCCAAAAACAGAATACTTACGGGATTTCATAAAATTTTCATAAACTTCTTCTTCTCCAAAGCTCTTAGGCGATTTTGAAGCTTCTCTTTACCAAAACTTCTTGGGTAAGTAATCTTTAACTCGTTTTCTACCATTTTTGTCAACATTCCCTAGATTTCTAAGCCTAAAACATGTGATTAAGGGTAGAAAATTAAGGATTTGGGTAGAATTATGGTTTGATTAATTGTAATTTAGACCTCGTTTTGGGATCAAATTCTGAAAATAATTATATATTTGGGCTCATGGATGAATGAGTGATTTGATTTGGTTCGAACCTCGTATTTTGACCAAGCGGGCCCGAGGTCAATTTTTGGATTTTCGGAAAGTATGATTTAAAATCTAATTAAGCATTGAAATTGGATTATTTAGCATTTATTGATGTTATGAAGTCGATTATGTATAGATACTATGTGTTGGAGCCAAATTCGAAATGAAAGGTGGTTTTTTGAGGATTGAGTTAGCCATGGAAGTTTGAGGTATGTGTCCAGTCTAACCTTAGCTTGAGGTATTAGGAGTTGTCAGGATTTTCGCTTGACGGCGGATTCGCCGGAAATTAGGGTTTGTTCTTGAACAAAGACGACGGAGTTTTGGGCTGAGCAGCTTGATTTCCTGTTAATATATTTTAATATTTTTTCAATGTATCACATTGTATTTTTATGTATTTCATTATATTCATTGTCTTTTTTAATTGTAATTCAATGTATCTTGTTCTACTCCATGTATTTCATTGTATTCACTCTCTTTTTTCTCATTGTATTTCAATATATCCTATTGTATTCTATGTATTTTATTGTATTTACTGTCTCGCTATATGCCATGAATGTATTCATATGTTTTTTCTAATTAATATAATTTATGTATTCAGATGTATTATATAATTTCTCTGAAGATTGATATATTTTTTGGATATTTTTCGGTTGAGAATATTTTTTATAACTGAAAATACAAAATTTATGTGTTATAATTGACTTTGTTGAGTTATGTTAGGAGTAATTTCACGTTCCGTTTTAATAATAATGTAATTCCATTTTCACGCCATGAAGACAGTCGAATACAATAATTTGTCCAGTAGTAATCTCATATTTCACGCCATGAATACAATCAAATACAATAATCTGTCCAGCTATAATCCCATGTTTCACTCCATGAATACATTCGAATATCACAATTGATTAGCCGAACTTCCCTAATTCATGCTTATTTTTGCTACTATATTTATGAATACAATAGCTTAAATATATCAAATATATATTATAACCACATAAAAAATATCTATAATGCGTAATATAGCAAATGGTATATATAGATGGCTAATTACAACTAAAAAATAGTTCTTTATGAAAAATTTCAATAATTTTACATACTCAACCTTTAAAAAACATGTCTAATACACACTTTCTTTAACCAGTACACCTAGAATGTATACTAGTGTAATGCATGTGTTTGCTTTAGTCTGTTCATAATTATTAAACCCTACCCACTTATTTTTAACTGAAGCCTTATTTATTGTCCCACCCGACTCATATATCTCTTATCTTCCCCACCCACCCATCTCCCTCCGTCACCATTTGTACCGTTCTTTCTTCTTCAATTACAACCTCTAAATGTCATGATACTATTAAGTGAATATAATAATAATGGCTAAAAAGAGACCCGGATCTTTTAATTTGGTACGTCAAGGATGGGTATCATAATGTCAATGGTGCTTCTGCTAAAGATGCTACTATTTAGAATTCTTTGGTTGTTGATTCTGTTAAGGTTGCTTATGATTTTGGAGAAATGTGCAATTGTTCCTCCTTTAAATCTTAACAGTCATGGCAGATAGAACCCACAAAAAAGATACTCTTAAAAATATTCTGCCAAAATGTCCAAACTTTTCACCAGTCGGAGTAAGCAAAACTCCATTTTTGACAAGCAAAAGACGTAAAAAAGAAGAGCTTTTTACTGTAAATTCCATGGAATTAGAGAACTTCACATGGGAGATATAAAAGACCGCGACAAATAGAAATCACAATTTTGCTCAAGTCGTCCAATTGGTCCAGTTTGCTGGAAGAGGGGTTGGGGACGAAGGCATTAGTGTTTAACTTTTTTTCCCTTGGTATTTTCCTTTTGTATATTGTGTGAAATAGTAAATGGTAGAAAGGATAAAAGAAAAAAATTATTTAATTTATTGGATCAATTAATTCAAATCTACACCATTCAAAAAATGTTGCAGATGCTCATTTTTTACCTTTTCACGCGCTCCTTTTGAGTAAAATTTACATGGTTAAAAGAAGGTGAGCATTAGACATAATTTTGAAAAGTTAAATGTGTGAAATTATTGTCTCATAATTTTGCCTTCACATTAATCGGGAGGAGTATCACATCACAGGCGGCCATGTTCGTAGAAAATAAAGCATCCATCAAAATTGAATGCATGCAACTTCCTAGCACCTTAGTAGGATTTTCCCTATTTATTCCATTGACCAGTTACGACAAGCGTCAAGGTCCTTAATGAATAGTACTAATGATATCGACTGTCATTTGATTTTGTAGTTCGTTATATTTTTTTCAGTTTTATGTCTAATTATTTTTAAAATAATTTATTTTTAAACCTTACATATAATAGGAAAAAAAGGGTTCAACATAACCTTTTATAATTTGTAGAAGAAAAAGAATTAATTTTTTAACCACTCACATTCTTTTCTTCTCCCCCTTCTTTAATCACATTCAGTTCCTCTTGCTTGTTGAGTATCTGAAATAAGTTGGACTTCTTCATTTGTTCCTTCTATCTTACCACAGTTTTCCATATTTATTTGGTGTTTGCCAGTCTTGATCTCCATTTCCATCCTTTTGTGCCCCATTATTCTTAACTACATAATGTTGTGTTCTACATCCTGCTCCTTTCCCTGTTTCATACCCCTTTTGTATTCCATTTGTTTTCTGTTCTTCCATGCTAGCATTGTTCACATTTCACTCTTGACCTTGCTTCTCCACCTATTTTTCAGCCACCTTCTCAATATTCATATGTTCAGTCATTTGAGTTTTCGTGTTGATTCTACACAATTCTTCCTCGTGCACATACTTAAAACAATATTTTCACAAATATGGTTTCCAATCATAACTAACCTCTTGCTCAATTATTTTGCCTTTTTTATTTCTAAACTTAATCACATCAGGTAGTTTAGTATTCGTTTCAACCTCCACCAACAGCCTTGCAAACTTCAGTCCAATCCTCTTCTCTGTGTTTTGGTCTACCGTTAGAGGTTTTCCAATTAAACTTCATATCTTACTTAGCCCTTTTTGACTCCAGTACTTGAAGTCCAGATCTGATAATTTAATCCAAATTGGTACTGTCAATAGTTCCTCCCTAGTGAATTCCAGCTCTGGTGTCCAACCTTTGATAATAAGTGGCTTATTAACAAAGTGATATATACCCCCCTTAATTATCTCTTGTTTCCCTATTGTAGTATCAAATCTAACAATAATTACACCATTTTTTAGCATTGTAATTCTATCAACCACATATTTTCCCCACAACCTCTGTATGTAACCCTAAATTACTGCAAATGGTGGATGAGCCCCAAGTGCATAGCATATCACTGCATTTCTCCAGTATTCAACTTCTGTCTTATATCATCCAACTCAATTTTAATAAAATTAAGCTCACTTGTCGATTTCGGTTGGATGTACTCAAATTTGTACCCAGCATTTGATATTTTTGTAATATCGAAATTGCCCCACACTGAACTCTTCTTCATCTGTACTTTGTTCGTCTCTTCAACCTCATCGGCCCTTGATTTCCTTCCTTTATGTGCATGCACCTTTGGATTACTACTTGTTGATGCTTCCTGGACTTCTTCCCATACTTGAATTGCTTGGATTTCCTTCTCCTTCTCTTTTCCCATCATTTGTGTTACTGGTTCATTGACATTAGGGCTCAATTGTGTATCTGCAGAAATTTTCAGTTGTTATGGCACATCCTCTAGTTCCTCGCTGATTTTTGATATGTAATTTTGCTTCTTCCTTCGCCATTAGTGCTTTCTGAGACAGGATCTGTGCTTTTTTACCCATGGTAGGTGCATTTAGTTAACATAGAGAGAGAGAGAGAGAGTCTCCATTTAAGAGAAAAAAAAAATTTCCGTTTCCATATTGATCTTTGTTTCCAATTCTTGTTCTTGTCATTTTATGAATATATTTATTATAACAGACAAAGCTAAAATTGGTTTAATTTCTTTGTAACACTTGTATTATATTACGTTGGTGTTTAATTAAAAAATAAAATTTCGATCAAAGCTTTATTTTTAGAAGAACTCGGGTTATTGATAATCGAAAATGAATAAATGAAATTGATTTAGAAAAGAAATAGATAGCATAAAACAAAGTAAACCCGTATATTCAGTTGATTTTCCGTGTCCTTAAAAATGACATGTCTCCTTTTTATAGTTTTCTCTAAGATATACATTTTGCCTTTCTCATAATTGGGTCATTATAGACAATTAAAAGCATTAAATACTACGTTATATAATCATTGTAATTTAATATAGATTCTCTAATGTTTTCAGTATTTAATACTCATTAAATATTGTATATGTAGTTTCTTACACTATAAGGTTCATTCTCCTAAATTCTTGGATTTAAATAGATACAAGCGTCGAGTCTAAACGTGCCACTGCCCATGCCTCTGCTCGTACCTCTGCTCATGCCTTTGCTCGTGCTTATGCTTGTATTTGTTATAACTCGTGCCTCTTTGCTAATCATCATTCTTTGACCAGCCTTCATGTCATGGTGTGTCATTCTTCAATCACTTCGATATGTGTAAACTAAATTTGTTCCAACTAGCCATTTATTCATCATTTGAATATTTGGAAAGTGAATTTTATTAAAGTGTGATTTTTATTGCCATTAATGCTTATTATATAATTGATGCTTCAATTATCACTTTTATTTAATGCTTATTACACATGGCACCTTTTTGTTAGCTCTACAGCTTTGCAGCACTTTTTAAGGCTTTTTTACAGCTTCACCAATTACGAAGCGATAGTTTTCATTATGATCTTTTCGTCATTGCACCTTTTTCTTTGATGGTTGCTTCCTAGTATAAACATAGTTTTCATCTTTGTCTTTCTCACATAAAGTTCAAAGTTTTGAGAATATTAAATTCTTATTCTCATCTTCCTCGTAAAACTTTTAGAATATTCAATTCTCATTCTTCATCTTCCTCGTACTGTCATGGCTTTACCAAACTTTAACCCTAGGGGAGTTCCTAGTGTTGATAACTTTCCTCTTGTCCCTAACAGGGGTAGAAGAGGAGGATGTAGACAACGTGATTTAGGGTTTTCATCTATATGTGGTTCTTCTCTTCCTTCATCCAGTTCTGCCCTTCATCTAGAACCAGAGGTTCTCTTTCACATATGTCTTCCTCTCTAGGTAAGGAATCGTCTGAGCCTCTTCGTGAATCTCTAGTAGAGGAGATAGTTCCTGCGTAATTATCTTTCTATAATGGTAGTGAGTATTTGAGAAATCAAGTTCTTCTTTAAATCGTGTTGATATTTACCCAACTCATATCATTGAAGGTCTGATTTCTTTAGTTCGTATAGACTGTCATTGGAGTCATGACTTCCTCGTCATAATTCCTAATGTGAACCAAAGAATCACCTCTTATTTGATGGTATTTTACTTTGTTTATACATATCATTTCACCTTCGGATTCAAACCTGTTATTGACCCTGTCATCCTAGAATTCTATCATTTTTTTGACGTATGTTTGAGTCAGATTGGTCCCATAGTGTAGAGAGTTGTTGCATGCCTAAGGCATTTAACTAACATGCCGGTGTTCCTTTTACCTTTGCCCATTTAATTCATCTCTACTCTCCCAGACTCTTTCACCAAGGTGTTTTTACTTTAATGGCAAGGAGCAAGAGAGTTTTGGTTAGCCCTGAAGACGACAGAGACCGTGACTGGTATACCTAGTTTGTTGCTGCCCTCATTATTGGTTTAGTGGGTGAAGAAATGATCTCTCCCCTAAGAAGTGGCATTATAAACGTGAGATTTCTTTTTTAATAATTTTCTCGTATCCCTTTTTCCTTAATTTTGATGACCATTATTCTAATTTCCTTTTCCTTCTGCAACAATAATGGGAATTGTTGATGAAATTCTCAATTTCTGTGGTTAGGTAGGAAAGCTACTGAATACTGCCCCAATGGAGGGTAGATCTTGCAAGAATCTTTCCCACTAATTTGATTGGAAAGTGAAAACCCACGATAAGATTTTTTATATATATTGCTTTTATCTGAACTTACTTTAATCCTTCTTTCTATTAGGATTTGCAGGTCGAGGGGTTAGTGCCGAGCAGTCGTGGCTTCTCATATCTCTTTGAAAAGGGCCCAAGAAATAATTTTGGCTCTTCATCGAAAAGAAAAGCCACTGATGACTAAGATTCTAAGGAAGAGGAAGATGGGGGTTCCTTGGTAACAAGGCCACGGGCTCGTAGCGTATTATCTTTGATGATGAAACATCCCCCTTTGTTATATTCCTATTAACGAATTTGTTGAAGCCTTGGTGGTGATCCCTAATGTTGTTGATGATGTTCCCGCTACTGCTCATGATTCTGTTGAGCAGCTTTAATCGAGTGTTTGATAATGAAGATTTTGGTCAAGTTTCTGATGAAGCACCCCTGGCTTCTTTCTCTACTTTCATTCATGTTACTTCCATTCCTGTGATTCCTTCTTTGCCGATCGTAGTTATCACTGTTCCTCCCCAAGCTATTTCAATTGCTTCTACCGTTATCTATTCCTTACCCCGAAATTGGGTCCTCAAGCAGAGGTGAAACTATGAGATAAGTCACCATTGAAGTTCCTGTTGAGGGTAACCTTTTGAGGAAATCAGGTTAATCTAATGTGTGGCTAAAGCCTTTAATTGATCCAATCGAGATAGCTAAGCTTGATAGCCATAGTTCCTGGACCTTGATGAACGAAATCGTGCATGTTTCTTTAAAAATATCCCCTTTTCAAATTTTACTTTTCTTTTTCTATTTTCAGGGTTATCATTTTCCCCTTCAATTTTTATAGGTCGATATGAGATGATGAAGAGAGTCACCCTTTCAGAGCAATTGGTGCGTGACTACCAAGTGGAGGCGGATAATTGGAAGGAACAGTGTGAAAGTCTTCAGATTGACAAAGAAGATTTAGAAGAGAGTAAAAGTACCTTAGAGCAGCAGGTAAGAGCTTTGACTTCAGAATTGGCAGTTGAAAAAGTTTCCTCAAGTCAAGCAAGAAAAGAAAAAGATCGTCTTGAAACCTTATTTTCTGAACAACTTTTCAAGGCAAGTGAAGAAATTAGAGAGTTGAAGGCTCTCTTGGATAAAAAAGAAGCATATGCTGGTGAACTTGTGTAAACTTTGACTCAATCTCAAGAAGACCTCTAGGTATCCTCTAATAAAGTTGCGCCTTAGAAAATTCCCATTTTTCTCTTCAAGCTTCTTACAAATCTGCCTCGGCTGAAAATGAGAATTAAAGAAATAAAATTGATGACTGGAAAAAAGACTACGAGATTCTAGAAGATAAATCTTCCATTGAAGTGAGTTGCGCATTTTTAAACTCTCGCCATGATACCCTCGTTGAAGTTAGCCAAGAGAATTATAACTTGGAATCTGAGTTAGCCAAGATTAAAGAGACTATTGAGAAGACTCAACAGAACAAAGTTTTTTCTCCTCCCATGGCTGCAGCTTCTAGTAATGTTGAAGATGATATGGGTATCCCCACTCCTTCAAATCAAGTTGAGCCTGCTACTGATAATGACTGCTTCAGTTCCTCCATCTTCTTAGTGAAAAGTTTATGGTGTTTGACCTCTTTTTTTATAGTGGTATATGGTGGAAACCCTTGGTCTTTTTAAGGGTTTATTGAAAACGTTAAGTCCCCAAACCTTTTTCGGGGCATTTTGTACAAACAAATCTTGGTATATGACTAAGTACATACTTAGTCCAAACTTTTCTAATATGAAGAAGTTTCCGTTGTTATTTGCACTTCTATTTTGTCTATTCTTGCCTTTATTTTTAAGGACTTATTGAATAACTTGCATTTTTATTTCTCAAAATTGCTTCTATTTTACTTCATGAATACGTATATTAATCATGAATTTTGTAAAAGAGGAACCTTTTATATTCGACACTTAACGAAGAGGACGTCTTAACTTCTTAATGGTATTAATGTACGACAAAAGAAATAGGAATACACACATTTTTTGGAATAACTTTAACAAGATTTTATTTGAACTTTATCAATTTTTAAATAATACTTCACATGTATTTCAATTACTTTTATAACTTTCTTGAAGCTGTTTTTCTTACAACAGATTTCAAAGAGAAAATGGAAACAAGGTTTTTACGTAAAACACGTTTCAGTACATTTCAAAGAAAACGAATACAAAGTTTATATTCATAACCCGTTTCAGTGCATTGCCTTTACCCTAATTATGATAAGGTTTTTCTTTGGCCTAAGCACGTGACTCTGCTCTGCACTTGATTCATTCAATGAGTGAACTTTTCAGGCTTGATCCTTAGTTATTTCTCAATCTTCTTCTTTGCCTTCTTAACATACGTTTCTATGTATATTATATAGTCCCCAAGTGATTGAGCGTTGAAGTATGAAGCCTCTTGAACTTTATTGTTCCTCTCATTTTTGTCCTTTTCCTGTAAAAAAAACATACGGGACTTGGATGTGCGATTATAGATGAAGACTGCTTAACTCGTATCAATTTCTATCAGAATAATTGTAACCCTTGACCGAGAATCTTAATTAATTCCACGTGCCTTGTAGGTCGTGACTCATCATTTAGTACGGGTTAGCTTTTTGCCTATCATCTAAAGTCGTTAGTAAAATTTTAACAATTCAAAAACAAAATTTTAAAATGAGGATACCTGCCCGTGGGTACTCCTTAGAAATAATATCTCTTTAAATGAACAACATTTCAGTGTGAGGGTAATATCTTGCCATGGATCGTTTCTAGTTCATATGCTCCGTTTCCCACAATGCCATGAATCTTGTAAGGTCCTTCCCAAGTTGGGCTTAATTTCCTTCATTAGTTGTCTTCGTATATTGAATTTTTTTTGTGAATATGAAGTCCCCAATCTTGAAGTATCTTAGACGCGTTTTTCGCTTGTAGTATCATTCCAAAACCAATTTTTGTGCTGCCATTCTTATTAATATTGCTTCCCTTTTTCCTTCAAGTAAATCAAGTCCTATTCCCATTTTTTCATCATTGGATTCTTTTGATGATTGTGTAAACCTCATGCTTTGATCTCTTATCTCAACTGGAATTAGGGCTTCAGCTCCATAAACCAATGAGAATGGTGTTTCTCCCATACTTATTTTTGTTGTGTGTTGTATGCCTATAAAGCACTTGGTAGTCATTCTGACAAATTACCTTTGGAATCCTCTAAACACTTCTTTAAATTGTTGATAATGATTTTTTTGTTGATTCAGCTTGGCCATTACCCACTGGATGGTAAGGTAAAGATGTAATCCATTTGATCTGCCAACTTTGAAAAAACTTTGTGATTTATGCGCCTATAAATTGAGGGCCGTTACCAAATCTATATATGATATTTTGCCAAATGAAGTCTCTAACTTCTTTTTCTCGCACATGTTTGAATGCTCCTGCTTCCACCTATTTAGTAAAATAGTCAGTGGGTACAAGCAAAAAATTTACTTGTCTTTTTGCTTGTGGTAGTGGACTCATGATATCCATCCCCCATTTCATAAAAGGCCATGGTGCAATGACCGGATGTAATAACTTTGTAGGCCTATGCATGTTATAACCGTATCTTTGACGTTTATTATATTTAGCCACAGAATTTTCTGCTTCTTCTTCCATTTTAGGCCAATAATAATATGCTCTTATCATGCTCCTACTAGTGATTTGCCTCCTGCGTGATTTTCACAATGCCCCTCGTGTATTTCTCTCATCAAATATTTCGTTTGACAAGGCCTGAGGCACCTTGCTAAGGGGCCACCAAATAGTTTTCGATAAAGATTACCTTGCTTTAAGTAATATCGAGCAGCCTTTGTTCTAACTGCATGTGCTTTTTTTGTCATTTAGGGACGGTACCATACTGCAAAAAATGACAATCTCATTTCTCCAATCCCAAGTTAAGTTATTGAAATTTACCTCATTCTTGTTTGGATCGAATGCCGAATGAAACAAATGAATTACAGAAGTATTTTCATTTCTTGCCACATCTGCCGCATATGCGCGATTAGCTAGGGCATCTGCTTCTAATTTTCATCTCTTGATATCTGCGTGACTTTCCAGGCTTGAAATTGCCTAATCAAATCTCGTACTTTTTCTAAGTATTGTTGCATCCGCGCTTCCCTGGCTATATAAGTCCTCAGAATTTAGTTAACTACGAGCTGTGAATCACTTTTGATTATGATTTGATTAATATCCAGTTCTCGTTCCAGTTCCAAACCTGCAACCACAGCTTCATACTCTGCCTCATTGTTAGTTACCGGATAACATTTTATGGCTTGGCGAATGATTTCACTCGTAGGTGGTACCAAATCAACACCTAAACCTACTTCTTTCATGTTAGATGAGCCAACAACAAATAAGATCCAAATTCCTAGAATAGACCCGTTAAACACTTGTAGTTCTTTTTCTACTTCTAATTGTATTCTTTTTCTAAAATCTGCTAATACCTGAGATTTTATCGCGGTTCTGGGCTGGTATGTGATATCATATTCACTTAGCTCGGTAGCCCATTTAGCCAACCTACCTGAAAACTCATACTTGTGTAATATATTGCATAATGGATAAGCCGTTACTACGACAATAGGATGACATCGAAAATAAGGCCTTAGCTTTTGAGATGCCATGATTAATGCAAGTGCAAGCTTTTCTAATTGAGGATATCGTGTCTATGCATCTAATAACAATTTTCTAACATAATATATTGGAGATTGTTTACCTTGATCTTCACGAACTAACACAGCAATTACTGCTACTTCGAAGACAGTAAGGTAGATGAGCAATCTATCCCCAACTTTTGGTTTGGCGAGCAATGGTGAATTTGATAAGTATGTCCTCAAATTTTTGAGTGCCTGCTGACATTCCTCATATCATTCGAACTGATCTTGCTTTTTAAGAGCTGAAAAGAATTTAATGCAATTTTTTGATGATTTGGAAATGAATCTCCCCAAGGTTGGAATTCTTCATGTCAACCTCTGCACTTCTTTTTTTCTGGTAAGCATGTTAGGGTTTTCTTCAATGGCCTTAATTTGTGAAGGATTCACTTCAATACCACTGTTAGAAACAAGGAAACCCAAAAACTTACCTGATGCAACACCGAATGCAAATTTCTCAGGATTTAACTTCATATTGAATTTTCGCAAGATTTGAAACGTATCAGACAAGTGCGATATATGAACCCCTGAATGTTGAGTTTTGACGAGCATATCGTTTATATAGGCCTCCATAATTTTTCCCAAATGTTCTTGGAACATTTTGGTCACCAGTCTTTGATATGTTGCACTAACATATTTGAGACCAAAAGGCATTACTGTATAATTGTAAGTCCCACTGTCTATTATGAATGAAGTGTTTTCTTCATATATAGGATCCATTTTGATTTGATTGTCCTGAATACGCATCTAAAAAGCTTAACAACTCATGTCCTACAGTAGCGTTAATTAGTTGATCTACATGAGGAATCTTTAGGACAAGCTTTGTCAAGGTCTGTGTAATCTACAAAAACTCGCCATTTACCATTCGTTTTCGGTACCACAACAGTATTGTCTAACCAGTTATGATATTTTACCTCGTGGATAAACCCAATCTTTAATAATTTTTGGACCTCATCTTGAATTACCTGATTTTTGAAAGTTCCTTGCTTTTTTTTTTTATTTTGTTTGACAGGTGTATATGGTGGGTCTTTATTTAACTTGTGAGTCAATACCTTTGGTGGTATTCCTATCATATCAAAATGGGACCAAGCAAAACAGCTCACGTTAGTTTTCAAAAATCCAATTAACTTACCTTTCATGTCCCGGCTTAGATTGGCCCCTATGTAAATTTTTCTTTCAGGCCATTGTGTAAATAACATTACGGCCTCCAATTTGTCAATCGTTGTTTCTATATTTTTGTTTTCCTCTGGTTCTTGAATGACATCGGGCCTTGAGTGCACATCCGTTCGCCCTTGTTCAGTTGAGGTTTGTATCGTGATATCCTCAACTGGATTCTATAACTGCTATTTTTTTTTCATTTCTCGTACTTGAATCAACGACGAAATTGATGTTCCTGGATGTCTGTTGATCTCCACGGATTTGACATATTCCCCATGGTGATGAAAATTTGATAACTTGATGTAAGGTGGATAGAACGGCATCCATCTCATGGATCCACGGTCTCCCAATAATCATGTTGTAATCCATCTTCATATCTACCACTTGAAATTTTGAATCTTTGATAATACCTTCTGCGAATGTAGTGAGTATTACCTCCCCTTTTGTGACGACGCTAGAATTGTCAAATCCAGTCAAAGTATGCGCCTTTGGTACCAATTTATCTTCAGCTTGCATCTCACCTAATACTCTTAGCAGAATAATGTTCACGGAACTACCAAAATTAATCAAAACTTGTTTCATATTATTATCATGTACAAGTAGAGATATTACCTGTGCATTGTTATGCAGAGTTAGTACGTCATTCGTATCTGCATCATCGAATGTAATATTTTCTTCTTCTAAGACATGTCGCACCCGCTTCCCGTGGGTAATTGTGACTTTGGAAGATTTAGTGGTTGTTGTGTACAGCACACCGTTGATTTCTTCACCTCTGCATATAACATTGATGGTTCTTTTGGGAGAATGTGGTTTAGGGGGCTCCTGCCTATTTTTCATGTATGCATGCTTACCTTTCTCACCAAATAATTCGGTGAGATACCCTTGCTTCATAAGATGATCAACTTCCCCTTGTAACAAACTACAATCTGTCATTTTGTGACCATGATCATTATGGAGTTCGCACCAATGATCAGGATTACGTTTGTTTGGATTTGATCTCATTTATTTTGGCCACTGTACAACTTCTTAAAACAGCTATGAGCTATGAAGTGCTTACATTAAAATTACAACCGCCAAACCTGGCCTTCAAGCTTCTATCATCATCACGCGTCTCTCGCATGTTTCGATCGTTCCTAAACCTTGATGATGAACTCGACTCTCTATTCCTTGATCTATGATCGTACCTTGAATTTTCATGTTTTGATCGTGAATCTTTTCCAACTGGGCCCATATATGGTCCGTACCTATTTTACCAGATCTTTTTTTGTTTCCGCCCGTCTTGAACTCCCCTTTTCTTCTTTTTGAGATCGTGAGATAATATCTTCTTCAATCCTTAAATTCGTGCTATACCCGTTGTAAATGTCATTCCATGTTGTTGCAGGGAATTCACGAAGACTTTCCTTGAGTTGCCTCATGGCGTTTAAGATTTTTTTTTTTTCAAATAACTAGTGAAAGCTATAGCTACCCAATTGTCTAGTACACGTGGCAGCGTCATTCTTTCATGCTGGAACCTATCCATGAACTCTTTGAGCAACTCAGAATCCCCTTGCTTGATTTTGAAAATATCATCCATTCTCTTTTCAACTTTTTGAGCTTCCGAATATGCTTTGATAAATGAATCTGCAAGCTCAACAAAAGAATTTATGAAATTTTTGGGTAAAAGAGAATACCATTTTAATGGACCCTTAGTGAGTGTTTCACCGAATGTTTTGGCCAATACTGATTCGATTCTTGTTTGGTCAAGTCATTGTCTTTTACTCCAGTAGTGAATGCAGTCACTTGGCCTCGTGGATCAGTTGTTCTATCATATTTTAGAATATCGGCCATTTTGAATTTCTTTAGAATAGATAGGGGATCAATACTTGGCTTTCAAGGTTGTTGTGAATATTTGTCCACATCTATACCTTTGATTACAGGCGGTATTTCAAGTATTTGCTCTACGCGGTCACTTTGCTCTTTGAGCTGTTTCTGCAAGTTTAATAATAAATTTTGTAAATCGGAATTAACCAAGTTACCTGGTCTCCATCTCGTGACTCGCTGGGAGTTCCACCACTGCCGGAATTTACAAGCCCGGAATGAGGATTTTCCAAAGTGTTGGTATTTGGAGTTGGTGTTGGTAGTGCAACAGGTAACTGACTAACGAAGGCTTCAAGAACTTTTTTGACATGTTCAGCGATTAGCTTTTGCAAAGCTTCATTGAAGCCTCTTCGTTTTCAAATCGAGCATTTGCATTTGAATGAGATCCATCAGGAGTGCCTTCTCGAGATCACCGAAGGGAGCTTTGTGGAGAAGGAATTGAGGTGTGGTTATCTTGTGAATTCCCCTGGAGTTGAGGGTTTTCTTGGTTCACTTGGTTGTTGTCATTAACATTTGACATGGTTGTCGATGCAATAAAAAGATCAGGTTAAGAAAGAATAGATTATCAGATTCCCGGTAACCGAACTAATTTATTTAACCAAAAAATAAAATTTCGATCAAAGCTTTATTTTTAGAAGAACTCGGGTTACTGATAATTGAAAATAATAAAAGAAATTGATTTAGATAACAAATAAATAACAGAAAATAAAGTAAACTCATATATTCAGTTGATTTTTCGTGTCCTTACGAATGACCAGTCTTCTTCTTTTTATAGTTATCTCTAAGATATACGTTTTGCATTTGTCATAATTGGGTCATTATAAATAATTAAAGGTATTAAATGCTATATTACATAATCATTGTAATTTAATACAGATTATCTAATATTTTCCGTATTTAATGTTCATTAAACACTGTATCTATACTTCCTTATAATATAAGGTTCATTCTCCTAAATTCTTGGATTTAAATAGATATGAGTGTCAAGTCTACTCGCGTCTCCGCTCGTGCCTCTGCTTGTGTTCGTGCTCTTGCTTATGCTCGTATCTGTTACAACTCGTGCCCCTTTGCTAATCATCATTCTTTGACCAGCCTTCATATCATGATGTGTCACCATTAAATCACTTTGATATGTGTAAACTCAATTTTTCACAAATACAGTTGGTCCCCTTTGGACTTGTCCTTGACATCGTTGGCATGCCTTACTCCCTATCATTTTCAACTGGGCAACATGTACCTTCATCAAAGATATCAAATCTTAGTTATGACGGTAGGTCAACATTTATTGAACAGCTTAATAAATCACAATAATTTCGTTAGCTGAGTTGAAAAGTAAGAGTATGATTGACCCCAGCTTTAAACAGAGGGACAATTATAGACACTTCCCCGTTAGGATAATATTTGAATGTGGCCCATTATTCATTCGACTCATTACTACCATAACGCCGGTGGATAATTTTATATCAATCATTCCTCCAAAAAGAAAAGTCAAATATGTACAAATTTTACAACGGACAAACTATACTTCAATATCAGACTAGTCAATTGTTATGCTAATAATCTATCAGTTATAGCATATAGTTCTATCCTACTCTCATTCACAATAATGGTACAATAAGTTCCTTTTTTTTTTTTTAGGTTTTTCATTCGGTGTCCGTTATTTACATTGGAGCACGACTATATTCGGATTCGTATCGGGAAGTCTCAAATTGGGGGTAAAGCCCTCCCTAACAAAGGCTACTCTTTACTCAGGGACTCGAATTCAAGATCTCTTATTAAGGATGAAAAAGTACTTATCACTCCATCATAACCTTGTTGGTAATGATACAATAAGTTTCACAGAGGAAGTACTATAAGTAGCTATAAGTAGTAGCTCCAAATTAAACTGAACAATATATCAAATTCACTTTCATAAAAAGTTAGTATTCCATCTCCAGCCATGAGATTCTTGAAAATCCTTCTATTTTGCATTGTTTGTTCTTACCCATGGCCTAGTTTCCAGAGTGATTTAGAGACTTATATAGTCCAAGTTGAACCACCAGAAAGCCAAATTTCTACTCAATCATCATCAATAGATTTAGAGAGCTATTACCATTCTTTTTTGCCTAAAACTACAGCAATTAACTCAAGGGACAATGAAGAGTCAAGAATGATATATTCCTATCACAATGTGATGAAAGGCTTTGCAGCAAGATTAACTGCTGCAGAAGTGAAGGAAATGGAGAAGAAACAAGGCTTTTTTCTGCCAGTCATAGTAGATATTATCGTTGACTACTCATACTCCAAGTTTTCTTGGTTTGCAACAGAACATGGGTTTGTGGAAGGATTCTAACTATGGGAAAGGCGTGATCATCGGAGTTTTGGACACTGGAATTTTGTGAGTCCAATTTCACGATGAAGTGTAATAACAAGATCATAGGACTCAGGTGTTTTCGATTATCTGAAGATACCCCGATAGATAATGATGGACATGGTACTCACACAGCTAGCACAGCTGCAGGAGCTTTTGTGAAAGGTGCCAATTTCTTTGGCAATGCAAATGGCACAGCAGTTGGTGTTGCCCCTCTTGCCCACATAGCCATATATAAAGTGTGCAGTTTTGCTACTTGTAGTGAAACTGATACTTTAGCTGCCATGGATGCAGCTATAGATGATGGTGTAGATATCATTTCCGCATCTCTAGCCGGATTTATTAACGCTCCATTCCATGATGACGCTATCGCTCTTGGGGCGTACAGTGCAACAGAAAGAGGTATTCTTGTTAGTTGCTCTGCAGGCAACGGGAGTTTGATAGCTCTGCAGCAAATATTGCCCCTTGGATTCTCACAGTTGGCGCGAGCACTCATGATAGAAAACTAAAGGCCACCGTTAAGCTTCGAAATAAAGAGGAATTTGAAGGAGAATCTGCTGATCAGCCAAAGACTTCCAACTCAACATTTATCGCTCTATATGATGCTGGAAAGAATGCAAGTGATCAAGATGCTCCATTCTGTAGATCGTGGGCGATGACTGATCCTGCTATCAAAGGTAAGATAGTCTTGTGTCGAAAAGACGCAAGTAGTCTCACCAGTAGTCAAGGACGAAATGTAAAGGACGCTGGTGGTGTTGGCATGATTCTCATCAATAATCCGGAAGATGGTGTCACTAAATCAGCTACCGTTCATGTACTTCCAGCATTAGATGTTTCACATGAAGATGGAGAGAAAATTAAGGCCTATATAAATTCAACTTCAAATCCTATTGCTGCAATTGTATTCCAGGGAACAGTAATAGGAGATAAAAATGCTCCAATTGTTGCTTCATTTTCTACTCGAGGACCAAGCCGAGCAAATCCTGGCGTCTTAAAACCTGATATTATTGGTCCTGGTGTTAATATCCTTGCTGCTTGGCCTACGACCGTGAATATCCCCAACAAAAACACAAATGCTGCATTCAATATTCTATCTGGTACCTCAATGTCTTGCGCTCACCTTACTGGCATAGCAGCTCTGCTGAAGAGCGCGCATCCTAATTGGTCTTCTTCTGCTATTAAGTCCGCAATCATGACAACTGCTGTCACATTAAACCTTGCCAAGAATCCAATATTAGATGAAACGCTCAATCCTGCTAATATCTTTGCAACTGGTGCAGGACATGTTAATCCGTCAAGAGCAAATGATCCTGGACTAGTTTATGATACACCATTTGAAGACTATTTATCTTATTTATGTGGTTTGAACTACACAAATCGAGAAGTAGGTTTCCTGTCACAACGCAAGGTAAGTTGCTTGGAGGTGAAAAGTATCCCTGAAGCGCAATTAAATTATCCTTCATTTTCCATCAGACTTAGATCAACTCCTCAGATATATACCAGGACCGTGACAAATGTTGGTGACGCCACTTCAACTTACAAGGTGGAGATAGTTTCACCAAAAGGAGTTGCTGTTAAAGATAAACCCTCCAAGCTAAACTTCTCTATGTTGAACCAGAGATTAACATACCAAGTGACTTTTTCCAAGACAACCAATAGCGCAGGCAATGAAGTTGTTCAGGGATTCTTGAAATGGACTTCTAATAGGCACTCTGTGAGAAGTCCAATTGCAGTTGTGTTGGTCTAGTGAAACTACAATATTGGCAGTTCTAGCTTTCTATTCTCTCTTTTTTGTTTGGTTTAGTTCGAGTTGCTCATTCACACTTTTGTTATGTCACTTTCTTTTCCTTATTTTTTAAGTAGTACTTTTTCTTTTAATCATGATTCTTTTTCCACGCAATATCATGATTCTTTATCCATGTTTTGCCAGATTTGGAAAATAAAATTTTTAAATCCCAATACTAGCTGTAGACTTATTTTTTGCCCAAAATATTACTGTTAAATTTCTTAACAATTTTAAAAATTACTAACACTTTTGTATTTTATAAAAAAGCCTACTATCTATTATGACCCGACTAATCCACCAGCCAATTACAATTATTTTTTTGGACTGATGGATCTTTTAGTATTGTTGCAATTTAACGATTTATAATGGCTAGTAATTGTGTATTAGCCGTTGATATTAAAATATTAGGTTATGATTTTACAATAATGTATTATGTAGTTCATTATAAAAATATAATTTTGTACCAAACTTATCTATGTATGACTATAGTTTGTGATAATGAGAATGACTGTCATTGATGAATATGATTAGCATGTTTGTTTATTTGGTGTTATTGGGTATTTTTGATATATTTTAGAACTTGTGAATATAAGTTACATTTCATGTTTTTACAAAAAAAGAAAGAAAAGAAAGAGAATTATGTTTTTTAAAATTATGTCCAAACAGATTTTCTTCAAATCAAATTTTACCTAAATAAAGTTTTTAAAAATAAATTGGAAAATTTATAGCCAAATACTAGGTTACGGTAGAATAGATGAAAATTTTTCACTTTTAACTAAAAATTATGAGTTCGATTTATGAAGATTAAAAAATTCCTGATAGATGCGCTCCCTTTAGAACCAGTAAATTTCGGCTACAAGATTGTTAAATAGAAAGAGAAAAAGATAATATATAAAAAGAAAGTATGTTCTCTTCTGAAAAAGTATTTAGAGGTTTGACATGGCGTATTAATAGGCCAAGGAAATTACTTATACCCTTTACGTTCCTATTTTCTTTCTTTAAAACAATTCGGAGGACGAGCATTAAAGCAACTAATTTTCAGTGCGAATTCGAATATAAAATTTAGATTTTTAAATAAAATTTATTTATTCAAATATTATATAAAATTATTATCTCGTTTTAATTTAGATGAGGTTATTTGATTCAACACGGAATTTAAGAAAAGAAAAGACCTTGAAATTTGTGTTCTTAAAAGCTTAGTGGTAAAAATTTTGTAAGGAGATGACATTTGTGTGGTTATAAAAACTTCTCATCAAGAATAAAATAAAGAGTTTAAAGATAGATTATTTTTCAATTTAGAAATATGTCATTTATTTTGGAACAGATTAAAAATAAAAATATCTCATTTAATTTGAAATAGAGAGAATATAAGTTGCAATAATTAATAATTCAATATATTTAAAAGTTATTTGCAAAAAAATGGTCAAAGAAAAAATTGAAATGATTTTTCTGGAGATGTTGCATTTAATGTAGACGGAAACGTTCTAATGTTTCCCCGTTGAAAATTCAAAAGCTAAGTACTGAATTATAGGGAGTAGGGCATGCCAACAATGTCAACGACCAAGTCCAACTTCCACAATTGAAGGGGACCAATGTAACATCATTTGATGTGATACATAGTAATTAAACCAATTTTAGAGAAGGAGGAGAAGGAAATAAAATTTATTTTGTGGCTTATACAACTGTGTAATTCCAAAATTTTATGGATCTAAATGTGTAAGATACGGTCCCACAAAAATATGAGATAAAAATAGACCTCACACACCTAATGTAAATTGTGTATTGTGCTATTTTTTTAAGTGAACCAAAATTAAACATCAATTCTTAAGGTGGACTCGTGACGAAAATTAGTGAAAGAAATATTATCCACAAGAACGAGAATTAGGGGAAGGAATGCTACTAACAACAACCCAGTATAATTCCACTTAGTGGGGTCTGGGGAGGGTAGTGTGTATGCAGACCTTACCCCTACCCTGGGGTAGAGAGGCTGTTTCCAAATAGACCCCCGGTATCATTCCCTCCAAGAACTTCCCATCTTGCTCTTGGGGAGACTCGAACTCACAACCTCTCGGTTGGAAGTGAGGTGGAAGTGAGGTTGTCTATTGTAGTAATGCAATAATACTAAAAAAATAACATAAAACATGTACTGAAAAGAACAACATTCCACTATAATAAAATGTGAGTACTTATTCTACATTTTAGATTGAAAGCATTACTACAAGTACATTGTTCATGGAATCACAAACAATCAAAAAAGACAACAATTTCATTCCACTAACAATACTACTGCAATTGGACTGCTTACTGAGTGCGTATTAGAATTCCATTTCAAGAACCCCTGACCAACTTCTCTGTTTGAGTTATTGGTTGTCTTGGAAAATGTCACTTGGTATGTCAACTTCTGGTTTAATACAGAGAAGTTTAGCATGGAGGGTTTAACTTTCACTGCAACTCCTTTTGGTGAAACTATTTCTACTTTGTAAATTGATGTCGCGTTACCAACATTGGTCACAGTTCTGGTATATGTCTGAGGAGTTGATCTGAGTCTGATGGAAAATGAAGGATAATTTAGTTGCGCTTCAGGAATACTTTTCACCTCCGAACAATTCACCTTGCCCTGTAACAATTTACCTACTTCTCGATTTGTGTAGTTCAAACCACATAAATAAGGTACATAGTCCTCAAATGGTGTATCATAAACTAGTCCAGGATCATTTGCTCTTGACGGATTAACATGTCCTGCACCGATGGCGAAGATATCAGCAGGAATCAGCCTTTCATCTAATATTGGATTCTTGGCAAGGTTTAATGTATCAGTTGTTGTCATGATTGCGGACTTAATAGCAGCAGGAGACCAATCAGGATGCACGCTCTTCAGGAGAGCTGCTATGCCACTTAGGTGAGGGCAAGACATTGAGGTTCCAGATATAATATTGAATGTGGATTTTGTGTTTTTGTTGTTATCTACTGAGGTAGGCCAAGCAGCAAGGACATTAACACCAGGACCAATAATATCAGGTTTCAAGATGCCACGACTTGCTTCGCTTGGTCCTCGAGAAGAAAATGAAGCAACTATAGGAGCATTTTTATCTCCAAGTACAGTTCCATGGAAGGTGATTGCAGCAACAGGATTCGACGTTGAGTTTATGTAGGCAAGAATTTTCTTTCCATCTGCATCTGAAACATCCAATGCTGGAAGGACATGAGCTTCAGCTGATTTAGTAACACCATCTTCTGGATTATTGATAAGAATCATGCCAACACCTCCAGCATCCTTTACAACTTGTCCTTTATCAACCGTACGAACGCCACCACCAACCAGGCACACAACTATCTTTCCCCTTATAGAAGGGTCAGTGAGTGATCCTGGTATGCAGAAAGGGGCTACTGGTTGCTCGTGTACTATCTTTTCAACATCAAATAGAGTGAAGAATGTTGAGTTTGAAGTCTTTGGATGATAAGCAGATTCTCCTTCAAATTCTTCTTTATTTCCAAGCTTAACAGTGGCCTTTAGTTTTCTATCATGAGTGCTAGCGCCAACTGTGAGAATCCAAGGGGCGTCATTGTCTACAGTGCGTTGGAATGGACCACTATTGCCTGCAGAACAACTAACAAGAATACCTCTTTCTGTTGCACTATACGCCCCAAGAGCAATCTTGTCATTATGGAACGGATTACTAGTTCCACCAAGGGATATTGATAGAATATCTACGCCATCATCAATAGCTACATCCATCGCAGCTAAAATTTCAACATCAGAACAAACGCCATCAGAACCGCATACCTTATATATGGCTATGTGCGCAAGAGGGGCAACACCAACTGCTGTTCCATTGGCATTCCCAAATACATTAGCACCTTTCACAAAGGCTCCTGCAGCTGTGCTTGCTGTATGCGTACCATGTCCATTTTCATCTATGGGACCATTGTCAAGCGGGAAAGACCTGGCTCCAATGAGTTTGTTGTTACACTTGGTCGTGAAATTAGACTCACAAAATCCTTTCCATTTAGCAGGCGGAGGAGGCATCCCAACGTCGCTAAATGAAGGATGGTCAGGAACAATTCCAGTGTCCAAAACTCCAATGATCACGCCTTTCCCATAGTTGGAATCCTTCCACAAGCCCATGTTCTGTTGCAAACCAAGAAAACTTGGAGTATGAGTAGTGTGCAACGACAATATCCTCTGTGGCTCCGCAGAAACAAAGCCGTGTTTCTTCTCCATTTCTTTCACTTGTGCTGCAGTTAATCTTGCTGCAAAGCCTTTCATCACATTGTGATAGGAATAGATCATTCTTGGCTCTTCGTTTTCACTTGAGCTAATTGTTGTAGTTTTAGGCAAAAAAGAATGGTAATAGCTCTCTAAATCCATTGATGATGATTGAGTAGAAATTTGGGTTTCTGGTGGTTCAACTTGGACTATATAAATCTCTAAATCAGTCTGAAAACTAGGACATGGGAAAGAGCAAACAATGCAAAATAAAAGGATTTGCAAGAATCCCATGGCTGCAAATTAATACAAGAACTGATGTGTTACTAGGAAAATGAATTTGATGAAACTTTTGAGTTTTTCTGCTACTATATATAGTACTTTGTCTTTGAACTATTCACTTTCATTTTTATTTGGCTCTACTTAAAATAAATTAATTTGATGAAGTAAAATTGTGAAGCTTATTAACTTTAGTTGTACTGTTTTAGTCCATTTGCTGGCCCTTATTTTGGTTAGTACCATTATTGTGGAATATGAATTATGTGGGGAAGATAAAGACAACGAAAAGAAAGGCCTCTATTGTGAAAGAGACTAGCCTACAAGAGTTGAACTATATTCTATACATTCATTTTATCTTCAAGACTTGTGAATGATATAATACCAAAGCTAATGTTGGTATAATTTCTGTGAAACACATCATAGACTAGACTAATTTTTTTTTTGAAAATTTAGTGATTTTTTGCGCACACACATAACATTATCTATATATATATATATATATATATATAGATATATATATATATACTTATGAGCACAGACGGATGTATATAGAGGAAAGGGATAGTATGCCACCCGATCGTTCGAATAAAACTTCATCTATACCATGTAAAAAAAAAAATATTACAAAGCATAAATAAATAAAGAATGACAACCCAAGTCACAAAGTAATTGTAGATTTATAGGTGCCATTGTTTACTCAATTATGTGCAGACTAAAGTTTACTTTTCCTCTTTGGCCTAGTTGTTCCTCCCACTTTCCATTTTCTTTTCTTTTGTTTTTATTTTTGTAATTTCACTCTACATACAATTATTTATTTGAATTATAAAAGTATATTTGCTTATGTTTTTTTCTTATATCTCGAAATATTTATTAGAATATGCTTTTGCTATAATTTTTTTTTATTTTTTCCTTGATTTCAAATAACGAATCAATCATTTTTAGTTTGGCAATCATGTGTTTATTTATGTACCAAAAGAATATTAAGTAAACTGAATTAATTCAAAACAACGCAAACCGACTAGATGCAGACCCTAATTCAACCTCCTTGACTACCTGTAAGTTTATAATAAATATACTGACATATCATAGCCATCAACATCTTAGATCCGTCTCTACTTAGCAGATCTCTCCTTTAAACGATGCGGAAATATTAAGAAAATAGTCATGCCTTCAGCTAAATCCTAACATGGAATCCTACTTTTCTTTTTAACAAAAAAGAATAAAAAAAGCAGATTTAGCTTAATAAGGAAATGATTAAAATTCAAAACCAAAAAGAAGAATATCACCCAAACCAAAATATCAACAGAAAAACATATATTAAATGTCCCATAGTAATAGGAAGTTGACGCCTGACGTAACGGGTAAACGAGATAAATTGTAGAAACCCTACGACGGTTGTGGGAAGATGTTATGTATTTAATTTCGATAGAGAAAAGCTTTATAACATGTTGCCCACTTGTGAATTATACAGAGCCAAGTATTTAATAGGAAGACCAAGTCCACTATCCATTTAAGGATTACTTAATTTTTTTCCAAAATAAATTTTATATATTCCAATCGATATAAAATATTAGAAATTCTAATAGTTTTTATATATACACTTAAATGATTGAATATACAATTAAAAAAATATTAATAATTCTAAAATTATTAATTATTGAAAATAGGTATTACTAATTATCAGTTAAATATAAAAAGAAAAAAGAAAAAAGGGGCCTAAAGCCCATAAAAGGATTGTTGGCAAACAAAGGCTTCAAACCGTAAAAATAGCACGGTCTAGCCAGTTTTCGTACTGGTCATTCAAAGATAGCTAGCGTTTACCAAATTAATAAAAAATAGCCACTATTTTGCTTCAACAGAGACCGGTCTAACATAATATAATGGAGTTCGATACACATGTATATGAACTTCCAGCATATTATACTGGAACTCCAATATGCGGAAAGTTCCAGCATAACATACTAGATATTCGAGCACCTGTATGTGAATTTCCAACATATTATACCGGATCGATATACTTTGCTGGAACTCCAGTATATCATACTGGAGTTCTAGTGTACTTATGCTGGAACTCCATCATATTATGCTGGAGTTCCAGCATACTTATCCTGAAACTCCAGTATAATATGCTGGAGTTCAAGTATACTTATGCTGGAACTCCAGCATAATATAATAGCATATTTTTCGGGTTTTTAACAGTATTTTTGGTCAGATTTATCTTTACATAAAAAGTGGCTAAATTTCAATTACTTTTGAAACTGGTCTATTTTTGAACGACCACTTCTAAATCTGAATTTCTCTCCTTCAAGCCTTATATGTTTCTACGACAATTCACGAAAAGGCAGAAGCCTTAGACGAGAAAAAAATCATTGTTTGTTACGCATAAATCAAAATAAAATTTTAGCGTTCTTTACCAATCACTAATTCTTAAATTTAGGTGCGTAAATTTTTCTATTGTCAATTATCCTATAATGGTAATAGTTAAGAATTGAATAACTCTTCTTCCTCTATATCAACAGCATATTACATGTTTAGGTGTGAAACTTTAAAATTAATAAAAATGCACTAGTTGTTGTAGAATCAATTGTTTGACGGGTATAAATTGGATTGAAGTCTACGTATTGGTTCGAAAAGTTTTGAGGTGAGTTGATATAACGCTTTATTAAAGTGGTTGAACTCACAAAAGTACACACACAAGGTGTTTGATAAATTACATAAAAGAGTTAATATATACTTAATTGGAGTAGTAAGTATCTATTATCTTAAAATTATTTTCTAGCTAAAAATTAGATGATTATTTGATATATGTGCATAAATTTCAGATTTTTATGTTATTCTTGTATGCCATTTTCATGAAGGATCAAGAATCTTTATAAATACTTTTGAGTGTTTATTTCATTCTTATGTCATGCCTTACATTTAAATATGACAGTATGAGTATGTATAAAAGATTTAGACGTGAAAAGTCACAAGAAGAAGTTTTAGAAAGAAAAGATTTTTGGGAGTATCCTTTATTCTGAGAAGGGGTCATCGTCCAGGCCTAGGATCCTGACCAAGGCATTAACTTCCTGAAACTACTTGTGCCAAAGTAGGAAGCACACGAGCTGAGGGTCTCGTTGCTGAGAATTTATTTAGCCATCCTAAGGTATGAGACATGGCGCTGAGAACCATGAAGTGAGTGGCACCTCGTGGATTGGGCCTATTCGATCAGTTTACGATCGAACTCGTGCCGATCACACGGTGACTGAGACAAAATTAAATCAGGATAGTTGGAATTCCCAAAGTATAAAGTAAAGTATTTTTTATAAGAAAGAAATAGAATAGAATTTATTTTAGAATATTCATAAACTGTTATTATGCAATTATTTTAGAATTGTTCTTATAAGCTTTATGTTTTACATGTATTTAGAATCTTTGCCGTAATGTATATGTTATTAAAGTTTCGTCCCCTATCGTTGAGGCGCAATGAATACAATGGATGGTACTGATGTTCTCTTTTGGGAACCTACGCTGGTCTGTGGTACTACATAGGAACCAGTTTTGCAGGCGAGTATGTTACGGTTTAGGACTTCCTTCCTTTCCACTGCTATTGGTGATCTCCGCTTTTATTCGTGGAGTATTCTTTAGAGTTATTTTTATTTAGCTTTTTTTTTGTTTATTTAGAGAACTAGCCAAAAAATCTTATGTCTTGAGCAATGCGTCAGTTTATCAGTAGAGGCTTCCTAGACATAATCGTTGGGTTAAGATTCAGATGTTTTTGATAATAACTTAGAAGTATTTTATTGGTTATTACGAATAAAGTTTTGAAGTTGGCTTATTTTTGATATTTAAATTATTTAAACGTATTTGGTTACAGTAGTACCTTTTGGCATATAAAGTTTGAAGTTATTATAGATTTGATAAGCAGAGATGGTTCGCTCAGTCATGTTTAGTGATCGAGTGTCGGTCCTGGCTTGTTCAGAAAATGGATCGTGATAAACTTGGTATAAGAGCCTCAGGTTTATGGAGCCCTAGGGTTATATGAAGTCGTGTTAGTAGAGTATTGTTTATGGTATGAAGCGCGCCATCCTTATAAACAGGAGGCTACAAGCATTAGGAAAAATATCTTTTTTTTCATACTTTAGATCGTGCAGTAGATCCTACATCTAAGAAACTATCTTATGTATTTGTTTTAAAACTCGCAGAAATGGCTTGTACTCACAACTCTAACACTGACACTCAGGATGCTTCTCAAGAAACTATTGCTACAATTGTGGCTCAAGGCAGAACTAAAAAGACTTCAAATCAGAAAAGGAAGGGTAAATCCACAAAGGTGGTTCAAGTGCCCCGGGTTGAACATGAAGAAAGTGTGAAGCATAATGATCCAGTACCTCAGGATGTAGTACCGCCCCAACATCAGCTCCGACTCAGGCAACTATATCTCCAAAGGTGGGGTCAGATGTTTAATGCAGTCAATAGTGCTATGGAGATGTTTAAAGCCTTCATGGCCAACATAACGAGAGAAGAGATGAGATTACACCTCAATCAAATAGACAGAACAATTTTAAGTCCTTAAGAGTGAATGAATTTTTAAAGTTGAGTCCTCAAGTGTTCCATGGTTCTATAGTTGATGAAGATCCAATGTTGTGGTTGGAGGGTGTCAAGAAAGCCCTCCCAGCGCTGAAGGCATTTGATGATGAAGCGGTGGAGTTGGATGCTTACCGACTTAGAGATGTGGCCGACACATGGTTTGAGATGTGGGAAAAGGAAAGAGATGAAGATGGTCCGCCTACTTAGGAAGAATTTGAAGATTCAAACAGCTCAAGCAAGGGAATACAAGTGTGCAAGAGTACTACATGGAATTCATATGGTTGGCTAAGCATGTTCCTCACATGGTTAAGACAGAAAAAGCAAAGATTCGCAGGTTTTTTGGAGGTTTAGCTTACAACATTAATGATACGACATCAGCTGCAACAGTAGGGATGATAGCCTTCTCCTCTATTGTGGGATTTGCCAAGCACTTCGAAAAAGACAGACAACAAAGAAGAGAAGAAAAAGAGCATAACAAGAAAGCCTGAACAACGGGCAGGTTTAATGGTACATCCAGCGGAGGTGGAAGGGATTCCTCTAATAAGGAGTAATTAGCACTAGCTCAATCTAGTCATCAGTCAGGTGGTGGGTCTTCATTCAGACGTACTCAGAGTTATGGAAATTAGTCTTGTCAGAATCAAAATTTTAGGACATCATACTCACATAGCCAGAGTCAGGATGAGCAACAATCACACCAACGAGGTCTTTGTGGAACATGTAAGTGGTAACATTCAGGTCAGTACAAGCTCGGGTTTCATGGTTGCTATCATTGTAGAGACATTGGTTATATAAAGGTCAACTACCCAAAGTTGTGACATAATTTCAATGGTGTATCAACTCGTCCTTCTAGTTCCTCAACTACTGCAGTTGTACCATCCCAGTCTCGTGGTTCTCATTATCAGGTCGGGCATGAGGCAGGTAGAGGTGCAGATCGAGTTACTCAATGAAGGGGACAACCCTGTTTATTTGCTACACTTGATCGTGAGAGTGCAGAGGCATCTGCAGAGGTTATTACAGGTATACTTTTAGTCTTCTCGCATAATGCTTATGCCATAATGAGTCCAGTTTCAACATTTTCATATGTGACTCCATACTTTGCAATTAACCTCGGACTAGAACCTGAACAACTTAGTGAGCCATTACTAGTACCAACAGTTGTGGGATCAACTTGGCTAACAACAATAGGCTCGACTGGGCTTGAAGGGGTTGGGATACCTGTATCAATTTCAACATTCACGGAAGCTTCGACCACAGGAGAAGGAAAATCTTGGGGTTGCTAAGTTTTCTCAATAGTTCATTGATTTTAGTTAACCCAGATTCCAAGTTGAAGTTCTCCTGGCTAGCTTCAATTAAGGTATCACGGCGAGAATTCAAAAATTCTCAGCACAGATCAATAGCAGACTTATCCTCAAGGATCTCGTAATCCCTTTCCTAGTCAACAATTTCATTCTTCAACTTCTCACTTTTGGCCAAGGCAGATATGTAAGAAGTTTGAAGAGAGGAATGGGAGCTTTCTAAGACACAAACCTTATTAGAAGAAACTCGAAGATATTCTTATGCTTGAATTAAATTCTGCACGAGCTCTCCAGTGTAGGCTTCTTTTTCACTCAAGAGAGCCTTCAACTCTCTGATTTCTTCACTAGCCTTGGATAGTTGTGAGAAGGAGGTTTTAAGAGGAGTTTTTTCTTTATTTGCTTGTATTGAGGAAGCCTTTTCAACCGCCAGCTTCGAAGTCAAATCACGTACCTTCTGATCCAAGGTACTCTTAATCTCTTCTAAATATTCCACATCAATTTGCAAGCTTTCATACTGTTCTCTCCAATCGCATGCCTCTAACTGATAATTGCGCACTAGTTGATATGAGAGGGCAACTCTTTTCATCATCTCTGTGTCGATAAGATTGGCCTAAAAAGGGGAAAAGGAAATAATAATCCTCAAAGATAGAAAAATTACAAAGTAAAGAAATAAGAGAAGGAGAATACCTTCAAAGAGGCATGTACAATATCATTCATAAGAGTAAAGGAACTATGGCTCTCTAGCTTAGCTTTTTCAATTGGGCCAATTAAAGGTTCCTGCCATACATCCACTTGACCTGATTTCCTTAAGAGACTGCTCTCAGCAGGGACTTCAATGACTACCTGCCTCATAGAAACATACTTGAGGAGACAACTTCAGCACGGCGAATGATTGGAGGAGGAATTGTTGAAGGATGGATAAAAGAAGTGGTAAAAATACTATGGGGAGGAACAGAAACAACCAAGACAGACAAAGAAGGAGTTACAGACACAGGTGTCGAAAAAGAAGCCAAGGGTGCTTCATCTAAAACAGGGCCTAAGCCTTTACTACAAAAATCGCCAATAAAGAGTTGTTCAATAGAGTCATGAGCAGCTACGGGAGCAATACCATCATCGGGAATCCCTACTAAGGTCTCAATAGACTCGGTAAGAGGAATAGATTGATGGGGGGATGCCTCTGCTTCATCATTAGAAATAATGCGACTTCGAGCTCGTCGCCTTGTTAATAAAAAGCCCCCATCTTCCTCTTCTTCAGAGTCTTGATCATCAACGACTTTTCTTTTTGCGGAAGAACTCAAGGTTATTTCTTGAGGCCTTTCCAAAGAGATACGAGAAGCCGTGACTGCCTCGACAGTAACTTCTCTAATAGAAAATCCTGATAATAAGAAGGATTGAAATTAGTGCAGTAAAAAAAACTATGAAATAAAATAAAAAGTTCTTACCATGAGTTTTTACTTTCCAACCAAATTGGTTCGAAAGGGTCTTCCAAGACCTGCCATCCATTGGTGCAATCTTCAGTAACTTGTCTACCTAATCACGAAAACTAGGAACATCTTCCACAACTCCCATGGTTGCTAAAAAAGAAATGCAGAGTTAGAAAAGCTGACAAATCTAAAGAAAAAGGTACGAGAAAGTTAGAAGACTTACGTGAAAAATTTCACTTCTCAGGGAAAGAAACATTGTCATCACCCACTAAACTAACAGTGGGGGCATCAACAAACTTGGCATACCAGACACGCTCTTTGACATCTTCAGGGCTCACCAAAACTCTCCTGCTCCTGGCTACTAGTGTAAAAACACCATTGAAAAAGAGTCTAGGGGAGTAAAGGTGAATCAATTGAAGGAAAGTAAAAAGAACATTGGATGTGTTGGTCAAATGCCTCAAACAGGCAACAACCTTCCATATGATTGGGCCAATTTGACCCAAGCAAACATCAAATAAACGACAAAACTGAAGAATGACAGGATCAATAACTGGTTTAAACCCTAAGGTGAGGGTATGTATAAACAAAAGAAACCCAGTTATGTAAGAAGCGATTCTTTGCTTTGGACTAGGGATAATGATAAAAAGTCACTACTTAAATGGCAATTCCTACGAACTATAGAAATCAAACCTTCTATAATTTGAGTGGGGTAAATATCAGCACGATCTAAAGTAGAAGCTTGATTCTTAAAAGATTCTTTGTCATGATAAAAAGATAGTTCCGTAGGAACTATCTCCTCTACTGCAGGCTCACGAAGAGGTTCAGAAGGTTTTTTACCTTTAGAAGAAGATCTTTGTGAAAGCGAACCTCTAGTTCTAGAAGAAGGGCCAGAGCTAGGTAATGAGATCCTAAACTACGAAGTCTACCTCCTCTTCTGCTCCTACTCGGGGAATTAGGGAAGGTGTCAACTATGGGAACTCTTCCAGGGTTAGGGTTTGATGAAAAATGATAAAGAAGGATGAAACGATGAAGAAGCAAGCAAGGATTTAAGAAATTGAATATTCAATAAACTTTATCTGGTAAAGACAAAGAAAGATGTTATATTTATACTGATAAGCGACCGCCGAAGGAAAAAGTGTAATGGTGGAAGTACCATAATAATGATAACTGACACTTCGTGAATAGTGCGGCCGTGAAAAAGCCTTAAAAAGGGTTCCAAAATTGCAGAACTAATGAAAAAGGTGACACGTGTGAAGAGCATTAAATAAATGTTACAATTGAAACGTCAATTTGTCATAGCATTAATGGTGACAAAAATTCTCGTTTTAATAAAATCCACTTCCCAAATATTCAACAGATGAATAAATGACAAGTGGAGGGACTATCTGTATTGGAAAAAAATGAGTTTACATATTAAAGTGATTTAAAGGTGACGTGTCGTGGTACGTAAATTGGTCAAAGAGTTACGGATAGGAAAGAGGCACGAGTTGCTATTAATACGAGCAGAGATAAAGGAAAAGGCACGAGCAGCTAATCAAAGGACTCGACGCTCGTACCTATTTAAGTCGTTTGGGTTCAAGAATCAAGGAAATAAATCTGTCAATATATGAGAGTACAGATACAGTATCTAATGGGAATTAAACACTGAAAATGTTAGAAAATCTGTATTAAATGTAATAATTATGTAACATAGCATTTAATGTCTTTAATTCCCCATAATAGCCTTATTATGACTAAGGCAAAACACATATCTCCCAAATAACTATAAAATGGAGATAACTAATCAATTGTAAGGACACGAAATACTATCTGAATATACCTATTTACTTTCTTTCTCTGACTCTCATTATAAGAAAAATCATTCTTCTTTATTCATTCTTTGATTATCAGTAACCCGAGTTCTTCTAAATTATAGTTTTAATCGAAATTCCATTTTTCGGTTAAATAGACCCCACATTCCTCCAGCCACATTTCTCCTTTCAATGCAGTATGCATGTGTTGATTAGACTATTTGTGCAGTGCAAATGCTCATTTCCAATCTTTTTCTCATTTTGAAAAATTATTAATTTTGTTATTCAAATATAAGTTTTCATAGAGAAAATAAAATTAATTTTTAAATATACAACAATAAAAAGAATTATCGATATTTACAAGATTTTCATATTTATACATACTATCTTAAAGCAATTTGAAAATAAAAATTGATATTCATCTATCCATACTATTTGAAGACGATTTCAAACTAAATATTTTTACGTTCAAAAGTAATTTTAAAAAATATAACTTGTTAAATTTCAAAAGTTAATTAACTAAACACTAACAAATAATAATTTTAATAAAATTATAATGTTGGGCTCGTATACGGGCCTTTCCTCATTTAGTATTACAAATAAACAATGAATGGGGTTAGGCAATCGTTGTGGTCTTATAAAAAGATCATTTGTTAACAAAGTGATTTATGTTATGAAATCTCCTATTTAAGGTGAATGTCTATAATTAGAGAGATTCTAGAGTTCTATTCTTGGTAGCTAAATCATCCCCCTCCCTATAAATAGAGGTGCCCTCTACCATTGTAAATCACTCCTAACAATCTCTAAGTATCAATAAGAAGAACTCTCTCTACTCTTCTCTCTATTGCTCTTGTTCTTGCATTATTGTTCTTGTCTTTTATATTATTTCATAACACGTTATCAGCACGAGTCTCTAACCAATTGAAATTTTCGATTGTCTTAACTTTTGTTTGTGTAGGGTTTTGCTTCAAAGAAAGAATAAAGAAAGAAAAAAAAAAGGGAGGAACGAAACAGAAAGCAAAAGAGAAAAGGAAGAAAACATTGAAAATATAATTGGTATACCTTAAAGGTAAGTAATTTACTTTTCCCTTTCAAATTCTTGGAATTCTATAATTTGATTTTATATACAAAGCATAGACAACAAAGTTTGATTATAACTCTAATGGAGTTTGTAAGAAATTATAACCACATGAAGTGGTAAAATCTCTATGTCCTGCCATGATTAAATTCATGTATGATTGTGGGCAAATAATTGAAAATCCGTCCCATTGAATTTGCTCCATTCCCTTTAGAGAATGTGGAAGCAGTATATGATAAGTCTGAAAGAAGACTAAAATATTACCATAAAGGTATCAATGAATGTGGACGTGGCAAAGAATTCCGTCCAATTGAATTTGCTCCATTCCCTTTAGAGAATGTCGTAGCAGTATGTGATAAGTCTGAAAGAAGACTAATTACCGTAAAGGTATCAATGGATGTGGACATGGCAATAGACGAAGTTATAATCGTCATTATTGTGGTAATGAGAACAATAAGGATTCTCAAAATAATCTTTCACTTTATGAAAGTAATATTTGACATGAGATTGTGTAAAGCACATGATTTTGATCCATTCCCTGAAGTGAATGTGATAATTGTAATAGAGCCCATAAGTATGAACACGCTCTTGATGTAATTTTGGTTTATGTCTGACATTATGAAAAGAAAGTTCGTTGCCCTTGAAATTTCGGGCAAGAACTATATGATATGGGTGTTGGATACTTAAATCCATTTTGGATGCTATGGGTCTTGGAGACGCCATTAAAGACAGAAATAATGCATCCACCCAAAACTATGCTAAGGCCTTGATTTTCTTGCGCCATCACCTTGATGAAGGTTTGAAACTATGCTAAGGCCTTGATTTTCTTGCGCCATCACCTTGATGAAGGTTTGAAGATTGAATATCTCACCGTCAAAGATCCACCTATCTTGTGGAATGGCTTAAAGAAGAGATATGACAACCTGAAGTTGGTCACTCTGCCACAAGCACGATACGATAAGAAACCAAAAGCAAATAGTTTATAAACTATATATTATCGTTGCGGTGGAAACGGGCACTGGTCAAAGGCTTGCCGTATACCATGACATTTGGTTGACCTTTATCAAGCATCTCGAAAGAGTAAACGCCCTGAAACGAATTTTATCTCTGACGACAACTTTGACATCACCCACTTGGATGTGGCAAACTTCTTTGAGCAACCCGAGGGGTAGATAGACCACCTAATCGGTGATGGATCCGTGATGAAAGAAGATGGAGCTATTTGATTTTATTTTACTTGTTTGTATTAGTGAATGAATAAACTAATAGCCATCAGTATTAGCTCGTATTAGTTAGTTCATGACATAATGTTAGTATAAGTTCTTTAGAATGTATCAATATGCTCAAATATCAATAATATTTTTACTTTCCAGTAGGGGTAATCGACTAACCTGAAAAACTAGTCGGTTATCTCATATTTCGCATAAAAACTGCAAAACAATCGATTGTCAATGATCAACAATCGATTGTCTTTAAAATAGTGTGATCTGGAATTTTTCAAAAACAGTCAACAATCGATTGTCTATGTTTGACAATCGATTGTCTTTAAAACAGTGTAATCTGGAAATTTTCAAAAATCATCCACAATCGATTGTCTATGTCTAACAATCGATTGTCGTTAGACAGTGTAATCTGGAATTTTTCAAAAATCATCCACAATCGATTGTCTATGTCTAACAATCGATTGTCGTTAGACAGTGTGATCCGGAATTTTTCAAAATTAATCAACAATCGATTGTCAATGCTAAACAATCGATTGTGTTAAAACAGTGTGCTCTGGAATTTTTCAAAACAGCCAACAATCGATTGTCTATGTTTAACAATCGATTGTCTTAAAACAGTGTGATCTGGAAATTTTTCAAAAATTGTCAACAATCGATTGTCTATGTTTAACAATCGATTGTCAATACTCAACAATCGATTGTGTGTGTCTAACAATCGATTGTTTTATGAAAATGCTTAAACTGAAAATTTTCAAGCTGCATAGTAATCGATTATGGATAACATATCTGATTTTGTTAGTCAACTGTTAGCAGCAGATTTTGAAAATATTATGTGACACAAACGGATTGAAGTTGTTTATTCTCATGTTCGTATATTTTCTTTTATATGTCAAACCATGGGAAGTAAATTGATTGAAGGCTCCGGAAGAGCAACTGTAACTCTGCCCAAAGGCACGACGTTTATCTTAGAGAATGCAATATTCTCCTCCAAGTCTAAGAAGAACTTGTTGAGTTTTAAAGATATCATTCAAAATGGATATCATATTGAGACAATAGATGAGAATAATCTCGAATTCTTCATGAAAACGAGGCTGCCCATTTCGGTTTGGGTTCACGCCATTTTGCATGCAGCAATGCTAGTTCGTCAGCTGCCCACTTTGGTTTGGGTTCACGCCATTTTGCATGCAGCAATACTAGTTCGTCGGCTGCCCACTTCGCTTTGGGGTCACGCCATTTTGCATGTAGCAATGCTAGTTCGTCTCTGACTGACGAATTGGCACAAATATTCCCCGTTGCAATTGGTTTTGGGTCATGGACCCAATATATCCCATTTAAGAATCTTCGGATGCGCAGTATATGTGCCTGTAGCACCGCCATCCCGCACCAAAATGGGTCTGCAAAGAAGGTTAGGAATATATGTTGAGGTTGAATCGCCCTCCATTATTCGCTACCTCGAAACATTGACAGGAGATTTGTTCACTGCACGATTTGCAGACTGTCAATTTGATGAGACACTTTTCCCAAAATTAGGGGGAGAAGTTGGTGAAACCAAACGGGAAATTTTGTGGAAAAATGCATCATTATCTCATCTTGATCCACATACCTCTATTTATGAAAGAGGCACAAAAGATTATCCATTTGCAAAGAATAGCAAATCAAATGCATGACGCATTTATATATTTGAAAAGGATAACAAAATCACATATCCCCGAAGTGAATGTGACAACATCTGATTCACGAATACATATTCATTATTGGAAGAATATGAACATGAAATTGGTATTAAATATACCACACTCACCCCTAGAAGGAGGTTTGAGATGATATATGGCATGAATGATCGTTGGTCACGTACCTATTGTACGCCAAAGTATTTTGGAAATATGACTATTAAAGGACAACGATAATGCAAGAAACATATCTTGCATATAAGTTTGACATGACCATAATGGTATAACTTTCTCTTTAAGAAAGATATTCACCACATGGATGTTGATGAATATGTGGTAGTACAAAATTAATTGAGAGCTCTAGAAGAGCCAATTATTACTATGTTGGAGAAACACAATTGAGTATTGTGCTGTAGTAAGTCTCAAAGAAACTTATTCAGTTTCCAAAGTACACGCGAAAGCGATTGATTATATTGAGACTATAAATAAAGGAAGGCTTTGATATCTCCTATTACTACAACTTGTAGCGGGATAATTTGCATATGAAAAGCTACCCGCTTTGTTCTCCAGTTTGTACTACACAAAAGAAAGAATGCCACAATAAAGTGGATATCTATTGGTATAAAAACCCATGTCATAATAAACCTGAAGTTTATTGATAAGTGCACATGTCATGGTGTAAATTTGAAGTTTACCAATATTGATAATTTGTTCAGTTAGCATTCGTATTAGCCATCTCATTTTAAGTATGATGTGCAAATTCACACAGGTGAATATCAAAGAACTAGAAAGTTCTTTACGATTTCTCTTGTATCACTTGTTCTCATTAATGAACTGACCAACTAAAGAGTTCGGGTTGAAGCCCATAAATTCTGGAAATATCAAAGGTGAATATGGGCCCATTCACCTGCCATGTATACCACATATGATGCATCTATGATATGGTTACATGCGCAATTGTTATTGACCCGCAGCCTGGCCGGTGCTTGCGAGGTAAATTGCTCAGTAATCTAACTTCGAGCATAATTTCCAGATTTTCTACTCAAGATAGTTCATCTTGATAAGTTGGTTTATATCAAAGTAAGTTTAGCAAGATAATTATTGAGTGCTTCCACTTAATAGCTAAACTGTTTCTTGTGAGAACAAAGTTATATATATCAGTTTGATATAAGTTGTATACGAGAGTATATTCTCCCCTCACAAGTGGTTCAAGGTCAGGAACCAAATAATTTCATCTTATTATTAATGTGTTGTGTCTATTGACATGATAATGCACAAAGATGATTTCCCAAAGTTGAGGAAACAAGTTAGCTTTACTAACATGAGGGGGAGACATGGTAAACGCTTGAGAAAAGGTTACATGGGATGAATTATCATTTGTATATGTATATCCCCGAATATCATGATATGAACCTGAAGTTCATAAAAGGGATAATTCAATTGCAACATATTGCAAAGCATGCTATACGCATTTGCTGACCCAAAGAAAGTAACTAAATGGAAGAGATACAATTCAAGAAGAATTGATTCCATATGAAAGACATGTAGTTTTGAACCTATAGTTCAAATGCTTGAAAGTATAAAGTCAAAGGTATGTATAATCAGTTTTCGATATCTTATTTGTCTAGCATGACATGGAAAACTTGATATGCATCTAAAGTCTATTATATGGCTTATATGACTTAACTTGAAAGATTTAAGTTGCTTGAAGCATATGCAATTCTTGGTCCTGAAGTACCACATCCCAAGTACAATTTGTGTACATATGAATCTTGCTATAACTATAAGCATGATGGCATTGAGAATGCATCTATGGAGATATTGAAGAGTTATTCCACGACATTATATGAAGATGTTCATATCTATCAAGAATGATGATTTCAAGGTACGGAATATTTATTCAAGTCAATATGGTTGATTTGTCAAACGTCTACCAAAGATCGTTTTGAAGATGATGCACAAGATTGAAATGCAAATGCTCAAGGATATAAATTGATGTACTCATTAGGGGGAGTTAATGCGCGTTGCACTCTTTTTCCCTTTCAAGGTTTTGTCCCACTGGGTTTTCCTTGCAAGGTTTTTAACGAGGCAACCAATAGGCGCATATTCAAACATGTGTACTCTTTTTTCTTTCTTTAATTTTTCCCATTGGGTTTTGGTTTTAAGGTTTTTAACGAGGCACATTGTTGAATAGACATTCAAGGGGGAGTGTTATGAAATCTCCTATTTAAGGTGAATGTCTATAATTAGAGAGATTCTAGAGTTCTATTCTTGGTAGCTAAATCATCCCCCTCCCTATAAATAGAGGTGCCCTCTACCATTGTAAATCACTCCTAACAATCTCTAAGTATCAATAAGAAGAACTCTCTCTACTCTTCTCTCTATTGCTCTTGTTCTTGCATTATTGTTCTTGTCTTTTATATTATTTCATAACAATTTAGTAGTTTAAAGAGATATTTGAGGAGGAGAGCATGTAGTGTGCACAAACTTTACTCTTACCTTAAAAAACTAAAGATGCTATTTGCAGTTTGAAAAAAATAAAATCACTTTATAATATAGTTCTATTTAGCTAGTCTTAGTTGAGACTAGTGGCCTTTCTTTTCATTATATATCCTGTAGTACATTTAATTTTCTTCTCCACATGGGCCTTTTTCCACAAGAATATCTAACCAAAATAAGGGGCACAATTAAGTCTTGAAGTGTGACCAAAAAAGACTCCTTCCAACATATCCACAAGATTTCTTGATTGATTTTGCAAGAGGAGGAAAATAAAGTCATGAACGTGAAATTGTGAATAGCTCAAGGACAAAGCACAATATATAGACATTAACACCAAAACACAAACAAATTCACTCAACATCAGTTTGCAGCCATGGGATTCTTGAAAATCCTTCTATTCTGCATCTTTTGCACCTTCCTATGGCCTAGTATTCAGAGTGATTTAGAGACTTATATAATCCAAGTTAAACCACCAGAAACCCAAATTTCTACTCAGTCATCATCATTGGATTTAGAGAGCTATTACCATTCATTTTTGCCTAAAACTACAATAGTTAGCTCAAGTGAAAATGAAGAGCCAAGAATGATCTATTCCTATCACAATGTGTTGAAAGGCTTTGCAGCAAGATTAACTGCAGCACAAGTGAAGGAAATGGAGAAGAAACAAGGCTTTGTTTCTGCTCAGCCACAGCGGATATTGCCCTTGCACACTACTCATACTCCAAGTTTTATTGGTTTGCAACAGAACATGGGCTTGTGGAAGGATTCCATCTATGGGAAAGGCGTGATCATCGGAGTTTTGGACTCTGGAATTTTCCCTGATCATGCTTCATTTAGCGACGTTGGGTTGCCTCCCCCGCCTGCTTAGTGGAAAGGAGTTTGTGAGTCTAATTTTACGACCAAGTGTAACAACAAGCTCATTGGACTCAGATCTTATCAACTTGCCAATGGTTCCCCAATAGATGACGATGGACATGGTACACACACAGCGGGCACAGCCGCAGGAGCCTTTGTGAAAGGTGCCAATGTCTATGGGAATGCCAATGGCACAGCAGTTGGCGTTGCCCCTCTTGCACACATGGCCATATATAAGGTATTGCACTTCTGATGGTTGTGCTGATGTTGATATTTTAGCTGCCATGGATGCAGCTATTGATGACGGTGTAGATATCCTTTCAATATCCATTGCTGGAAGTCGTTCGCGTCCTTCCCATACTGACCCTATTGCTCTTGGGGCGTATAGTGCAACAGAAAGAGGTATTCTTGTTAGTTGTTCTGCGGGAAATAATGGTCCATTCAGTAGATCTGTAGCAAATGACGCGCCATGGATTCTCACAGTAGGTGCTAGCACTCATGATAGAAAACTAAAGGCCACTGTTAAGCTTGGAAATAAAGAAGAATTTGAAGGAGAATCTGCTTATCATCCAAAGACTTCAAACTCAACATTCTTCACTCTATTTGATGTTGAAAAGATAGTACTCGAGCAACCAGTAGGCCCTTTCTGCATACCAGGGTCACTCACTGACCCTTCTATAAGGGGAAAGATAGTTGTGTGCCTGGTTGGTGGTGGCGTTCGTACGGTTGATAAAGGACAAGTTGTAAAACATGCTGGAGGTGTTGGCATGATTCTTATCAATAATCCAGAAGATGGTGTTACTAAATCAGCTGAAGCTCATGTCCTTCCAGCATTGGATGTTTCAGATGCAGATGGAAATAAAGAGGAATTTGAAGGAGAATCTGCTTATCGTCCAAAGACTTTCAACTCAACATTCTTCACTCTATTTGATGCTGGAAAGAATGCAAATGATGAATTTGAGGCCCCTTATTGCAAACCAGGGTCACACACGGACCCTGCTATAAGAAGAAAGATAGTCTTGTGCCTGGTTGGTGGTGGCGTTCCCAGGGTTGATAAAGGACAAGCTGTAAAGGATGCAGGAGGTGTTGGCATGGTTATCATCAATGAAACAGATGATGATGTCGCTAAATCAGCTGATGCGTTTGTGCTTCCGGCGTTAGATGTTTCAGATGCAACTGGAACGAAAATTCAGGCCTAGATGAACTCAACATCAAATCCTGTTGCTACAATCATGTTCCAAGGGACGATAATTGGTGATAAAAATGCTCCCATAGTTGCTTCACTTTCTGCTCGCGGACCAAGCGTAGCTAGTCCTGGCATCTTGAAACCTGACATAATTGGTCCAGATGTTAACATCCTTGCTGCTTGGTCTACCTCCGTGGATGACAACAAAAACACAAAATCCACATTCAATATTATATCAGGCACCTCAATGGCTTGCCCTCACCTTAGTGGCATAGCAGCTTTGCTGAGTGCGCGCACCCTAATTGGTCTCCTGCTGCTATTAAATCTGCAATCATGACAACCGCTGATACATTAAACCTAGCCAAGAATCCAATATTAGATGAAAGGTTGATTCCGGCTGATATCTTTGCCATTGGTGCAGGACATGTTAATCCATCGAGAGCAAATGATCCAGGACTAATTTATGATACACCATTTGAGGACTATGTACCTTATTTATGTGGTTTGAACTACACTAATCGAGAGGTAGGTAACTTGTTGCAACGCAAGTTGGATTGCTCGAAGGTGAGAAGTATTCCTGAGGCACAACTAAATTATCCTTCATTTTCCATCAAACTTGGATCAACTCCTCAGACTTATACTAGAACAGTGACTAATGTTGGTGACGCTACATCAACTTACAAGTTGGAAATAATTTCTCCAAAAGGCGTTGCCGTTAATGTTAATCCCTCCCAGATAATTTTCTCCAAGTTGAGCCAGAAGTTAACATACCAAGTAACCTTTTCCAAGACAACCAATAACTCAAACACTGATGATGTTCTTCATGGATTCTTGAAATGGACTTCTAATAGGCACTCTGTGAGAAGTCCGATTGCAGCTGTGCTGGTCTAGTGAAACTACAAGATTGGCAGTCTAGTTTTCTTTTCTTATTTTCCCTTATCTCTTAAGTTTGAGCCCATAGAGCTTAAATCCTGGAACCGCCTCTGCTTATATTAATGCTCTCTTTATTTTCATTCAAGTTCGCAACTGAATGATAGCATATCCTCTTTGATAGAAGTGAGATTTAAAATGGATTGAAGTGGAATTGACAACCTAAAAACAAATTAAATGGCTAAATATTATCTATGTCAGGGTAAAGAAGCTCCCGAGTCTTTCCTCGAGTAGTTACAGCACAAGAATTCTAATTTGGATCAGCTGTTATATGTTAAAAAAGAGCTCCAATTCAAGTATGTCTAACAAATAGAATATAGAGACTTTCCAATATAAAGGAGACTAGCTCTGCTGGCACGATCTAAGTCCTTTACATTTGCAACTTGTAAGAACTAGCTATATAAAGCAGGCTCAACATAATGCTGGAGTTAACAAGTTACTGAATAACCTCACAAATATACTCGAAAGTCAACTTTTTAATTCTGAATTGCTGTCCTTTCATTATGTCGAGCAGGAGTTTTAAAGCCAAACCACAAATCTAGGAGTCAACTTGGCTTTTGCATCATGGCCAATTAAAGAACCAAATGCTTATTTTGCATTGCACATTTCCAATGTCATTATTTGTCTGGAAAAGTCAGTTACATACTACGATAAATCAACTTGACATTAAAAGAAACGATAAAAAGAAAAACATACAGATTTGTTATAATAGCGTCACAGTCTAGTTAAAATAATAAACCAGGAGATGACCAAAGGAAAAATAAAGAGAAGAAGATACATTTACATTGTCAGGTACATGACTAAATACAGGGAATCCTAAACCAAGGTTAACATCACACCATTAAGCATAAATGATGTGAAAATGTTTTATTACAAATGAAAAATCACTATGTCGTTGAGATTAGCTCCTTCATTTCCTTTTTCTAGAAAAAGAGGAATCTCACAGCAATTGGACTCCTAACAATGTGTTTGTCAGAAATCCATTTGAGAGATCCCTGATAATAACCGGTAATTGGTCTTGTAGCCAAAGGTGTAAACGTCACTTGATAGCTCAATTTCTGGTTCACCTCTGAAAAAACAAGTGTAGTTGGCTCAACTTTCACATCAACACCCGGTGGTGAATCAATTTCAACACCGTATGTTGTGGTGGCTTGTCCGACGTTCGTCACAGTTCTTGAATATGTTTGAGCAGTTGAGCTGATTCTGACTTGAATCGAAAACGATGGATAATTTAGTTGACCTTCTAAGATGCTAGTTATCTCTGAACATCTAACTTTGCGATTCAAAATGATCCCAACTTGTACATCTGTGTAATTTAAACCACATAGATAAGAGACATAATCAGATGGTTCTATGTCATATATCAGGCCGGGATCATTTGCTTTTGATGGATTAACATGGCCAGCACCCGTGGCCAAGACAGTAGCTGGATTGTATGTTTGATCCTCGATGAAGTCCAATCCGAGGTTTAAGATATCAGCTGTTGTCATAATTGCTGACTTAATTGCAGCAGGAGACCAATCAGGGTGCACACTTTTTAGCAGTGCTGCAACACCACTGAGATGAGGACAAGACATTGAGGTACCTGAAATCATGTTGAAATAAGAGTCCGTGTTTATGTTATTTTCTAGGGAACTATGCCAAGCTGCTAGGATATTAACACCAGGACCAATAATGTCCGGTTTTAGAATTCCAGGACTTGCAAAATTTGGACCTCTGGAAGAAAATCCAGCAACCACTGGAGCACGATCATCTCCGATTATCGTTCCCTTGAATACTATTGTTGCAGTAGGGATTAATGTTGAGTTTATATACTCTTTGATTTTCAGGCCATCTGCATAGCTAACGTGTGTCACGGGAAGGACATGTGCCTCGGCTGATGTAGTGTTGGCTTGGAGTTCTGTATTCATAAGAATCATGGCAACACCACCAGCAGCCTTCACTGCTTTTCCTTTATTGACTCGTGTTGTATTACCAACCTCACACAACACTATCTTTCCCGTGATGTTCATGTTGTTCAGCGAATCAGGGGTACAAAATTTTGCATAAGAGTCGCTAGCATCATTTCCAGGATAGGCAAGAGGCAACAGTGTTGGAGGAAAGTCACTAGGTTGAAAAGCTGATTCTCCATCGTATTCTTCGTTGTTTCCAAGCACAGCAGTAGCCTTAATTTTCCTGTCTATCGTACTTGCACCAACTGTTAAAGTCCATGGCGCTTTATTAGAAATTGTGAACCTGTATGGTCCTGAATTTCCAGCAGAACAACTAACGAAGATTCCCCTTTCCATTGCACTAAATGCACCAACTGCTATGACGTCTTCATAGAAATTATAAGCAACACCTCCAAGGGAAAGCGAAAGCACATCGACACCATCTTCGATAGCCATATCCATTGCAGCCAAAATGTCACTTTCAGAACAATAGATATAAGAGCACACTTTATAAATAGCAACATGAGCTAGAGGTGCAACGCCCGCTGCAGTGCCATTAGCGTTGCCAAATATATTAGCACCTGGCACGAAATTTCCAGCAGCCGTGCTAGCAGTGTGCGTACCATGTCCATTTTCGTCCCATGGTGACCCGTTCCCCGAGGACTGGAAGTACCTTGCTCCAATGAGCTTGTTGTTACACTTTGGGACATTAAATTCACACTTACCCTTCCATTTAGCAGGGGGTGGGGGCATCCCATCGTCGCTAAATGAAGGGTGGTCAGGGAAAACTCCCGTGTCAATGACACCAATGATCACACCTTTTCCATAATTTGAGTCATTCCAGAAACCCATGTTCTGGTGCAATCCCAAGAAATTGAGACTATGTGTGGTGTGCAAATCAAGTTGCCTTTCGGGGCGTGCAGAAATAAATCCTTCCTTTTTCTCCATTTCCTTGAGATCATCTGGAGATAACTTAGCTGCAAAACCTGTTAGAACATTCCGATAGGAATAGATCAATCGTGGTGCCTCACGAGAGCTATCTGAGGTTGTTGCAGGCAAGAAAGAAAGATACCAGCTATCTAAATCTTGATATCTGCTAGCGCCTTCGCGATCAGGAAACTCACAATGAACAATATAGACTTGTGAATTGCTTTGTTTTTCTTTAGGCCTTTCATCAACAGGGCGTTCATTTGCATTAGTGGTGAATGAAGAGAGGAGAAAAATAAGGCCAACTATAGTGAGAGTTGACCTGTATTGTGCCATGACAACTTCAGTGCTAGTGAAATATAGCTGACTATTTGTGAGTTTTGACTTTGTTTAAGTGTTTTGGAATACTTAATGGGTATATATATAGTTGTTGGAAGCCTTTTTTTTATTTGCTAGTCAGAAGCTATTATAGATATGTGAAATAGTCATGCCTGGATATTCTTGGATTAAATATAAAAAGGAAAGTCAATTGGTAACCTACACGCTAAAGCAACTTCATTTTATTTAACTTGTCTTAGGTGATGAACTTGACATAGCAACAGCATATAGATGAAGAAGTCAATCAAAAATATACATTTTTTATAGAAGTAATGTTCGAGTCAAATAGTTCAAACTCACAAGTACAGTACCAAGGTAATCCTGCTCACAAACGTTGGACCAAAGAACCTACACTTAGTATTGACTCGATTTGGTGACAACTATCACGTACTTAGTAATTGACTAAATACACGTGTGTCACTTGGCAACTCACTGACGATCTTGCATAACTTGCTCAAGTTCTTGCTATGCCAAATCAGTCTTACTACACTCAAGATCACTAAGGGAATGCTAGAAAGAACACAAGAGAATTGCTAAAGGAAGTTTGTATTAGAGATAACTGAATTGTTTGCTTGATGAATTACAAAAAAATGGCCCCCTTTATATACTAGTCTCCTAGGGGCTAGTGTGTAAATAATAATTATTACACAAGTCCTTCATATTTACAAGATAAGGGCTTTCTCTATAATTCTCTACAAGCCTAGAAGATTCCAAGGACTTTCCTAGCAATTCCATAAGGATATAGGTTCTTCCTAAGGAAATATCCATACTTCTCTAGAATCTTCTCACAAATGCTAGCTTTCTTCATATCTAAGCTTCCACATGGCATTAGTATATGCCAAATGGTGCCTATGTTGCATGATGATATGGCAGGTCATCACACTCTCCCCCGCCTAATATTGCGACGACCACGGCGCAATACTGCTGTATAAACTCTCAGATCTTATCTTTGAATTGCTATAAGTCTTCATATCGTTCTCCTATGGCCTCTTTCAGTGATTGCCCTTTCCAATGGACGAGGAACATAGCGGTGGCTTTTTCCCTTGTTTTCGCCTGGCCTAGTAATCCATAATAGCCTCAATCTCCCGATCATGTGAGGCGGTGATATTCATAGGCGCTTGACTTGATTGACCCCTACTTGGATCATCTTTATCTTCATGATATGGCTTAAGCATGCTGGCATTGAAGACATGGTAGATCTTAAGATACGATGGCCATGTCAAGCTTGTATGAGTTCTTGCCTACCTTGGCGACGATCTTAAATGGCTCTTCATACTTGCGAATTAGATTCTAACACATGCCCCGTAGTGCCTTGAACTGTCTTGTTTTAAAATTCACCATGACCATAGTCTGTGGGACGGCGCTTAGGGTTCGCAAACTTATTCATCTTCTTAGCTGGCCTATCCAAGTAGGACTTAGCAATGTCAAGCTACTCATCCCATCTTTTATCCATATGATAAGCCACCAAACTTTTTCCCTTGAATGCAGGTAGTAATGAATGTGGAGTTTGTGGTTATTGGCATGTGGCTAGCTCAAATGGTGTTCGCCCTGTGGACTTACTCCGCTGCAAGTTATAAGAGAATTGGATGATGTCTAGGAGCCTTGTCCAATCTTTCTGATGTGCACTTACATAATGTTTCAAGTAGCATTCTAGTAAGGCATTGGCCCATTCGGTTTGTCCATCTTTCTGTGGGTGGAAACTAGTGCAAAAGTGCAGTTCCGTACCAAGTATGTCGAATAACTCTCTCCAAAAGTTTGCAGTAAAATGGGGGTCTCGATCATTGATAATATACGTTGGTAAGCCCCATTACTTCTTCATGCTCTTAAAGAATAGCTTGGCAGCTTCCTTGGCAGTGCAACCTGGTGAGGCGGGCATGAAGGTGGCATATTTGGAATATCCATCCACGATCACCATACTACCATAACCGTCGGACTTCAGCACACAAGTGATAAAGTCTATAGTGGCGCTCTCCTAAAGACACTCTGCAATTAGCAGTGGCTCCAAAAGTCCTCCATGTTATTGTTTTTCAACCCTGTCTTGCTGATAGACAAGACAAGTCTGCACATCTATGTCATATCGCATGTGTGGACAATAGTAGACTGACTCAACCAAGGCCCTAGTGCGACATTGACTCGGATTACTAGCCCATATTGTGTCACAACTCTCCATTGTGATTCGTCGTCTAATGTCTCCAAACTTAAGAACCTATACCCGCCGACCTGTGTTAAGTAGTATGACGTCTTCTATCCACAACCATCTCGTCTTGCCTTTGTTTGCTAACTCGATAAGTTGTTTGGCTGCTGGATCATACTGCATGCCTACTTTTATAGCCTCTCAAATGTCCCATATTACTGAAGTGATTGTAGCAAGCTCAGCTTTCCGGCTCAAGGCATCAGCTACAATGTTACCTTTTCCCAACTTACACTCCAGCATAATCAAACTCGGCAATGAAATCCTTCCACCTAGCCTATTTTGGTGTGAGCTTCTTCTACGTCTGAAAGTAGCTAGTATTCACATTGTCGGTCTTGAACATGAACCTCGACCGAAAAGATAATGTCTCCATGTACGAAGGAAATGCCCTTCTCTTGCACCGTGTAACGCTGCTCCGTCTCTTTTGACTTGCGGCTCTCAAATGCTATGGGATGCTTATCCTACATTTGTGTGAACCTCAATTGTGTTGTCAAAGTCAAGTAATGCCAAGACTGGCTCCTCTATTACAGCTGGCTTAAGGCCTTCAAATGCCTTTTGATAATACTCTATCCGAACCCATAGTTTGTTGCTCTTTAGCAACTCAGTAAATGGTACGGGCTTAGCTGAGTAGCCACTAATGATTCGACGATAGTAGTTAACAAAGCCAAGGAAGGATCTCAAGTCATTTACCCCTACTCCTGGATAGCACGTACCTTAGCCTCGTCCATGCATAGCCCGCCATTGCTAATGACATGGCCCAAGAAGTGCACCTTTGATTATGCAAACTCACATTTCTCCCTCTTGATGTAGAACTCGTTCTCCCGCAAGACTTGGAAAACCTTCCTTAAGTGCTCCATGTGCTCTTTCAAGGTGTTGTTGTATATGATTATTCCTTCTAGTTAGACTACCATGAACTGATCAAAGTAGGAATGGAAAATCTTGTTCATAAGGGTGAAAAATGTGCCCCGTGCATTGGTTAAGCCAAAGGGAATCACAACCACTCAAAGGCTCCATATCTCGTCACACATTCTATCTTTGGCTCATCCCCTTCCACAATGCGAACTCGGTAGTAGCCATTTCGAAGATTCACCTTGATAAAGTTCTTGGCTTGCCCAAGTTTATCAAAAAGATCAGCAATGAGCGGGATCGGGTACATATTCTTCATTGTGACCTTATTAACTGCTTGGTAGTCTATGCACAAATACAACGATCCATCATTCTTCTTCTATAACAATATTGGTGCGCCAAAAGGTACCTTTGATAGGTGAATGTGACCAGTATCTATTAGCTTTTTCAAATTTTTCCTGAGCTCATCTAGATCAGACGGTGCCATACGATATGGGGCAAATGCGGGTGGCTTAGCCTCTGGCTCCAAGTCAATCTTGTGATCCACCTCTTGCCTAGGCGGCAGGTGCTTAGGCAACTTCTCGGGCATGAAATCTTTGTTTTCCTCAAGCAACTTCTCTATGCAAGGTGTCAGTGTCTCTTGTAAACTCTTGTCTTCCTCTAGACTTGCAATGGTTGCCATGAACGTCGGCTCCACCTTCTTGATCCCCTTGATTACCTGCATAGCTAAGAGTTTCGCTTGGATATATCCGTGTGGCATAGTCACTGTAGGTACCATACATGCTATTTCCTTCACCATAACTAAGAGACGTTGGAGGTAGGGGTCGATCAGAGTATGACAATGTCTAAAGAACTCTTGCCCCAATATGATGTCAAAGATACCCGACTACGGTAAAGTTTGTCATACCTTTCCATGCTCCTAAATTGACACCAAATCCATTAGCTACCATATGAGCTTTTTGTACCTCTACATTTACGGTCTTGAGAGGCAACCTAAGTCACAAAATTATGAGTTGCTCCAATATCCACCATTGCACGAGCGGGCTTGTTGTTGATGGTGAGATCCACGTATAGATTGCGATTCTCAGTAGGTTGGATAGCTTGCTTTGTCAGCACTACATAAGCTGATCATACCCAACGTGTTGTTCTTGAAGTCTCTCCTTACGGCTGCTCCTTTCGTTCACGGGCTATGGCATTAAGGCTATTTAGGTCGGAACAATTCCTGAAGCCGTGTGGCCCTCCGCATATGTAGCATCCATTCTTCTCGGCCCGTGCCTTCTTCTCGGCAACCACTCGACTTTTTGGGATCTTGAGTCTTGGAGAGGTTGTATCTCCTTGCCTTTGCCACAGTCTCTCCCACCTTTGACATTGTTATCCTTTGACTCCTTGACATTGCCTTTGTCGTGCTTGTCATGCCTGAAATCCATCAATGATTTGGCCTCCACTATGGCTTGTTCTATATCAATGACTTGTCGGCGTTGCAACTCCTACTTAGCCTAATTTTGCAACCCGTACATAAAGTGGAACAAGAAGTCATCATTGGTCAGGTTGGGCATTTGAAGCATAAGGGTAGTGAACTCCTTGACATAGTTACTTATGCTCCCTGTTTGCTTCAATTCCCTAAGCTTTGTCTTGCCTCATACAAGATATTGTTTGGAAAGAACTGTCACTTGAACTCGGCTTTGAATTGAACCCATGTGCTAATAGTACATAGACCTTTATCCACGTCGGTCATCTTCCTTCTCCACCATAGCATGGTAGTCTCTAAGAGGTACAATACGCAGTGTTGATCTTGGCCTCGTCGTCCCTCACTTTGACGTACTTGAAGTAGTTCTACAAGTTCCAAAAGAAGTTTTCCACTTTTTGTGTATCACCAACACCTTTGAACACCTGGGGTTTGGGAGCCTCGATCTTGGCCTCCCTTATAACCACAATATTGATGGCTGCCTCGGTCACACCATCATTGACATGCTCCTCGAGTGACTCTATATTTGCCTTCATAGCATCAATAGTACTCAAAGCCTCCATGAGTCTTCACTCTAAGGCATTGATGGTATGCCTTAGTTCCATCTCGGTTTGTTTACGTCCCTTTAAGTCATTTCGGATACTCTCAATCTCTTTAAGAGTGTGTCCCTCAAGAACGCTAAGGGTGCCTTCCGCCTTCCCCAACCGTTGGCCAAAGATCTCTACGGCGTCCATCCCCGCATTCATCTTCATCACCCACTCTTTACCAAGCAAGACGCCCTTGGGCAGGACCTCTACTTCATCCTCGCTTTCCTCAGTGGCAAATGGTTCTTGTGATGTAAGCTCTTTTTTTAACACAACCTCGGGTGGCACTGCCTAGCTCTTGTTGGTGGCATTCCTCTTTTTACTACACCCACTCTTGCCAGCAGCATCCTAGATGACATTGGTGTCGCGCCCCCTTTTTCCTTTGCGGAGTTCGAGTTTCGAAATTTTAGGAACAACTCATTTCTTTTTGGGAATAGGGTATGTAATTTGAAAAGTCGCCATCTAACGGATTAAGGTGCATTAGGGCACCTAGAACAATAACTTGTGAACTAGTTTACATTACCATAGATTGGATAAGGGCTCAAAGTTACCTTGAGGGGAAGGTGCTAGGCACCCCTCAAGGTCCATAATAGTGGGTCCCGGCCAAACTCAATTTAAGCAAATTAGTCTTATAAGCAGATAAACAAGGTTTTTTAGCCGATAGGATCACTTCTGTGCAATACTTGGTAATCGCCCCAAATTGGGTTGCTACATATAGCATTAGCACACAATTCATCATATCCTTTATTACCGGATTACCCTCCCCTTAATTATTACCTAAGCGTTCTAACAACATCGAATACGTATCTTATGCGTTTGCTACCCATCCCTTGCATGTGACCTTGGAGGTGTTTAGGACCTCTATTTAAGGTGGTTCTAAACTCACCTATATTGTTTAAAAGGAGAAAACTAAGAGAAAAACAAAAGTCAAATAGGACTATCACATAATGACGAAATTAAAGGGACTCATATTTACCTCCACAAATAGACAAAACAAGTGCACGCCATTCAAACAGGCAGTTTTATAATTCTAGGTGTCCTATAGGCAAGATATCTAAATATGTACAAATAAATATACAATAGTTTTATTTAGGTGAGGCAGTGAGTACCTATCAGTTTAACTACTAATTTTTATCACTTACTGAATCTAAGCGTATTTCAAGTAATAAGAAAATCACAATTTTAAACCCATGATTTAATTGTCCTACAGGCTTGCCTAAGTAATAATTGGCAGAATCATATAGACATGGCATCTAAATGTTAGTCAGACCATAATTTTATAAACCGGTGAATGATTCTTAACATGCCAATTTTATCTTTTAGACCCTATAGGCATGCTTTCTAGGTACTGAAACTGATTATAGGCGTTATTTCACGGCATAGAAACTGATTTTAGATACTTTCCCTATAGACCTAATATCTAGTGTTGAAGCTGATATTAAGCATGATTTCCTCTGGACCGAGATATCTAAGGGAGCGGAATGTTATACTAGTTGATAATTCCCAAAGAAAGATCTTATAGGCATGGTTTCTAATGCACATTGAAAGAATATACATGAACATGAATTTTGATGCAGAATTGAGAAACGACTTAGAAGCAGGATTTCTAGTGATAGAAAGTATGAAAATTTAGGATTTTAAAGAATGAGATAATTCCTATAGGCATGGAATGCATATAAGCAAACAATCATCAGAGAAATCCTATAGGCATAATGTCTAATGCATATAAATTATCACAACAACCCAATAGGTATGATTTCCTCCCGATCCCAACAAAGATATATAATAATCCCTCCCAGTTTTGCTAATAACCCCAATATTTATTTTTAGAAAGGTTATTATTACATACCAATATGAATAAATTACACACTGAAAGAACCATTATATTATAGGGAGCCTTCATGGGCCCAATATCAACCTAGTAACTAGGCCTTCAAACATAGCATCTCTGAGCATAGTGGTAGCCCATCCATAATACATAAAACTAGTTTCTGGTGTGTCAAAGTTCCCAAGGGCCTCAGGGATCCCGGGCAGTGCTCATACTAGAATTAGATGTTCAATAAAATCACAACGGAATGGAGAAACAACCCCAATGTGTCATAGTTCAAAAGAGTCTCATGGACCCCAAGCAGTGCTACTGGAGAGGTGCTTCAAACATTTGATTCTATTCAAGCAGAAGGACAAAGCATTAATGAGATTGACAACGAAAAAGCTTTGGGTATTCAAGTCTTAGCGAGTGCACCGGTAATCGAAGAAGTTGCTGAAAAAACCTCTGCTCAACTAACCATTCGAAGGTCAAATTTGAAACAAAAAGAATCCCTAACTACGATATTAAGAGAAAATGCTTTGTTGGATGAAATAAAAATGGGATCACTATTTGACAAAAAAAAGAATATAATTAATTATTTTTCGAATGTATCAATTAAAGGACATTTTGAATTCAAGGTTGTTAGATCAAGCTTAACAAGATATTCATTGAAATACAATGATGATATGTGTGGGTGGTGTGTGCATGCTTTCATAATTAAAGATTCAACACTGTTCAAGATGGTAAATATTGAGAAAAATCCAGATTAACACTATGAAAGCTGATCAAAGGCATGCAACTTCAAAGTTGATTAGTGGTTACATTATCGACAATCTTCGAAACTCAACGTTTGAAGTTACATCAGCTTTTATCATGGTAGAAATGTAAAAATTGCATGGACTAGACATTGGGTATCACAAGGTGTGGCGTGCTATTCAACGTGATTCCGATTTAATAAGAGGAAATCCTGAGGAGAATTATGAATTATTGTCTTCATACTTGTATATGATGAGAAGTAAAAACCCGAGAACATATACTAACATAAAGATAGACGACAACAACAGGTAAACAATCAAAAAAAGTTCAGGACATGTTGTTTTTAACTAATTAAGAAGTTAAGGACATGTTGTCCTTAACTTTCATATGTGTAGTCAGAAAGTTAAGGACATTTAGTCCTTAACTTAGAATTGCAAGTTCGTCTAAGTTAAGAACTCCACGTCCTCAACTTTTTAGCGTGCAAACCTAAGTTAAGGAATGCATGTCCTTAACTTTACCACTTATCACTCTAAGTTAAGGACTACATGTCCTTAACTTTCGACCTTGTTAGTCTAACTTCAGGACTACATGTCCTTAACTTTTGAACTTGTAATCTGAAGTTCAGGACTACCTGTCCTTAACTTTTGAACTTTGAACTCAAAGTTAAGGATTGCATGTCCTTAACTTTATAACTTGTAACTCTAAGTTGTAACACCCTATAATTCCGGATTAGTTGTGGATGTTTTAGATGAGTATTAATGTTATTTTTGAGACATGTGAAGCCCTATCAGGATGAGTATGGGTAATGTAACGCTCTGTAAATATGAATCAGTTGCGTGCGGATGAGGACTATTTATATGATGGTTATCAATTTTATATAATATTAAGTGTACAAGGCATATCATAAGTGGTTAGGGTCCAAGGACATACCTAAGTCAAAGCCAAGTTGGAAAATTACATGAAATACTAAAATTCCAAATAGGTAAGCACAACACCATAATTTCGACGACCATGTCTACAGATATATAAGGTTTTAGATGATTCACAACCTATCAAATAAAGGTTCTTTGATTCTAGTTTTTAACGCTTCAAACCGTTTGTCATTTGGACTTTCCTACAAGAAGTTATGATCAAATTACCAAAGGCTGCCGGAGGACTACGCGAATGCGAAACATCCAAGGTTGCGTCCGAAAAGAGGGGCTGGCAGTGAAGTGCTGCCATAGCATCCAGGTCAGCGTCCAACCTCCTGAGAGGAGTGAAGTGGGGATGCAAAGCATCCAAGACCGCATCCAAAATTTGGGCCTATAAACACAATTTCGGGTTCCAGCTTCCCCCATTTCTTTTGGACGACTTTTAGGGATTTCCTCCACTCTCTCAAGACCTCCAACCGCTCCCATCTTCAAGGTAAGCAATCCCAATTATCTTGGTGTGAAATTCCATAATTTCTACACTAATATTGATGAAATCTTCAAGAACTCAAATGAGGGCTTTGCAAGATTTCTTCCAAAAAGGTAACCCTACACCCTTAGACTTACATGTATGAATTTATTAAGGAAATAGTTGTATGAATGAGTATTGAAAATCTTTGTATGGTGATTGAAAACCATAAGCTCCCTATTTAATTACATATCTATTGTAGATATTGAAAGATGATTAATTGATGGAATTTTGTTGGTTGGGTGTGGATGGATGGTCATATATGTGATGTTGGAAGTTATAAATTGGTAAATCATGATGGTGGGATAAATTGTTGATGAATGGTGGTAGTTGGATGAACAATTATACGGTGATGAGATGATGAGATTTATGCCTACAAGGTGTTTGATAATATGCCTAAATGGCTTAAGTTATGGAAGTTGTTACTAATATTAGTTCCATTGGATATTGCTATTATCTATTGAAGGTTTTTAATATTGTGGATCGTTGTAGTATCATTAAAGGGCGAAATCCAGGTATGCGAGGCTAACTATGTATGTTTGGGAATGTTAATGATTCTCCCTACACTATGTTCATTTACCACGTTATCAATTGCCTCAGAAATATAGTTAAGCCTAGTTCCTTAAATAGTTGTAGAACTTCTATTCTCTAGCTTCATCTCTTGTTCATGACTTTCATTCTGAACGTTGTGAGCTTAGTGCGTATTCAATGTTAGACTTGGGTTTGATGTCTCCGAGTCTTAGTATAGATTACTTAGTATGCTATAAACAATTGAAGTTTCCATGTTCATAATCAGTTCAAGAATACATGTCTCAGTCTAGTCCTATTCAGTATTCTAGTATTATGTAACTCAGTGTAATCCAGTATTCCGATATCATGTAACTTAGTGAGATTCAGTATTTCACTATCATATATTGCAGTATGATTGTCAGTTCCTTGTTTTTAATCCCTGAATATTGAACACCTGTATTTGGGCATGAGACCGCAGTTAATGCTTTATGCATCTTTGGGCCTAAGGCCGCAGTTATGTATACGTATACTTGGGCCCAAGGCCACAGTTTGTGCACATATATATTGGGCCTGAGGCCACAGTTTATTTATTTATATAAATAGGTGGTTCATCATTAAGAAAAGGGAGTATTCATATCCTTACTTTCTTTGTTCAATTCAGTTATCAATTATCATTTCAGCTATCAGTTATCAATTATCATTTTAGTTATCAGTTATCAATTATCGTTTCAATTTCTATTTTAATAGTTATCATTTCAATATCAATTATCAATTCTCAGTTATCAACTTAGTTTCAATTTCAGCATTTATAATTCTTTCTTTCAGTTGCTTTACATACTAGTGCAATTTGAATGTACTGACGTCTCTTTTGCCCAATGCCTGCATCTCACAACGCAGGTAATTAATTACAGGTTGATGATTCAGAGCACTAGGATTCTCATACTAGCTATTTGGTGATCCCTAGTTCTTTCGGGGCATTATCATTACCTTACAGTCTTCCGTATTTTCAGATAGTCAGTGTTTTCAGTACTTCATTAGAGGCTTCATAGACTAGAGTAACAATTAGATAGAGTCTCAGGCTTTTCATGTTAAGTTATGATGATGCAAATATGTTTCAGAATTGTATTAGTATTTCTGCACTTTGATTTATATCATCCAGTCTTTCAATATATTATATGCATTATATTTATCTTCCGCATTATGTTATGATATCACATGTCAATTCAGCCAGCTAGTTGGTTCGCTCGGTCACATGTAGTCAGACACTGAGTGCCATGTCACGTCCAGACCCAAGTTCGGGGCGTGGCATAAGTTAAGGACTGCATGTCCTTAACGTTTAACCTTGTTAGTCTAACTTCAGGACTACTTGTCCTTAACTTATAGCCTTGTAACCTGAAGTTCGGGATTACGTGTTCTTAACCTCTATTAACCTTGATTTATATTGTATTTTCAGGTTTCTTTATATGTTTTATGCATATGGATCATCAATATATGGTTGGAATCATTGTAGACCAGTGATTGCTATTGAGTCAAATTTTTTGAAGTCAAAATCTCGTGGGATTTTAATGATTTCAGTTTCAAAGGATGCAAATAACCAAATTTTCCTACTAGCCTTTGGAATAGCAGAATCTGAAAATAACAATTCCTATGAGTGGTAATTTAGTGAGCTTTGCAATGCAATTGGAAGCCGTGAGAATTTAATTTTTTAATCAGATAGGCACCAATCTATTGCATATGCCATCGCAAAGGTATATCCTGAAAGACACCATAGATTTGTATCTATCATTTGGAGCAGAACCTAAAGCGAAGGAAAGTGAAAAGTGAGGTCATAAAACTTTTTCAAAGTGCTTCAAGAGTATACATGCACAAAGAATTTGATCTTTACATGTTAGATATAGCAAAAGTAGATAATACGACTTATGACTACTTGATGGAAGAACCACCGGAAAGGTGGGCACGTTCTTATAGTCCACGATGAAGATATGGCATGCTCACAACAAACATAATTGAGTCAATGAATTTTTTTCTATTAGAAAGGAGCTGTCTATATTAAGAATGATGGGTTTCATTCAAGTGAATTTACAACATTGGTTTTATGAAAGAAGAAATGAAGCAGAAGGAACTTTTTATGATGTTTCTTGTTGGGTAGAAGAGGAATTGAAGAAAAAGATATATTTAGCATTTACTTTGAATGTAAGCATTATGTTCAATGTTTAGGTTATTATTTTATTACAATTTAACATAATGTACTAACTTACAATTTTTCAACATTGAAGGTCTTCCCTATCGATTCATGGCGTCCTAGAGTTGAAGAAGAAGGAATAACTTTCTTGGTGGACTTAAATAAAAGAACATGTGATTTTTTTTTCGTATCAATTTGATGAATTACCGTATATACATACAATTGTATTTATCGAGAAGAGAAACATCAGTAAGTCCACACTGGTATTTAAATAAACCTTGGCTAAAAACATATAAAAGACAAATACATCCTATAGGACATACTGATTCTTGGATTGTACCAAAGAGTGTTAAGTCACAAATTGCTAAACCTCCAGATTCCAAAGTGTCACCAGTTAGAAGGCATAAGAAAAGGCATATTCCAACTACCAAGTCATCAAAAATAACATTCAAATATGATCGTTGCAGAAAAATTGGTCATACTAGAGCAACTTGTATATATTCTCTAGCAATCCATCCATTTTCAAGGAAGCATAGAGAATAGTAAATATATCCACTTATGTTTATTGACTCTTTTAAGTTTTTGCTATAAATTGGATTCATTTAGATTATTCTTATTTGAGCAAATGTTTGTGATCGCCGCCGACTCAACGCTATGCCAAGGTAGGAAGAGCGGGTTGCAATGGCTTTTACCCGAATAGCGGTTCGGGATCGAATTTCCACAGGGAGCTAGTGGTGCAGTTGTATTGTCTGTTTAGTCTAGAGATTCGGTTGTGCTTCTAATGTCACTTCAAACATTTTTCGTTTCTTTGTTTTTATAACTACTATTATGAAACTAATGATTAAAACTAAATTATGCTATGAGAATATTGTTAAGTTGTATTTAATTTAGAGAAAGGCACTAGAGTTGTGACATTACCTAGTCCTTAACTTTGACTTACAAGTTCAAAAGCTAAGGACAGGCAGTCCTTAAGTTTGAGTTCAAATTTTAAAAGTTAAGGACATGCAGTCCTTAAGTTTGACTTACAAGTTCAAAAGTTAAGGACAATCAGTCCTTAACTTTGACTTACAAGTTCAAAAGTTAAGGACAGACAGTCCTTAAGTTTGATTTCAAAGTCCAAAAGTTAAGGACTCCTTAAATTTGACTTGCTAAGTTTAAAAGTTAAGGACACTAGGTCCTTAACTTACAGTTCCAAGTATAAAAATAAGGACACTTTGTCCCAAAGTTTGAGTTCCGAGTTCAAAAGTCAAATATTCAATTTCAAAAGTTGAGGACACATGGTCCTGAACTTAGAATTTCAAGTTCAAAAGTTAAGGACACTTAGTCCTGAAGTTTGAGTTTCAAGTTCAACAGTTAAGGACACTTGGTCCTGAAATATCAGTTTCAAGTTCAAAAGTTAAGGACACATGCTCCTAAACTTTGACTTACAAGTTCAAAAATTAAGGACATTTGGTCCTTAACTTTGAATTTGAAGTTCATTTACACTTGGTCCTGAACTAATACTTATAAGCTCAATACATTTAATTAAGGAATTGCACATGGACAAATCAATACTTGATAGAAACAAAGAAATTAATAACATGATGCCTTCATATTACTTCTAAAATTGTAATTTTGCATAGATGTGACAAAAATTTATGATATGCAAACCAAATAAAAGTGCCTTTTGAGGAATTTACAAGATATTTCAGAATTCATATGGACTCTTTACAACAAATTTATACAAAAAATTAACTACAACTAACTTTCTTTACAAGTATCCACAAATACTAGTACCCCACACATTCAAACAAGTAACCACTTCACTCCAAATAAAATGTCATTCATAGCCAAAAGCACAAGTTCAGCCTTCTATTTTAGTAATGACTAATAAAACTCATCCATGGCTAGTTTATCTCCAATAGATTTAACTCCTTATAGAACCATAAATCCAATGACATTCTCAACAAATTTCCATCTCAAACCATGTCTCCACCACAAGTTATACACTCTCTAATTCATATACCAACCTAATGTTGATGCTTCTTCTTTGTTACTAAACTGCAGCTCCTTTGGACAACAAGTTTTATTTTCACTATCACATTCAACGCCAAATTTTTTTGGTGGTGTATCATAGCCAAAAGTTCTTTTCCACACTCCGTTTTTCCAAAGATTTGTTGCAAGTTCTTTTCTTAAATCTTTTATGCCTTCAAGTTGGAATTTCTCCGCATCCTTTTCCAATAACCCCACATACTTGATTAGGAATGCACCATAATCAGTCCTATGAAAAATGTAAGATATGGAGTCTATTAACAATAAATCTAAAGTACATATAATTATGTAACAAATAACAACACGTACAATCCAGTTTGGTATGGTGATCTTATCCATTGAATATCAAATTTTTTGAATGCATTTCCAAAAGACTTGTGATTTTTCTCAAGCTGTAAGAACTTTAGCAAGTGCGGGATCATGCGTGCATACATTTCGATGTGATTCATTCCTGCCTCATATGGCTCAATATATATGGAATCGTACACATCAATCTTTTTCTCATTCAAGTCCAATACCCCCCAAAAGAAAATGTGTCACACCATCATTATCTTTTGAAGGAAGCCGACGTGTAAAAAAGATTTTGTCAACCTCAGTCCAAGCAATTCCACATCGAAGACTGTCACCTCACACATATGGTGTCAGAAACAATTGATTATCACCACACCAAAACTCATTTGTAGCATCTTCATTGAAATCCTTATACAAAAGCACCATATAGTTATCAAAATATATATCTGTAGTTGTACAATGAAAAGGATGGTTGCGATGGTGGTAGCATTCATTTTTTCTCGGATAATATAGGGCAATGTCAAAATGCTTCATAAAAAGGAAAAAAAATAAAACAAATCCATCAGTTATAAAATAATTTTAAAAAATAATTAAGAATAAAGAAAATAAATGTCTTGCGATTATCAAGTACAAAGCTACTATCTGAAAGCTCAAAGAAGAATATTTTGCTACTAACTTTTTGATGATACAATTTGTATGGATTCTTTCTCATACCATTATCATCAACATATATATTAGTTTGTCCCCTGAAATTTTGAAAATATTAAAGTTAGAAGCTAGTCCTCATTTCCTAATTAAGGACATCTAGTCCTGAAGTTTGAGTTTCAAATTGAAAAGTTAAGGACACTTGGTCCTGAAGTTTGAGTTTCATGTTCAAAAGTTCAGGAAACTTGGTCCTGAAGTTTGAGTTACAAGATCAAAAGTTAAGGACACGTGGTCCTGAACTTAGACTTACAAGTTCAAAACTTCAGAACACTTTGTCCTCAACTTAGACTAACAAGTATAAAAGTTAAGGACGGGCAATCCTTAACTTATAGTTCCAACTTCAAAAGTTGAGGACGATTTGTCCTGAA